>CM033686.1:9374819-9712034 GCA_019514585.1 Dendrobium officinale
TAAAATATCTATTGGGGGATTGTGATTTTGGGTGATCAAGTCATTAATAAGAGTACACATTTTAGATATCTCGGATTTATTTTTCAAAATGATGGTGAAATATATAAGGATATTATTAGTAGAATTTAAGTTGGATGGTTGAAGTGGATGAATGCATCGGGCCTATTGTGTGATAGAAAAATACCCCTCAAACTTAAGGGAAAATTCTATAAGATGACAGTTAGACTTGCAATGCTTTATGACACAAAATGTTGGCTATAAAGGAGAAACATAAAATTAAGTTAAGTGTTGTAGAAATGAGGCTACTCGGGTGGATAAGTGGCTTCACTCTTAGAGGCAGAATGCGAAATGAGTATATACATGAAATGGTTGGAGTAGCTTCTGTGGCAGATAAGATTAAAGAGAATTGCCTTAGATAATTTGATCATATGAAACGTTATCCTTTTGATTATCTGGTTAAGAGAGTACATGAATTAGGTTTGACCTATGTTAAGAAAGGTAGAGATAAACCTAAGAATGCTTGGATCGAAAATATTAGAAATTATATTTTTTATTAGATTTAAATAAGAATTTGACTCTTATCCAAACATAATAGAAAAAAAAAAAAAAGATTTATGTAGTCCACCCCACATAATGTGATAAAGGCTTATGTTTTTGTTATATTGGCCTTGCATGGCTTCACCATAGTTGCAATCCCCGGATTCTTCATCGAAATATCAGTTCAAAATGAATTCTTCTGGATTATGATTACGAACCAAAGATATCAAATTTCGAACTTGCAAGGCTTTTGAATCCAGTTGACACACATCTTAGCACATTTGTCAATGGTGAGTTTGGCGACCTGGGCTATGTGGCTCCTGAATATGGACGTACTCTGATGGCCACTCCAAAAGGTGATGTTTATAGCTATGGAGTTGTCTTGCTTGAATTGGTCATTAGTGAAAGACCTACCAACGTATCAATTGCACCTGACAGCTTTAAAGGAAGCCTGGTGGAGTGGATAAGCTATCTTTCAAACAGCTAGCTCCGGCGGTGATTAAAACCGTCGGAAATTACATGCCGTTTCCGCCGCCGGTGATTAAAACAGCCAGAAATAGGCCGCTGGAATTAGTTTGCTACGCGGTTTATTCCAGCGGTTTATTCCGGCAGTTTTTGGACCGCCGAAAAACAGCCGGTAATCTGCTAACTGCCGGAAATCTTGGATAAATAGCCGGTAAAATCTGAATTTCCTATAGTGGCTCCTTTCTTCAAGATGGGATTGATAAATCTTTGATTGGGAAGGGAAATGACAATGAGCTATTGCATGCTCATGTGGTTCCTGAATATGAAGTTTACCAACTTCTTAGAGCTAGTGGTGAGAAATTCCAGTTTACCACTGATGATGATTTATCAATGCTGCTGCCAAGTACTGGAAAAAATTATTCTGTGTGAACGTCGAACTCCATCCAGAGACCTATCAAAATGCACCACGTCACTTTTTTATTGTACCGCCGCTCGGTGTTGATCGGTTCCGCGGCTCGATACCGCTCAGTACTGCAGCATCGAGACGTAGAGCTGCATCAGCGTCCGCACATAATAATTTCTCTACTGATGGAGATCTTGATGAGCTTATTGTTGCACAGTGAGAGAGCTGATTAGATTCTATCCAAGAAAGCCATTGTGGTTCTAGGAACAGTGAAGGTCCAATTTATCACTTCAGGGTTATTTGTTGATCTTCTTGCTGGCTCTCCTGTTTATTTGAACCTTCTACTTCTGCATGTATCAGAGAGGTGGCAGGCAAGCGCAAGCGCGTTTTAAAAAATATTTTTTAGTAATGTACACATTTTGTCGCGTAGGCAGTTGTTTGAGCATATTTCCATGCTGTTGACTGGAGACCTGTGTATTTTATGCTTGATATCTTAATATTGAGAAGGAAATTGGTACCAAAAAAAAAAAAAAAAGAGGGGGAAAAAGTTTAAGCTAAATCCCTATCTCGGGAGGTTGGACCAAATGCAAACAAATCAAGTTCTACTAATTTAAAACATGGTTGGCTAAGATCATCTCCAACTGGACTGCATACCATCGTATGCAATTACCCATTCGCTGCATTCGAACTCAAATTTCACATCAAAATTCGTTAGGTGAACAGTCTGAAGTCACTATTGGTGTTGGACTGTTCACCTATGCCAAAAAATTGGGTTGCCAAATTTCACAAAGACGAGCGCAAACGAGGAGAAAAGCGCACGAAAGAAGAGAGACTGTTACCTTCGCAGGAAGCACACGAAAGAAGAAAGAAATGCACTTCGATTGAAGATGAATTACGATATTTTGAAGTTTTACTGCATTTTAGAATGTAAAATGAGCTTTTCGGTTGGAGATGCCCTAAGGGAGCGACTACGTAATGATTTTCTTATTTAAAATAAGTTTAAAGATTTATTTTACCTATATTAAGTTTAGATTCTAAATTAAAGATCCTAATGGAGCACCATAAATCCTGTTCAAACACATTACATTAAAAAATAAAACATAATGGTGCATTAAAAGCAAATAAATATAAATAAATAATATTTTAAGTTTTGTAAAAAATGCAATACAATTAGGTATTATAATATGCCCCAGAAATAGAAAATGGAATATATAATTGGGCTATGCTTAGTCTATACAAAATAAATATCCAGTAAAATTAAAAATTTTTGCGTGATTATAACCCCTAATTTGTGGAGCCCTTTACTTAAAGTGCATGATAGCAAATGATAGCAAATGGCCATTATAAAAGGGGCTAGAATGACTCTTTGCCTAGTTGAAGAGGCGGGTTTTATTTATTTATTTAAATTTGGGAGTCAAATCTTCAATTTCCCCTTTAAAAATAAGGAACAATTTAATTGGCATATATAGATAAATAAAAATTTTGTAGTTAATGTCAGAATTTTTATGAGAAAAATTTGAGAATAAAATAAATAATGAAGGCCATGGGGCATGACCTAGATTAAAGGATTCATAATATAAATAAAATTATAAATTTTTTGTTTGCTTTTGTTATGTTGGATTTTTTCCCTTCTGGCGTGTGCTTGAATGGCGCCGAAGCTTTGCGACCCTAGTTTTTTAGGGGTTTCATCTTCTTCGCGTTCTTTTTTGGATGTTTTTGCGGGCTCCTCTTCAGTCACTGATTTTCCTGAAAAACAATGTTATCCACCTAGTCTAAAAAACATACTATGTCATTTCGCACGCTTCCCTAGGGCTTTGCCCTAGCTTCCTCCGTCGTGATTCTGCGTTGTTGGGCTGCTCACCTCGGTGGTGCCGGTCCTGTCTGCATTTTCCAGGGAAGTTTCCTTTCTTTTCTGGTTTTTCTTTTGGTTTACTATTTTTTTTCCCTTCCAGCGTGTGCCGGAATGGCGCCGAAGCTTTGCAACCTTGGTTTTTTAGGGGGTTCGTCTTCTTCACATTCTTTTCTGGATGTTCTTGCAGGATCCTCTTCAGTCATTGATTTTCTTGAGCTTAAGGCATCCTCCTTTCATGGCTTGCCTGCCTTCCCTTTGGATCTCAGACCAGGAAATAGAGGCTTTAGCTGTGCCTTTTCAGTTCTCGTTAGTTGATTTTTTTTCCTTCTAAACGACCCTGTCTTGATACCATTCATAGATTTTTTTTTCAACCTCAAGCTAAATTGGGAGGTTTCGGTTACCCTGTTGGATTCTTCGCACATTCTTATCAAGCTAGAAAATGACCTTGATTACTGTATGGTCTTCTGTCATAGATCGTATTTGATTTATAATTATTTTATGATTCTTACTAAGTGATCACCCCTTGTCGATGTCGGTATTGAGTCGCTAGTGATCCCGATTTGGGTATCCTTTCCGCAATTGCACCCTCACCTCTTTTCCCCCACATTCTTCACGGTTTGGCCTCTCTCTTTGGCAAACCTTTAAAAATAGATTCTGCTACGTCTATAGGATCCAGGTTGTCCTTAGTTCATGTTTTAGTGGAGCTGGATATCACCAAATCTTACCCCGGTAAGGTGTGGTTAGGTTATGAGAAATCCGGCTATGTCCAGCATGTGGTTATAGATGATTTCTCTTCTTTTTGTGCTTCTTGTAAAAGTATTGGGCATGTGGTTGGGAATTGTCGTCCTCCTATGGCTGATTTGACTAATTCAAACAGGATACCTAACAAGGTTTCCGATATTTCTGCTTTAATTCATCCCCCCTCTCCTATTGTGCCGATCTCTGCAGTGGGGGATTATGTGAATGATGTGGTTGTTATCCCTTTAGAATTACGCCATGCTGTGAATATCGATGGGAATGATGTGGTTTTGAGGGGGTTCATCCTGTTATTTTCAATTCTAATTTAGTCCAGCTAGACTTTATTGTGATTTTGGAGGGGTGGATCCTGTTGCCCAGGTTCCACGGTTATGTTCAAGTGAGCTTGGTGTTTTGAATTGTGATTTGAATTCTAAACCTACTTTATCTTGTGCAGATAATGTGTCTGCCTCGTGTGATTTGGTTGTGGATGATGTGCATTGTGTAGGCGATGAGCCTTCTGGTTCACCTGTTTCTCCTAGTCAAAAATTGATTGGTTGTATGGAATCATCTCCACTGGTTATCGAGAGTCTGAATGCTATTTCCTCTTCTGTTCACCTAGCGTCGAATATGCAGGTTCATAATCAATCGGTTTTAACTCCTAATGATGGTTTTGAGAGCAATATTAAATTTTTTTAATATCCCTATTATAGTTATATGTCTAATGTTGAAATAAAGCTCATATGGCTAAGTCTGGGAAAAACTCTATTTTGCTTCAAACTGATTGGTTGATTTTGGAGGATTCCCTTTTATTCTCCTTCTAGCGAGGAGGAAACAGATTTTCAAGATTTTGAGGAGGAAATAATTGAACGCTCTATCGACCGTGATTTTCCTAATGCTGGTGGAAAGAAGCATAAAAAAACAAACACAAGAAGAAATAGGGTGTGGTATTTGGTTTTTGCTATTTCATCGGTAGTTTTAGAATGTGGCTAGACGATGATGAGGAGGCCCCCTGCTTCCCCTTGCTGGCTGGGCTGGTTGGCAACCTAGGTGTCTCTTTTTGTTGCTTGATGGATTTTGGACTATGTTCATATAACTAACACCTATGGATGGTCCGTATTTTGCTACGAGGCTGGTGTCGGGGGTCTCCATTCCTGAGTCCCTATTCGCTGCTTTTCCTTCTTTGTCTGGTTTTATATGCTCTTATTGTTTTGTACCTCGGCTTGTTGGTCGATTGTTGTTGTAACACTCTTTCTTTATTGAATAAATTTGGTTTTTTTTTAATAAAAAAATTATAAAAATTTACTCTTCTCCTACAATGGAGAATATGAGATTACAAAGTATGAACTCAAGTTTAGTCTCATGAACTGTAATAAATTTTGTGAAAGAAACAATGGAGTGATGATATTGATGATGATGATCAAACAATGTTACTCGAGCGACAAGGGTCTAACGATGATAGTTAGACAATGATGTCCTAAAGATAATGGTATCCAGGCGATGGTGATGGGACGGCCGTAGATGTGTGATGACAATCAGATAATGATAATTGCTGACAGTAATCATCGATATAGAATATCGAGCTAGGATCTCAAGTTCTTCAAATCCTTAAGCACCACCCAAATTTAAGTTAGGGTCTCATATTCTCTACAACATGTAAAGTTAATGTAGAATTAAATCAAACTAATTTAATTGAGGAATTACTTATGCTTTGTTTGCGGCTACTTTCTTATTGTTTCTTAAAGTAAATTTCTAGTACAAAAATAAAAAATTTTATACTAGAAAGTTGCTTGAAGAAGCAATAAAAAAATTATCCCAAACGAAGCCTTAGTCGAATAAAATGAATTTCAATTTTAACAAAATTAAATTTCTCATAGATTTTAAATTTTGAGCAGAAATTTCAACTCTAATAGTCTAATTTATGGAGATCTCATAATGTAGAACTCGCTAATATTAAAAGCTTCTTGCAAATGGCTATTATAAAAGGGGCTCGAATGATGCTTTACGTCATTGAAAGCGAAGGAAAAGTATCTTTTCATAAACAAATTAGTTGTGGATTGTTGTTATAAAGAACTGCTAATTCAACTGCTTAAATAAGCCTAATAAAGAACCAAATTACAAATTATTATTATTATTATTATTATTTTGTCACCTTTCAATCAAACTCTCAAACTAACTTCGGCCAAATATTCGGCTGCTTTCATTAGTTTCCTGAGCATTAATCTTTTTAGAAAACAAGCATGAAGCTTGTAGATCCTCAAAATGTTAATAACATGTAAGTAAAAAATTAGGAAAATTTGATTTTATATACATCACAGTATATTTAATTAGAGAAATCTTTTTAGTATTTATATACTAAAAAGATATATAATTTCTGAATTTGTAGAGGGCTTATCAAAGGTCATCATAAACAAATTTGGTTCAAAGCGAATTGGGGGAAGGCGTCAATAAGATCAACAATATGAGTGACAAAGCTCGGTGGGGAAAGGCATCAACTGGATCAACATTGTGTGGGTTTAGATCATGACGAAGCTCACTGGGTGAAGATATCTACAAGAGCAACGACCTGTGTAGGGTAGATTGCTACGCAATTCCTTTTGGAAGGTAAAGATAAGATCAGTTGCCATAGGTGAAGAAGAGCATGCGTCATGGTTAGTGGCAAAGACATCCGTCGAGCGAAGGTTTGAGCATATCTGCAAATATGATTCCAACCATATTCGAATATTGTTCAAACTAAAGTTCATATTTTGAACTAGCTCAAATTAATTTCTTTTGTGATTGGCTTCGTTGTGCAAGCGTGATTAGTTATGCCGAGGGATTAGTTACGCTGTCATGCACCTCCTATAGGGGTGGCGGTAATGATAAGCTTATAGTGATGAATCTAATTATTTTAAGTGATCCATTATCTTGTAAAAAAAATTCACATTTAATTTCGAATGAATTAAATTTGAATAATTATAAAATTAAAATTTTAAAGTTTATCATAAGTTCAAATTTATGGGGCCCTTTTATGTAACTACTGAATATTAAAGACGTTGAATCAAATTGCTATTATAAAAAGCACTTGAAAAATACTCTGCGTCGTTGAATAATGGAAGAGAGGAATCTTTTTATTAAAAAATAAATAATTGTCGATATCGGAGTTCGTATCGTCTCCAATTACTTCGGCAATCAGAGAGGATTCCAATCCTACCAATCCTCCTCTCACACAAATACACAGACTAAGTACAAGAGATGCTATTAGTCTTTGAAGGAAAACTTATATGTTCGAACTTAAGAATTTAGATTTTTATAATAACTTCTATAAATATTTATCACCTGGATCAATTTCTTCTAAAATAATCTTATTAGGTAAGAAGTAGATAAGTAAGAGAGGTTTGAGTGAGTAAGAAAAGTTATGTTAGCTTTATGTGGAATATGATTCTATTGATTAATCGGGTAGTACTATTGTATGATCTAAATATGGTTGATCAAGCTGTTCAGGGGAGGTTGTAAGGGGGCAGCAACGCTCCCACTACCCGGATTTTTTTTAATATAAGCAGCACAGCCAGGAGCTAAACCCCATTGGGGTCAAGGGGGCAATTGCCCCCTTCAAAAATTTTTTTTTTTTTTAAAAAAAATTATATGTTCTTTTTGGGTAATTTATCTCTCTTCATTCATTTTTTAGTCTTTATTACATAAGTTTTTAAGCAATTGCCCCTAAAATACTATGACCTTTAGGTAATTGCCTCCAACAAATACTAAAGATGATTCATCATTGAATTTCAAAAATATCCTTCAAACCCCCGTAGGGACACTGCCCCCTTAGACCCCGACATATATGTCTTATAAGTTTGCCCACCCCCCCTGAAAATTATGGCTGGTTCCGCTTCTGAACACGAATTTTTATTACATCTGGTGTCCTGACGTAGCTCTACGTTCGGACGCCAGTAAAATGGTGACACGTGCTCTTACTATTTACCGCGCGGCCCGACGACCCGACCCGGACACGGACCCGATATTGCTATGTATTTGCTGATTTGTGCATAACGGGATATTGCTAGGTATTGCTCGGTATTGCTCAGTATTGCTCGGTAACGAGAAATATCATTCTATCAAGACTAATACCTATCAATACCGAGTAATACCGAGCAATACCACGGTTTTGCTAGGTATTGCTCGGTATTGATAGGTATTGGTCTTGATAGAGTTGTATTTCTCGTTATTGTCAAGCAATACCTAGCAATATCGAGCAATACCGAGCAATATCTAGCAATACACGAACATAGCAATATCGGGTTCCGATCTGGGTTAGGTCGTCGGGCCGCACGGTAAAGATTAAGAGCACGTAGCGACATGTTATTGGCATCCAAACGTAGAGCTACGTCAGGACACCGGATGTAATAAAAATTCCCTAAACACAGCGATGTATGTTGGGGCTACAGCTCAAAATTCGAGTTGGAGATAGTAGAGCAAACCGGCAAAATTTAAAAAAAAAAAAAAGCATTTTTTTAATTTAAATATAAAATCGGAGTACAAAAATGATTTTAGTAAATCAGACCTTGTGGCCTCTTAGCTTGTGAGTTGTGTGCCATGTGGCAAAATCTTTCGCTACGTGGCAACTTACCTGCTAGGTGTTGGTTTATTCCTGCGTTGAGTTATGGGAAAAAAATTATTGCTATATATATTTATTTATTTTGATAATAAAAGATTTTTGTCTTTTAGTTTATATTTTGCAATCTAAGAAAATATTTAACAAAACTAAATAGATTAACTTTAAATTTGTATTCGAATGTTTTTTATATTTAAGGGAATAAAAAAAGTTTAAATTTAACATAAATTTATTTATTTTGATTATGATAAATTTAAACAGATTTTGAAGATATTTATAAAATTAAGAGTTCCCATTAATTTTTAATTACAGCCAACTAAATCATAAAATCTAATGACCAGCCTTTAAATGCTTGTTCTTCTCGATAAGAATTATAATGGTTCTTTTTCGAAAGTATAACTTAAATAAATTTATCAAAAGTGATTTATTTGAACCCTTTTCTATTATTATTTAATCTTTTTAAAAATATAAAAATGCAAATTAAATTTATCATAAGTGATTTATTTGTATGGCAGTTTTTCTGACAAATTTTTTTAATAAGAAATTTTATATAAAAAGCTTTAGCAAATTTTTCTATCAAGAAACATATAAATGTGAAAAGATATGTAGTTTGAGAAAATTATTTCTTCAAAATAAAGCATTAGAATATTAACTTTAACATTCATCATTTAAAAACAAAACAAGTAATGAATGAAATTAAAAAATACATTATATTTATTTCAAAATAAACTTCATAATTTTAAATTTCATTCTAGTTTTTAAATCTGAGTACTTTTAATAATATTAAAATAAAAGAAAAAAAAAATCTGTATCTCTAGATATTGGTGTTGGAAGATAAGGAGTAAAGTAGTTGATTCAATTAATGTGATGTTGGAAGGTGGGGAGCCAAAATTTAATGTTTCTTTATTTAATTTTTCAAAATATTTTTAGATTTAAAAAAATAAATTAAAACAAATTAAAAATTCATAAGAATGATATATATGCAATTTCTCCTAATTTATTAAAAGAAATCAAAATATTTGTATAATTTTTCCTAATTTTTATAGTGAATTTCTTGGTATGATATAGCTCCGATAGCTTTTTGTTTTGTTTTTTTTTTTTTTTTTTTTTTTTTTTGAGATATTTTATTTTTTCCCTAAATTATAGTGTTTATTTCAGCTATTTTCTTTTCTTATTTGTTTAGTCAAGTGCTTTTTTCCCAACAAGATAGAAGTGAAATATTTTCCTTGTTAATATATATCCAATTAATATATATGTATATATATATATATATATATATATATATATATATATTGGAACGGGGAGTATCGGCCCGCTGTCACGTCAACTTGTGACGCGCTTAGCGATGTCTACTAGTCTCCTAGGCTGACCTAGACTAGCAACTCACACCTATTACTACTCGTGGCCCGCGCTTATTGGGTCCCCCCTAGAGGGGTGCTGCCGCCCGAGGGAATCGAGCACGGGTTGGGGGGTTCCCAACCACACTCGCCCACCAACCAAACTAAGCATCGGTGGTTATTATATAAAATTCAATCGACCCATTTTGAGGGAACATCCACTTGCCTAGAAATATTGATTTTAAATTTCAGTTGTTAGTATTAAAAAGCTTCAAGCAAATTGATACTATAAAAGGGCTTCAATGATGCTTTCATTTAAAGTAAAGGAGAGGCATGTTGAGAAACATATATAATTGTGAATAGAAATCCATAAAAGGATAAAATAAAATTTACATATTAGATGCAAGGAATTTTTTAGGTTGTGGACTAATCTTTTTATTTTATTTTATAAGTAAGATATCATCATTTATAATTTAATTTTAATTATTTAATAATAGAAACTTTGATTTTTCTTTATATATCATTACAAAGTGTTTGTGATGTGTAAAATATTTTGAACTTCTATTCATGTTATATTAAGGCTTCATTTGGGATCTTTTTTTAACTGTTTTGTAAAGCTGTTAGTTGAGAAAGTAAAATTTTAAAGTTATTGTAAAAAGTAGCTTCTTTGTACAATTTCTTTAAAAAATAGCGAAAAAATAATGGTCTAACAAAAATTTTGGTTATAATCTTAAAAATAAGGTATTAAGAAAGGTGTCCAGAGGGGCAAATTATTGCATCCGGTCACCAGACGTGCAGAATAGGTTCGGACATCCAATAAAAACATGTCAACCTGCGCTTTTGACTGCGCTTTACCTGCGATTTACCTGCGCTTTTGACGCACTTAATTTAAAATAATATTTTATTAACATCCGGACCTATCTCCGCGTCCGGTGACCAGATGCAATAATTTGCCGTCCGAAGGGAAGCTTAAGGTTTGGTTTGGGGCAGCTTTCTGAATTCTTTCTAAAGCTGCTTTCTAGTACAAAAATTTTTAGTTAAATTTTTTTTTGGACTAAAAAATTATTTTAAAAATTAGTAAAAAGCCGACCCTCATTTTGGACCGCATTCTTATTGCTTCTTAAAGTAGCTTTTTAATATAAATTTTTTTATTCTTATATTAAAAGTTGCTTTAAAAAGCATGAAGAAAACCGTCCCAACCAAAACCTAAGTCTAACACATCTCTTCCATTAATCTCTAACACTAAATTCATCCACTTCTCTAATATTATATTTTATAATATTCGTGTATATCTTCAAACCACCTAAATTTATTTTGAAAGATATTATCATAAGTTTATATTATTGCAATTGGTTCTCTACTATAACTATATATTTATAAATTTATATTTTCATATGTTGTCACCAATCAAACTAACTCTCAATTATGGCATGGTCAATTTAGATATCAATATCATTTTCATCACCCAGCAATATTATCGATCTATATATTATCATTGATCTATCAACAATGTAATTAAAATTTTATAAAATATATCTTTAAATCTAAAAAATATTTCTTTATTTCATAATTAATGCACCTACCACAACCATCTATTTTAATTATTTGGTTAACTTGTTAGTATTAAAAAGCCTCAAGCAAATTGATATTATAAAAGGGCGTCAATGATGCTTTGCTTCATTTAAAGTAATGAAGAGATGTATGGATAAAATAATTGTGGATAGCAATCCTGTAAAAAAAGAAAAAAAAAAGAATTTTTCAATTTAGATACAAGATATTTTTTGTTGTTGTGGGCTTATCTATTTATTTATTTATTTATTTATTTATTTTATAATTTTGGTATCATCATCAATATTCTTATTTTAATTAATTTAGATTTACTTTATGAATCTTCATTTTTTATTCATTATTCTCTGACATTAGCATATCAAATATTCCGAACCTCTATTTATGTTTTATTAATGCTTTGTTTGCAAAAGTTTTTTACATGTAATGCTGTAAAATTCGTGCACGATCAAGACAATTTTTGATGATGTATCAATAAGTAACCTATTATTTTGATGATATATAGCAAATATTGATAGGCCTTTATTAATAATTTCATAGTTGATGGACTTTAAAGTTGAATTTAAAGTTTACAATGTTTGTGTTATGATCCCCTCCTATGGATAAGGTACATGAATCATAATATTATTCATATTTTGAGGAAAATGTTCAAAAAGGTTAATTAATTATTTTCTAATAATAATTTCAACTAATTTCAACTAATATAATGAGCAGTTAAACAAATAAAATCATCAGTATTTATAGATGTCCAAAGGTCGGATGTCAAACAAACCCTGCTAGTGTTTCTAGATAATTGTTCCATTAAATTAATCTTCTCCTTAAGGAATAGTCTTTTGCAATCATTTCTAGCAGTGTTTCTATAAATTAATTGCAAGTCACGATGAAGATATAACAAAACTGCTTGAAATCCAACCCATTCCACACATTGAAAGGGTAAATCATGCATGATGATAGAAGCAGTAAACAAGTCACGAAATACAGCATGATCAAACTTGTCATCAGACATAGATATTGAAGATTCAGTGTTGGTTTGTAAAATCAACTGTCCTATATCACGCATATTTCTTTTCTTATAATTTTCGAGGTGGCGTCTAAGATTACCGGTTCCATTTTTGCTATCACATAGATAAGTAGTACCACATTTCTTGCATTTACATTTTTGTTTTCCATCTTTCGTAATAGGTAACATCTCATAATGGCCCCAAACAACTGAGATCATTCTTCGCCGTTTCTTAGTAACTGTCGCATCATTACATTGATCGTTAGAGGGCTCTACAGGTATTTCACAAGTCTGGGGTTCTTCATTTTCAGCAAAAGAAGAATTCCCATGAATGGTATTGGAATCCTCCATCTAACAAAAAAAATTAGAAAATATTACAACTTCACAATGCTATTTGTTAAATTTCTTTTTCAAAAAAAATACACATAACACATTGAGTCTTTATAACGGCCAACTAACTGCGCAAGCCAACCATCCTACACTAAAAAGAAGTATGACTTCAATACTTAATGGGTTGAAGGCTTGTTACTCTAAATACTTAGTAATAAGTAATAACTAATAATTGCCAAATAATTGCAAATTCTTAATGTGTTGTTGAACAACAACACATCAAAATAACTAGGACTCTATGGGTGTCAACTAGGAGCAGTAACTGGATAGAAAAAACAGCAGTAACTGGACAGAAATAATAGTAGAAACTACACAGAAATAACAGCAGAAACTGCACACAGAACATAGAGCACGACCTGGCTCTTTTGCATAGAAATAACAGCAGAAGCTGCACAGAAATAAAAGTAGAAACTACACAGAAATAACAGTAGAAAGTGCCCAAAAATAACAGTAGTAGCTTCACAGAATTAACAGCAGAAACTGCACAAAAATAATATATAGTAGAAACTGCACAAAAATAACAGCAGAAACAAGCTCAACAGCATAGAAATACATGAACATAGAGCTCGACCTGGCTCATTTGCACAGAAATAACAACAGAAACAGGCTCAACAACACAGAAATACATGAACATAGAGCTCGACCTGGCTCATTTGCACAGAAATAACAGCATAAACAGCACAGAAATACATGAACATAGAGCTCGACCTGACTCATTTGCACAGAAATACCATAACATAGAGCTCGAGATGGCTCGATTGAACAGAAATATAGTAGTAAGTGAACAGAAGTGCATAACTGCAGTAAACTAGCAGAAAAACTAGCCGGAACTGACCAAAAAAACCAGAAAATTGAGCTCGACTTGACTCGTTTGCAACAGAATATCGGAAAAACCCTAACCCCAAAAAACCAGAAAATCGAGCCGGAACTTCGCAACACAGCAAGACAAATCTCTCCTATGCTCATAATCTCATATATCATGCTTCTAAAAGGAGAAGAAAGGGAAAAAGATGAGAGATACAAACAACGAGAGATGTAAGTATTCCTGTTGAGCCAAAGCAGATGTGCACGATGAACACCACGAAAGGACGAAACCACGGAGCAAGAATATGCCAGAGAAGGAGAAAAGAGGAAACCAGAGACAGATCAAGGAGATCTGTAGAGATAGATCGAGGAGATCTATAGAGAAGAGAACTTCGGAAACCCTAGACGAAGCAGCGAAGAAGAGGAAAGGCTAGAGAGCTACGGCGCGTGAAATGAAAATGGATCGCGTAAAACCCTAACGCGACTTAAGTTATCTACTTATCCGCGTGAAATAATTTCCCGTGTCAAACGGGTCGGTAACGGGTTACCGGGTCAACCCGGACCCGACCCGAAATTCAATTCGTGTCATTTTTATGAACCCGAACCCGACCCGTTTTTCAAACGGGTCGGGTCCAACCCGAAAATTTCGGGTCGTGTTCGAGTCGGGTTTTCGGGTCGTGTCAATTACTGACAGCCCTAACCATATGGTTATGAAGGCTTTAGTATTTACTATATGTAGCCATTCCATGGCACCAGTAGTTTTTAAAATTTAAAATGTTTTGATTATTAAAATTTTAAATTTACAACTTAATTAGTATATTTAGGGTCAATTTTGGACAATTTTCTAGTTGTTTTGCTTTTTAGATAGCAATGACAGTTTCGTTGGGTACTATTTTTTCACTGATTTTTAGAAAAAAAAAAATTTAGTGAAAAGCTATTTTTTGCCACCATAGTAATGAATTTGTTTTCACTACAACAACTTACAACTAACTTTATAAAGCCCTACAGACATATCAAACAAACCTTTTTTTTTTATAAAATCCACCCAAAGGGCTTACACGTTAATACAAAAGATAATACAAATCCTTAATGAATTAATAACTTACTGAAAAATAGAACATTTGAAACAAAGCATACGAGCCATTGATCCAGCCTATTACAAAGACAAGCCAAAGAAAAGAAGACCAAACAAAAGACACACATAACCAGGAAAGAGAACCAACTGAAGAGGCCATCATGAAGAAACAAAAGCCAACGAGAATACCAAGCATAGCAACATTTTAATTAAGAGGATTATGACTCCCGCAAGGATGAGCAGCAAGACCAGAAGAACCCAAACTACAACAACCTACATGAAAATAAATGGAAAAAAATAAGAAGCAACAAGCCAAACAAAGATACCACAATCCCCAACCAAATCCAAGTCATTATGAGGCCGAAAACCACCACAACCGAAACACTAACCCAAAAAGTCTACAATCGAGGAAGCAACACCCAACAGGAAAGCCAAACACACAACGAGCCCCCAACTACCCATTTAGTAGTTGAAAGCGAAACACCAACCCAAAAATGTAAGAGGAGTGATGTTCTTAGAGCAATTCAACATGATAAAATAATGTTTCATTTGTCTATATGGGAGTTAAGTAGTGGTAGATGTTTGAACCAAGAGACAAGCTTATAACGAGCTGGTGACACCCATTGGGATTACATTTTCATATATTAATTAGCTTGAATAAAATGTATGCATCAATAATTGAAGTTCTTGAAATTATAAAAGAAGATGATGTTCATGATCAACAAGCTGTTGAAGATGGTGTTCTAATAGATGTCATGGAATCTTTTGATTTTATCCTTGATATGCACTTAATAATTGATATTTTAGGTGCCACCAATGAATTATCACAGGCATTGCAGATAAAAGATTAGGATATAGTTAATGCAATGAAGTTAGCGTAAATCTCCAAATAATAATTACATATGATGAGGGATAATGGATGAAATTCCTTATTGGAAGAAATATCTCATTTTTATAATATTTTTGAAGTTGATGTTCCTGTTATGAGTTCTACATTCAAAGCTCGCCGACGATCAACACGTAGAAATGATGACGTGACAAATTTACATCATTATCGTGTGGAATTCTTTTACACTATTATTGATATGTAATTTCAAGAGTCGAATAATAGATTCTCTGAAGCTAGTACTGAATTGCTTCTTTGTATATCATGTCTAAATCCAAGTAACTCATTCTCTGCTTATAATAAGAAGAAATTAATTTGACTTCTAGAACTATATATATTCAACTAATTTTTCTATAATTGAACTTGTGGCTTTATAGCATCAGCTATTGATATACATTCTTGATATGTGTATACAAGCAAGGAGTTCTCATCTTTGGAGAACATTGCTGATCTTGCAAAATAATTTGTTAAGGTTAAAAAAGATACCGTGTACCCCTTAGATCACCGGCTTCTTATTTTAGCATTAACTTTGTCCGTTGCCACTGCTACAGTAGAGAGAGCATTTTTAGCAATAAAAATTGTTAAACATAGATTACACAGTAAAATGGGTGATGATTGGCTCAATGACTGTCTAGTGCCATATATTGAGAAATAAGTATTTGATTTGGTTCCAAATGAAGTTGTAATGCAACATTACCAGAAGATGCAAAATATAATGCAAACCTAATGATTTTTATTGCAATATAATGACTTGTTTGAATTTTGTTATATATATATATATATATATATATATATATATATATATATATCTTTTTATAATTTTGCCCCTCCCCTCCAAGAATTAAGGCTGGTTCCACCCCTGTGTGTATTCGATTCATTAATGTTTATTAACAACATCTTTTAAAGCTCGTGAATAAACTCGATAAGATGTATGATAAAACCTCGATTCATGTTTGTTTGGAATTAAATACATTTCTTAAGATTAGCTTAAATATTTATTTGATATGTTGTAGTAGAAAATTTTATTTTATTATAATAATTCTTATTTTATAAAAAAATTAATCTTAGTTTTTATATTATACTTTTTCATTAAAATGAATGTGTTCATAAACATAGGTATTTGTTCATATTTGTTGGATTAGATATTTAAAATGTTGATGAACAATATTGTTTATAAAAGAAACATTTTTTGAGCTCGTTTGTTCATGAATAGACTCGTTTCAAGATACATTAACGAATAAACTCTTTTAGTAGCTCCAGAACAATCGTTAGATATGTTTGCGAATAAATTGTACAACAAATAGAAAATCTATAATCAAGCTAAAACCAAACTTGAACAAGCTAATAATAAATGAGCTCAAATAGAAAACAAGCACCTGCTCAATTCGACTTGATTCACTTGATGCTCTAATTAAAGCTTCTATAATGTACCATCAATTAAAAGCCATTGCTACTAGCAGTAGCTAAGCCTGCACATCATGTAGTTTGCTTAAAATTGTTGTAATTATGTCATATTTTTGTACTTGCATCAGTTAGGCTGCTAAATTTTTTTTTTATATATATAATTTGTAACCATTTAAAATGCTGTAAATTAATCTACAATTTTTTTAGTAGCATAGAATTTATTTAATGAGTGATTTTCTCTAATTTAATCGATAATCCTATAAAGTTACAATTATAAAAGCATAACTCTCTGCATGACTGCCATACAGTAAAACCAAGCAAACAAGCACATAAAAAGAAAGCAATAACAATGATTAGCATTAACATAAGAACTCAGAGCTTCATTCTCCTTAAGAAATTATTCTCCATGGTTTTCTAAATTCATTTGAGCATGTAATTTAATTACTTTTTTTATTTCATCATAATTTCCATAATGCAAAAAAAAAAAAAGAAGCAAAAATTCTATGTAGAAATTAGATATGACATAATATAAAATGAGATCGTTGAATTAAAGAAACTAATAGTAAAATAATAACAAGATAAATATTTAAATTATAAACTGAAAATATTTTTTTAAAATATTATTTCTTTCTCTTCCTCTCTTTGATCGATGGTCCAAATTATGACTTTCTATTCCCAATTGTCCTTTCTTCTTAATGAAGAATTGAAGTCCACCATGTAATATAATTTTAATGTTTCATCAATAAATGTTGAGGTCAAGGCTTAATGTTTGGGTGATTCCTCTGGTTTGGAGATTAGGAACCAGGTCAATTGGCTGAATAATTCATCGGATGATGAATCAGAATCTGATTTTGATGAGCCTGATCATAATTTATCTCTGGTGCGTGCTACAGTCATTGGTGCAACGCGGGGGAAATTTTGGGGAAGAGGCCGACATAAACGATGACTTTTGTGACGTTGTTTTCTCTTCTCGTTGCTTCTCCTCGGGATTTATTGCTTTATTGTTCGATTTGTTGCTGCGTTGGGCTAAAGATGATGATGTGGTCGGGGCTCGCGTTCCGGTCGTTTTTGCTGGTGGCAACCTTTGGTGTAGGCTTGACTTTGTCTACACATAACTGGACGGTCCGTTCGAGGCGTTATGGGCGCTTGAAGCCTCGACCGTTTACTGAGCCCGCCTTTAGCTTGTATTTTTCCTTTTTTTTAAGTATTTTCTTCAGCTCGCCTGTTTCCTTTGTTGTATCCTTTTTTTATTATTAATATAATTATCCTTTCAAAAAAAAAAAGGCTTCTGCAATAGATAATCTCATTCTTCTCGCAACAAAATCAATAGATTTTTCAAGCAATTTCACCATAGGAGTAGTTATCGACACTCTCTTCAATGCTTTGTGGATCATTCAAGTTATCCTCTCCTCGAATTTAGCAAGTTGGTGAATAGTCATGAACTCTTGATTGTCCATGTTAGCATATTCTTTTCTTCTTTTTTGATGTTACTCTAGATCATGTAATACTCCTCTTTTAGCTACCGACATATTCCACACTCACCATACATTCGACGATGTAGAATATGTTAATAACATTTGTACGCTAATGAACATGAATCAATGTGAGCTTCCATTGAGGTGACCAGAGGCAGACACTATTGCTATCTCCACCACCCGCTATTGACAGTGAAGCCTTTTCAGTACACAATTGAGGGTGGCCAACTTGGTTCATTTCGCATATGTACCATCAGATTTTAGCGTTTTATGATGTCAATGCCACATGATTTTAATGTTAATTGATTCAGCACAATAAGCTAAATTTTGTGATCTCTAATAAGATCTTATGTGTAGGTTAGGCTTTAAGAAATGTGCTTTATATCAAATTTCGTGTACATTATAATCCTAATGAGATGGGTTCTATTTGCATATGAAACATTTCACTCACCTATGAGATTTTTTATGTAGATTTATAAATTTATAAGCTATAAAGACTAACCTACATATAAGATATTATTAGAGATAAGATATTTTTTAATCAATCTAAATCATTCAACCCAAACATAAGACCACCAAAAATAATTTTTTGCTTAGATAATGAACTATACAACAATTAATTTATTAAAACCATTAATTTAACATATCTTTTAATACATTAATTATTCTATTAAACTTAGACATATCAACTTGTATCAATTAATCGTCATATGAGCTGCCAATATTGCCCCATTCTATGCGTTAACTTGTTGATAGTATACTATAAATTATTTATATACAAAAATTACATATAAGCCATCAAAATTTTATATATTTACAACTTTTGCACTAATCTAAAAAAGTTATTTATAAAATTCATCCATTGTGGATGCTGTGATCAAATTATTTAAAAAATTGCTAATATAAAATTGTGAATTTTTTATTTAATGTAGAAAAATTCAAGCCTTGGAAAATTATTTCTTTTACATCAAGAGTTGAAGTCACGTATTTTATGATTTATTGGTTAATATTTTTTTAAATAACATTTAATTAGAAATTTTGCAGATAAAAATAGAAAGATATTAAAGTTATAAATAGCTAAAACTTAAAGGGGTTATATAGAATTAAACCTTCTTCTAAATAATTTGCATCGTTTTTTGGATGAATTATTTTGTGCGGACGTCAAACGCCGTTTAGAACCCAATGAAAATGCACCATGACACTCTTACTCGGTACCGCGGCTCGTTACTGCTCTGTACTGAATGAAATGGTTGCTCCTGATTAGCCTCTTAACGGTAAGCTGTGTCCAATATCCGCACAGAATAATCTCTCTCGTTTCTGATTGTTGCAACTTGCAATTTTATGAAAGTCTCCATCATCAATTGCGGCTTACAACTTTAATTTTAAAAAGATAAACTGACTAATTATTTAGGGACAACTAAAAGTATCCTCTGAAAACTTACCCACAATAATTTAATTATTAGCATCTTTTTTGTTTATGTATTAATTTGCATTGTCGGCAATTTGATAAGCTATTTATAATTTACATAATTGCAAGAAAAGGCGACACTTGGAGAAAAAGGGGTTAACGCAATTTAGAAATTTGTTTAAGCGTTACCCAAATTGATCTAATGCAAATGTTAATAGCTATGGAATTTATATTTTTTTCATATTATTTTAGCAGGAAAAAACCCTATTGTTTGAGGCCATATGGAGGGAAATTATTTATTTAATGCAAAGTTTGGTCGTCCTTTGGCACCTCAGGATGAAAATGACCAGCAAAGTTGTTTAGTGGAGGGATTTATTGTTGATTGGTTACTTGAGAAAATAAAATAATAAATTCGAAAAAAAGAATAAAAAGTAGGTGGCTTGTCACGCCTCCTCTTAGTTTGTTGCGTTAACTGCCTAGTTTTTAGAAGTAAATATTTTTAAATAATTATTTTGGAGAAAAAAATTGGGACCATATTTTTTTTATTAAGATAAGCATTAAAAATTCTTAATTTTTTTATGATAAATATAATAAGAATTATTTATAAATTGCAAATCTTACTACCCATTTGGATGAGTTTTTAATGAGACTTCTCATTACTTTTTTTTTTTTATATTTAATGACCATTTTTATTAGATTTAAATGAGAATTTGACTCTTAACATGACACAATGGAAAAAAAAAAAACCCACATAGTTGGGATTAATTATTTTGTGTGGAAGTCGAACGTCGTCCGGAGACCAATCAGAATGTGCTACATCACCCTGCATTCGGGACAGTGGCTCGATACTGCTCGATACCGTTCGGTACCACGGCTCGGTACCGATGACATGGAGCATTCTGGTTTGCCTTCGGATGATGTTCTGTATCCGGTCTATGCACAAAATGATTTCTTCATAGTTGGATAAAGGCTTGATGTTGTATATTTGATTGCTCGAATAAAGCAACTTTTTTTTTTTTTAAACAAAAAGGAACTTATATTAAAAACTAATAAAAAGAAATTACAACAGTTGGAGAAAAGAAAGCAGAAAGAAAAGACAACCCTTAAAAAGATACAGACACAATAAAACAGCAAAATAGAATCCCCCAAGAGGGCTCAGTAGACTGCCGAGACTCCCAGCATCCTCGAGAGCGCAAGGACCATCCAGAAAGGGTGAGAATCACCAACGGTTGCCAAAAGGTAGCCAACGAGGACACGAGCCCCAGCAACATCATCGCCCCGCAATCTCCAAACCCCGCAAAGAGCAATCCGTAAAACCGCAAAAGACAAACCATGTTGGAATCGAATTATCTTCTTCTCCCTCCTCTATTCCAAAATTTACCACGAGAAACTAACTTAATAGGAAGATTACGAACCACTTTAACCTCATTACCAGGGTCTGAATATGACTCAGAATCAGATTCATATTCAGACGAATTATCCAACCAATCACCATTGGACCTAACATCCACTCCATCACCCACCTGATACTTCAAATTTTGGGATGCCATTAAGCTTACTGGAACATTAACCAAATTTTGAGAATTGTCCAAAATGCCTTGCACCTCCGAATTAACTGTCTGACCACACACATTTGGCTCCACAACATCCAAAACAGGCGAACCGCCAGGCCCCCTACCACCCTCGACAGGAATAGTCGCAGCATTAACAGGAGCAGAAACCAACTCCGGCCCCAGAACAACCGCCGAAGAGTCCACAATCACATCCATAGAACCAAAGCCGTCCAGCAAACACGAAGGAATAAAAGGAATGGCATTATGAGACAACAACATATCAGCAGCTTCCGACAAATTTACCCCAACATCAAGCACTGACTGAACAACAACAGCCGGGCTAGTACCATTAATAACACCCGAAGGAGGCACTAAAAGCTCCGACGAAGCAGCAATCACAGGACTAACAACATTAATCACATTAATAAAATTATCTCCAGGAGGAGAAAAAATTCCCGGTTGGACCCCAGCCTTAGTAACAAAACCAACACCCAAATCACCAGACCCAGTTCCAGGAGGAATCACCGGAGACACCACCTCGATTCCGTCCCCCCCCCCCCCCCCCCCCCCCCCCAGCATTATTACCAACAACACAGTCATTAGCCAAAACCAAATTATTCTCACAAAGGGAAACCACATTATCAATCGGGGAAGAAACAGAGTTCACAATGGGTATAGCAATAGGCTCCACCGGCGGAGGCGCAGGAAGCTTACCCGAACGCAAATTAGGCAAAAGTTTACCGCATTCCGACTTCAAATGCCCCACAGCCTTACAATGCAAACAAAAATTAGGCATGCCCTCAAAGATCACCTTTTGAATGTAACCAAATTTTTTCGGCCCCAACCAAATGGACTCAGGGTGGGATTTGGAAATGTTAATTTCAACAAGAATACGAGCTACAGAGGGGCGAGAACCAACCGCAGTAGCATTGTCGGTTTGAATCGGGCGACCAAAGATAGATCCTAAACCTAAAAGTATACGAGGGGAGAAAAGATGAGGACGCAAACCAGGGAAGGATATCCACACAGGGACTATCGGCGATTCCTCCGATAAATCAAGAAAGGGAGACCACTTAATCACTTTCATAAAACAGCCAAACACAAAATACGAACGGTGGGAAAATCCGTCCATAATCAAGATCATTCGAGAGTTTGATAAGCACATTCGACTGATCCAAAACAGTCACAGAGACATCACCGGATAGCTTAAGATTGAAAAAAAATTTACGGATTGAATCCAAATCCGGTCGTTTAAGGGGAAACTTTCCAACTTACGCAAAATCAAAAGGTTTAGCAAGATGTAGAAATTCCTCTTTCGAAAACCAAAGAGCAGTTAAACCACGAATCGTAGAGATACGACAATCCGGAAAAACCTTCGAGGAATCGACGCCAGATAATACCTCTTTAAACGATTTCGAGTTCTTACCCTCCAAAAAACCAGGGTCAAACCTTTTGTTAGCCATGGACAAGCACAATAGCAGGGGATGAAGACACAGGCGGAGACGGAGAGAAAAGACACGAAAAGGCGGCTAGGGCGAAAAGCCCCAACCAGAAACCCTAGCAGACGAAATGGTCATCCTAAAAAATAAGGATGATTATGAATTCTACATTTCTAAGAATTTTAAATAAAGCAACTTAATCCAACCTTTCTACATGAAATATGATTGAAGAAATGCTAAAAAAAATAATGTTAAAAAAATCATAATAAAATGATTGTTTTTTTTTATAACGGATATTTATTGATGAAATCATCATTTTGATTTTTCTTTGAAAATAATTATATCAGCCCTTATTAAATAAATTTCAATGAAATAAGGTATCAACCTTCTTTTTCTATGATGTGTTGCGTGCAAGGTTTTAAAATATATTAGATTTAATATTGAAAGGAAAAAAAGATTCAAAATTCAAAGGCTCGATTGAAATTTAATTTAGGGTTGAATTGTTATAATATAATAAATATTAAAATTATTTAATTATTAGGGATAAATACTAAAATAAAGCATTTTATCGAATATAAAATATTCACAAAATATTTGCTATATAATTTTAAATTTAAACAACTATATATTATATTTAAGTGATTAGTTTCTTCTTTTGTGATCATATTCATATATCTGATCATTCTTAGAAATCTTCAATTTCTTCCCTCAAAAAGTTATTGCCTCTTAGATGAAGAAATATTTTAGGAGAAAAATAAAATTATGTCATCGACCCTTTCTTTCTTTTATCTAATATTTTATCATGTGCATTTCAATTATGTGATTTAGAGAGAGAAGAACCTCTCTTTTTCATCAACAAATTTTTATCTTTTTCTTCTTCTTCTTTTTTTTTTAATAAATAAAAAAATTCCATTAAACGAAAAGGGTACAACAAAAGATCACCATTGGGTCACATCAATAGAATACATCAAAGAGAAGCAGTAGCAAAATAAATAGATAAATTGATGAAGAACATCGAAGATTATCGGACTCAGATCGACATCGAGTTGTCAGGGCTGGGCCATCCATGGAGGGCAGCAAAATCCAAAATAAGAAGCAGCCAAAACACCAAATCGAGCCACCCAAGTTGCCAACCAACCCTGGCCACCAACGGCGCTTGCAGTAGAACCGCTTCCTCATCGTCCATTCTGAAACGAATTGAAAATAACAACCAAAGCATCGAAGAGCAGAAAAAACCCATCACAAGAAAATCATTTCTTCTTGGATTTCCACTTACGTTGCAAAACAAACTTATCGAGCGAACCCGTTTCGAGAATAGAATCATCCTCCCCACTGACAACCAACATTTCATAATGCAATCAATCACATTGCCACCTAACAGAATTAAGATGGACAAACAAATTCGCATTTGAGATGACCGAAATAGACACCTCCACAAGAGGTGCTGCCACACTTGCCTCCACAACAATAGCTAGCCAAAGCTTCTAC
This sequence comes from Dendrobium officinale, assembly GCA_019514585.1. Lineage (NCBI taxonomy): Eukaryota > Viridiplantae > Streptophyta > Magnoliopsida > Asparagales > Orchidaceae > Dendrobium > Dendrobium officinale. The sequence goes on from CM033686.1 coordinate 9,399,228, forward strand.
ACCACTACCATCCTAATAGGTAGACTCGCCAAGAGCCAAAATCTCATCATCCACAAAATTAGGACTACCATTAATATTCACACATCAATTAATATCAGACACAACAACAGTGGCAAGAGCCACATTAGGGGAAACAACTCTATCCACTCCACCATACACCACCAATTCTCCATCAACTTCAGGACAAAAAATATCAGCAGGTGCATTAACATCAGGGGGAGAAGATTAAACCAATCCGACATTAATAGGGGAAATAGGGGAATCCATCACAACAATCGATTCAACTAAACCATCAGGGGACCCTCCCAAAGAAGACAAAACAGGAGAAGGCAAAACAGAAGAAATAGTAACAAGAGAAACATGACAATTAGAAAGCGTAAGTAAATCATGCACAATAGACTTAACACCAACATTACCATCCAGAGCCACAAGGATAGACAGAATCAGCACAAGGTCAGGGAGAATTGGAGCATCAACCCTACCCTCCTTCATCGTATTAAGAGAAGATGTAGGCAAGGCAGAAAAATCAAGGTGAGGCTGTAGAACAATAATAAAATAGTAGAAGGGTTGAGGGCTTGAATAGAACTAGCAAATCAGTGAAATCAATTGAGAATTTGAGGTGTTAGGGTTTCTAAAATTTCATTGAGGAAATTTAATTAGATTTTAAATTACATGTATAGATATTTATTTCTAGTAGTCCATTTAAAATTGAATGATGACGATTTCAACATGAAATGGACCGGGCAATTTAGTAAATTCCAATGAATTCACGTCTTGGACTAACCACTTATTCGTCCCCCTTCTTATTAACAAATATTTTAACATGAAGTAGACTTGCTGAGAATTGATTACTAGTTGAATCTGTTGAACCGATCGGTTCGACTAGGTTTTCCAACCCTTGGTTGTGTTTGAATATTTGTGATTCATTCGCAGAGAAGAAGAGTAATTGACTACAAAAATGCCCTAATGTATGGAGATTTTTTAAACTATGACTCTTTTGGTAGTAATGAGTGAGTTGGCTAGTGTATGCATCCATTGTAGCAATAAGAAATGTACTCTATAAGTTCATATAGAAACTATGTTGTGACACTTTACATTATATGTTAGCATTTAGCTAGCCGTGAGGTGTCTTGAGCTTTATGAGATTTGACATAATGAATACTAGAAGTCATGTCAACGATCATTTACGTTTCATTTAGGATTAGTTTGGGACGATTTTTTTATTGCAAAGCTTTAAAAAGCAATAAAAAAATAGTCCCAAACAAAGCCTTAGAGAAGATTCATTAATGATTTCATATTGCTCTCTACAACTTAGTTTTGTTTGGGATAACTTTCTTGTTGCTTTTTAAAGTAACTTTTTAGTACCAAAAATTTAGTTTAAATTTTTTTGTACCAAAAAATTGCTTTAAGAAGCATTAAGAAGGTCGTCCCAAATGAAGCCTTAGGCTTCGTTTGGAACGGCTTTCTTGCTGCTTCTTGAAGCAGTTTTTTAGTTCAATAATTAAAAATTTTGTACTAGAAAGCTGCTTTAAGAAGCAACAAAAAAATCGTCCCAAACGAAGCCTTAATTTCATATAATATCTTGATATCTTCCCTTATCATGGCCTGGTTTCTTGCCTGGTTATCCTGAATGCTTGACATAATTATAAGTTTCAACTCATTATATTTAATTTCCTTCTAGAATTCTGATGAGCAAATATTAATATATAGTCGTAAGGGATTACAGTGCTGATTATCATGGCGAGATTATAATAAAAGGCTTGACCATCTCAAACATTAAAGATATTTAACGATCTTATTAATAATAATAATAATAAAAACTTAGCGTTGACAGATTCGAAATTATTATATGAGGAGAAACCAGATTTAATAATCGGTTTAATTAAACAAAAGAGGATTACGTAATCTTAAGTTGCCTCCAATCAGATTTATGACATTGCTAAGGCTCTGTTTGGTTAGAAAAAAGTGGAGGGAGAAATGGAAAGAGAAATGCATGAGATCATGGGGAAATTTTTATTTTAAAATTATTTCGCATAATTCCTCATCAACAAAACTTAATGAGATGAGATTCTAAGGCTTAGACCTAACTTATTCTTTGAAATGGAAGGATTTCTTAAATATGCTCAACTTGAAATAAACTAGAAATAACTCTACAATTACTTTGATATCGATTGGGTCAATGATTCTACTTATTAGAAATCTACTATAGGATATAGTGATTTTATTAGATCTGCATTTATCTCATAGTGTGTCAAGAAATAAATACTCGCGGCTTTTTTGGGTTAGTTTTGTGTGGAATATTCTAATTGTGTTGATCAATTGGGGTTGCATTTTTACCTTGAACCTCAATTTCATCGATCAAATTTGTCAGGGCTAGGGTCCTCCCCCTGCATGGGTTCAGGTTCATTATAGTTGAAAAAAAAAAATTCATGTACAGTCGTACAGTATTGTGGCACTGTGCACCCAAGCACTGTGGCACTGTGTACCGAGCGATGTGACGCTATATTGTCTAGTTAGAGGTTAGCAAAGAGGGAAGCACTGCGGCGCTCCAAACCCAGTGTTGTGGTGCTGCAAGGGAACGTTGTAGCACTTTAAACCCCAATGTTGTGGCGTTGTCTTGTAGATAGGAGTCAGAGAGTTGAGAAACGTGGCGCTGCGAGATAACTGACAATTTTCTTTCAGTCTTGTATATTTATTCGTATGAGAATGATATAAGGGTGAAGAGAGACAATCATATAGTGAGAGAGAAGATAGATGTATTATTTCTCCCAAATTTTTATAGTAAATTTCTTGGTGTGGTGTGGCTCTGACGTTTTTTCCCATTTTTGAATGTTTTCATGTTAAATCCCGATGTTATTTCTTTCCACTGCATTTTTTTCTTATTTGTATTTGCTGAGTGTTTTACTGCCCCAATGATAACTGATATGTCCTATATGATAAGCTAAGCAAACATGTGATCAGTTGGCTTGCGGCTCCACAACACCTGTACAGGATCACAGATGCTATTTCAGAGCTAATTCATCCACACCGTCACTATGCTGTAACTACGAAAATCACAGCCTTTGCTCTCCAACAATCTGCTGTTGTACCTACGAAAATCACATATTCTCTCAAGACCAACAAGCTGACATTCTGACTAAACCATTAGCTATACTTCACTTCCGACATCTTAAGGACAAACTGACTATCCATTTCGATTTATCATCTTGAGGGGAGGTGTTAGTGCCATCATTATAAACAGTTCCTCCATGACCAACTTCTGCTCCATTTCTTCACTGCAGCAATCATTATCGTTCCTGCTAACCATTTCAGCAATCATCACCCAGAAATTTTATTCAACTGGGGCCTCTAAATTAAAATAATTTTGTTTTTCATCTCATTTGGAATGTTAGAATACATTAAAATAATTTGGTTTGTCGTTTCATTACCGGAGCCAAGAGAAGCTGTAAGATCAAAATTAAGAATGCAAATAACATGACCCTTAGAGCTTAGAAGACATAAATGTCTGCCATGGTCGGTCTCCATTTAGGGGTGATGAGAGAGGAGCGAAGGGAAAACGAGAGTTGTGCTCGAGATCTTGAGTCGCGAGAGAAGAACAAAGGGGAAAATGAATCATTGATGTTTTTCATGTTTCTAGAAAAATGTGTTGATGGCTTCTCTGACGAAGAAATAACTTTAAAATGAAGAATTATCAAAATTAGAGCAGATTTCCTCGTTGGCGAACTTGTTGCTATGTTAAGCTGTAAAACAATCAGTTTTTCATCACTCCGTCCGCAATGGAAAGTCATTCCTCCCTCTCTCTTTCAATATTTTATCCAATTAGTCTTTCTCTCTATAGCTGAAGCATTGAAGACTTGAAATGGAAAAAGCCTGTAATAAATAAAATGAAAGTTGACAAGGGGTTGTACCATAATAATGCTTAAGCTGTAGATAGTAAGGGTATACAACTCCTATTCTATGTATTCCTCCCTTGTTTTTCTTTCTTCTACAGTCATATTGTGTAATTCTACACTACATACAACAATAAACGAGAGATTGATGATGATTAGTTTAGCCCATATGCAAAATTTATTCTGCTAACTATAAAGAACTAATTAATTATACTAATTAATTTATCTATAACAGAAAGAATTAATTTGTTTAATACTAAAATTATAATTTGAATTCAAATTAAATATCCTAATCTTTGTATTCATCAATCAAATATCTTAATTATATATATATATATATATATATATATATATATATATATATATATAGAGAGAGAGAGAGAGAGAGAGAGAGAGAGAGAGGAGGGAGTTATGCATCATTTTCTTCGAAAAGGTTTAAGGCTTCGTTTGGGACGGCTTTCTTACTGTTTCATATAACAACTTTCTAGTGCAAAAATTAAAAAATTTATACTAAAAAGCCGCCCCAAATGAAGCCTAAATCTTAAAAATAGCTTTAAGAGAAATATATAATATGATTCATTTTTTGTTCTTTTATCTTTTATAAATTTACTTTTTTTTATTTATTGAACTTGCCGCTTCTAATTTTATTTATCTCTTCTTTCTAAATGATATGTTAACTTCATCTAATCAATGCAACTGTCCCATTAACTACAAAGAATGGTTGTTACTGACTAAAGACAAGGCTTAGAGTTATCAATTTCCGAAGTTTCTTAGTTTATGAAGATTCACTCTTCCATTACTCTGTTGCTTGAACGGCGCTAGAACTCTAATCATGCAGATGATTATCAGGTCATTTAAGTTAAAAAATATCTGTTTTAATCATGTTAATCATGTTGTAGTTACTATTTATTAGGGGTGTAATAAGTCGAATCGAGCTCAAATTAGGTCGTCAGACCTAACTCGAGCTCGACTCGGGAGCCAAATCCTAAGCTCGAGCTCGACTCGTGCATGCCACTGAAAACGAACTCTTCGAGTAACTTGATTTGCGGTTCGAGCTCCGATTTTGGGTCAGCGGCCAGCCTCCGCCCTCCGCAATTCCGCCTTCCGCATCTGAGCCCGCCCCTGCAATTCTGATTTCTGCCTTCTGCTTCAGCCATATGCATCCAAGCCCGCCCCCTCAATTCTGCCTTCCGCTTCAGCTTTCCACACCCGAGCTCGTCCCAATGATTCAACCTTTTGCAATACTGATTCCGCACATGAGCCGCTCGACGAGTAATTGAGTCAAGCATCCTCGAGCTTGCTAATTCAATGACCTCGAAATTCTGCTCAAGCTCAAAACTCGATAAGCTCGACTCACAAACTCGTCAACAAATTGAGCTTTAGCCGGCTTGATTCTTTTGCACCCCTAGTGTTTATACACTCATATATTGATGAATAGGTAAAATAACATCAGTTTTATAAACTCGTATTTTTCATAAATTTGTTCATTCTTATATTTTTTAGGTTTTATTTGGTGCAACTTTCTTATTTTTTTTAAAATAAATTTTTAACTTCAAAATTTATTATTCAAAAAATTTTATACTAAAAAATCCTAGACAACCTTAATTAAAGAAGGAATATAATTTTGAATATCATTTTCTAAGTCATTAAGAAGGCCTAGATCTGTATATCAATAAGCTATAAGAGAACATGAATCCTCTTATTATAAAAATGACAATTAAAAGGAAAGCTTGATTAAGCTATGATAACCTGAATTTGATCTATCAAGAATTGCTGAATCTATGTTATTAATATCTTTCATCTTATAATATAACTTAAAGAAGAATATCTAAGAAGGCATGAATTGAAAGGATTCTTTGGAGATTCACCTTATAAAAGTTATGATATGAGGAAATGGAGATCATATTCATTCACATTTTGTTTCATTTATCTTAGAATATTACAAAATGTGGTATTCCTTCTTTGTGACAAGATAAAGCATGAACAATTTTAGGGACAGTGTAATAATGCAAAGTTTTACATGACTAAATATTTAAAAGCAATTAAATGCAGGCTAATAAACATTTAAAATGATGCAAATAAAATGAAAAATTGAGTATCAATATAAATTTGATGCAAATAAAATGAAAAAAATTGTATCAATATATAAATTTTAAAATTCTTGAATCTATTTTCAGATAATTACAAAATAAACATTTAAATATAATACAAAGCAAAATCACAGAAAATCTAAGAGTTGTAAAGTCCAATTATAATCTGTTTTTGATCCATACATCTCAATGTAAATATTTTTCAAACAAAATCTAAATTTTTAGTTTGAGAATAACTTCTATAATTTTTATCAATTAAATTAATTAAAGATAAATTACATATATAATTTCAGAGATAGAAATAGATTTTTAAATCATACTTTTTGCCATAAAACCCAACTTGAAGTCAAGAATTAGATCGCATCTCGTCCTCAAAAATGGTTCCAATCTTGCAACATTTTTTACATTTCTAGTGGAGATACGAAAGGGCTTAGAGTAAAGGTGTAAATGAGTTGAGTCGAGTCGAGTTTTGGCACAATTGAGCTCAACTTGTCATGCTAAAAGAAAGCTCGGCATCGAACTCAACTCGTTCCATTGTAAACGAGTTCGAGCCGCTCGTCTAGCCTTCGGCACGATTCTGTTCTTCTTCCAAAAAGCCTCTGGCCGTCCGGCACGGTCCTCTTCGGTACTCATTTAAAATTGCAGCAAGAGGGGAGAGAGGGAGGTAATGGGCCTTTTTTTTTGGATTTGTCCGAGCTTTTATTATAGAGAGAGGTATTGAGCATTTATTATTCAAGGTATGTGAGAGGGGGGAGAGAGAGAGATGGGCAGACCTAGGGGTGTCAATATTTGACACGACACGAAAACCCGACTCGAACCCGACCCGAAAAATCCAGGTTGGACCCGACCCGAATGCAAAACGGGTCGGGTTCGAGTTCCAGAAATTGAACCGTTTGAAAAATGGGTCGGGTTCGGGTTGACCCGACGGGTTGCCGGGTCAACCCGTTTGACCCGAAACGTGCAGTCCGAGCCAGCCCGAGTCCGAGCCAGCCCGCGCTCCGCCCGCGATGCGGCGATGCCGCGCTTTGCCTGCACTGTCGCGCGCTCGCAGCGCGGTCGCCCAGCGCTGCCGCGCTCGCGCAGTCGCCCCGCGCTGCTGCCGCTCCGCTCGCGCAATCCGTTCCGTGTCGGGTCAACCCGACAACCCGTCGGGTCGGGTCAGGTTAAGATTTTCGACCCGTTTGCCTAACCGGGTCGGGTTAGGGTCAACCCGTTTGAACCCGGGTCAGTTCCGGGTCCGACCCGAACCCGACCCGTGACCCGAAATTGACACCCCTAGGCAGACCATTGAGATATGCATAGGATTTATGAGTTCTTGAAACACACGTCGAGATTTTAAATTGCAGCCGGACTTCAGAACTCAGCGAGAATTCAAAATATAGGCGGACATTATTATTATTATTATTATTATTTAAATTATTCAAATTTAATAATTTCGAGTAGGCTCATGAGCTGAGCTTCAGCGAGCTCGACTTCGTGAGCTGGATAAGTTCGACTTGTGAGCCAACTCGGCTCACTTGCACACCCCTAGCTGAGAGTAGTAGTTTGGGCTATTTCCATCCTTTTCAGTCTTCCCTCTACGCGGAGAAATTATTATATCCGGTCAAAAATTGAACGATCCGAATATATACCGAGTCTAAAATATAAGAATTTTAGATGATGTGGCGCGTGATTGACCTCTAAAACATTCCAACACCGGACGTAATAATTGATCTTCTACGCGACGAAACCCTAACTCTATAGATATAAAGCAGTCGGGCTTGCAATTCTGCGCGAGTGTTCGCTCCAATCGTTGCTACGGAGCCTTCTCTATTCCAGCGTCACTCTACCTCTAGAGGGAGCGCCGATTGGCTGGCTGCGGCCTCTTGCACTGATGCCGGTCGAATTTCTGCTCGCATACTGTAACTCCTAGGTGCTTGGCGAGCCCAAGAAGAAGATGCTACTGTACTCGCCCTTGTTTCCCGTAGCATGTACCGTCGTCGACATGGTCACTATGGACGCTAGCACATTTGCTATCCCGCCCTAGGTCTCGTCAATTGCAAAATGTATTCGTTCTCATTTACCCTTGGTAGTCAGATCTGAATATGCAATTATCATTCAGCTGTTCCTTCTCTATTATCTGGATTCTCTTTGAGTATTTACAGTATATTCTTGCTTTTGCATTTGTTCATCTACTTTTGTAGAGTTTTTGTGCAAATTTAGAGCACCTTATGCTTTTGTTTGTTTCTACCATACTTGATGCTTCGTATTTAGCAGAACTAGATCTAGTTTTTGAATGATAAACGAATGCTACTGCAATGTAGGAACTTTGAGGATAATATGCGAGAAATTATAGAGATGCATTAAATGCGACATTGTAACTTTAGCTGAACATTAAAAAGGTTGAGTTTTTAATAGTAACTAAATGGAATTTAGTAAATGAACTTTTCAGGCTATTCTATGTTCTTTATAAAAGGCTAGGAAGTGATTTACTTCTTATCATTTTACTATTGATGAGGAGGGGTTCTCTATGAAGATGCTATAGTCTTTTATATGTGCATAGCCTGCTCAATGACGTATGTTGGATTTGAAGTAAGCCATCTAAACAAATTGGGGTTGTTTATCAGCAACTATGATGTGCAATACGTATGCTAACTAAATTGGCATATGGTGCCCATTGATATTTATGTTTGATTGTAATGAATTGAACTGTGTATAGTGGAGATTTGGTTGTGCATGGAAGAAATAAATTCAACCACCCAACCTTTCTCAGCTTTTAGCTTGATCATAGTTTTAAAAAGACTTATTTGAAAATCGAGCTTTTACAAAATTTAATCCCTAAGACAAACAATAAACTAATATTTACTGATTTCCATAGAGATGAAAGAAACAATTTCAAATAGCACCTGTAAAGAAAATGAAATAATAAGAAAACAAAGAATTTGCGTGGCTCGAGTTCTTACAAACTCTACATCCACGAGGCAATCTCGTTCATCATCCTTTATTCAAATGGAGAAAATATGATAGAAGACTTGTATATACAGAAATTTGCTTCTAGCTTTTTAAATAACGACGAACAACAGCCTACAATTAGTTGAAACAAAATTAAAGAATGCTTATAACAGTAAATAACCCAACCACTAAAATTTGATAACAAATTTTCACCTATAGCCTCAAGAATTGAAATAGCTGCAAAAAACATACGTTAATAGCCTCAAATAACTCCTGTTGCTTAAAACAAGAACAACAAGAACAAAATAGACAAGCCAAATTGGGTGAACTAGGTGACACTGTGACATAACCCATAAATCGAGAGCAGCAAAGCAAGCTTCCAATCTTTGTAATCTTCCTAATCTAAATAGGAGAAATATACATGCATTTAAGCATATAGCATAGTATTGCAAAGGAATAAGCTCATACGGCACAAACTTGGGTTCCAACCGGCAATCACGTACAATTGTCTTTGTCGGAGAAGAAGAACAAGCAAGAGATGAACAAGAAGGGTTCACCTTCTTCACACACTTACAAATTCTCCGTTTTCAACTCTCCATTCCATCTTTTTCGCACAAGAAACCGAGCACCACAAGCCCTACCCACTTTCTCGCAAAACCCTCGCTCTCATACACCCGAAAAAATTTTGTAATGATTAAATAGCTAATAAAACAAGAAAAAGTAAATTCATTAATTAAATTAATTAACTAAATACTTAATTTAATTAAAGCTATTTTATTTTAAATCACCTATATCAGGTTCCTTTTGGCTGATTTTTTGGGAGTGATTGTTAAGAGGAGAATAAACATGAGTATAAAGGTTGGGAATGTTTCAAGAGTTGAACAAATGTTGAGAGTTTGTGTGTGTTTTTAGTTTTTACACAAGAATTGTGAGGCTTTATGTCAGTGGTTTTGTTCATTCCTGTCTTTCTTACTTTTCTTCTTTTTTTTTTAAAGAAGAATACTTGTTAAATGCTTAGACGACGCGCCAGCCCTTAAGGAAATAATACTTTCGTTTTTGTCAATGTGGGCACGAATATGGCTTTTTGTGTTTTAGGTATGGTGGATGAAATATTTGTTTCAAGCTTTTCAGTGTTATGTATTCATTCTTTTCATCTCTCTGCACATATATCATCTTGAAGTCTATTAGAATGATTGACAAGATTTCGCATGTGCATACAAAAAATCTTCAACTCTTGATTTTTCTTCAACTTATACAAATGGAGTTAAAATATGATGAAGTGGTGAACATTTTTGCTTCTACACATTGACTTCGATTATAATATAATTTCATCTTAAAGTAATTCTGCATGAGTTTTAGTTGGACCAGATCAGTTGTATTAGTTCAGTCCACTTTGCTTTCTTCTACTCAATCGCAAGTCACAAATTTTAGAAATGTAGCATATATTTCTTCTCCTTTTTATGTTATTCTGAACAAATCTGCTTAAACATGGTTGTCTATTAACTTGTTTCTCTAATTAGGTGCTTTCTCAACTAATAAAGCTAATAATTCAAATTTTTCTTGGCTTTAAGTTTTTGTTAGGATGTTTAGTTGAGTTTTATGTTTGTAAATTTCTTTTATGGTCCGAGTATATGTGCTGCACTAAATGCAATTGAGTTAAATGCTCTAGTGTTTTTGGTAAACATTCCACATGCTTTATTGTTAGAAAATACTTGAGCTCCTACTATTTATAATATTTTTTGGGTAAATTACATCTGGGCCTCGCAGATTTTGCATTTGAAATGAGTAGTTTCCCAATGGATTTCTTATGCTGCTTTATTTCTTTTGTTCTTCGTCTGGTGCACTATCACGACATCTTTAAGGAATAAAACTCCCCAAAACTCATTATTGGATCTCTTGAACATCATGCTAACTTTTTTTTTTAAGCCCAATGGTGGTTTCATCTGACTCTACAGGGTTTCTAAATGATGTGATGCCAAATAATTAATCTACACCAATATTGAGTGACAATTTTTTAATCCCATTCCTTCCTTGCCATGCTCATCAGACTCTAATTCCTCCATGATTTCCTTTTGATACTTCCAACCACCACTACAATTGGTGGTGATATTCTCATGTTATTCTTGCAGGGTAGATAAATGAAGGTGATGTTTCCGTCTTATCATCTAATGCACAATGTCATGGAGATTTTACTACTTTAGCAGAGATAAGAAGTGTTATGTTTTGATGAAATTTGAATGTAAAGTTTTTGAAATATAGGGATTTTAAAAATTTTGGTGTTTGATTTGATGAAAAATGAATTAAGAGTAAAATTTTGGTGAATTTCAAATTCACGGTCTTTCATTTTTTATTAATTCAAAACTCTTTTGTATTTTGCTTAATTCCAAAATACATCGCAAGCTAATTCCACTCTTGATGTTGATTGTTGCTCGTCGTAGCTTACCCTCCACCCACCACCATGTGGACTGCCCGCTGTCGTCGTTGGTTGTCCTCAGCCTTTGTTGCCAGTCGCTAGCTGTCTGTCACCTCTACCTTTGCGACCAACACCATCATTAAGCTTTGCACTGCTTTCATTTTATTTCAAATCAAATAAAAGAGGTAATCACGTACATTTATTTTAAATTCATTCAAATAGCTCTAAACATTTCAAATATATCATACTCTTTTTTAATGTATTCTAGTTTATTATGCATTCTTTTTTCAGCAAGTCAAATGACTCATTAGTGATGCTGTAATCTATGAACTTGGATTTCCTTGGAAGATGTTGGAGTCTTACATAATTGCATCAAGTTCTCACAAAGTCAAGTGAGATTTGAACAAACAAACCGAACAAATTGGAATTTGTTATGAGATAAATTGGTTGTGAGGAACTATTATATTGAATATGGATGTAGATTCAATTGATCTCTCTAGTAAATATAATACGGCAGGAGCGGGAGCCGCATGAGAGGGGGGCTGATTTGAAAGGGATTAACTCTGAAATATTTCTATTGATACGGCGGGAGCGGGAGCCACAGGAGAGATGGCTTGATTTGAAGGGGATTAATTATGAAATAGTTTTTTAATTGAAGAGGGCAGATTTGGGGTTTGATTTGGAGGGGATTAATTATGAAATATTTCCTAATTGAAGAGGACATATTTGGGGGCTAATTTGAATGCTGATTTGGGAGGAAAATAATTAAGGAAATATGACAGATTTGGGAGGGAATTGAGGAAAGGTTGTTTTGGTATTTTTTGTTTATTGTTTGCTTTAAGTAGATGATTTTTCTAGGGTTAAAGGTATGTGTTTGCTGAATTTAGATTGTTCTTGGAATGTTTAGGTTTTAGCCGGTGGCTAGAGATTTCGGAGAGCCGGATCTTCCTCTCCAATTGAAGATCCACTTGTATCTTGTCTTTCTTTCATAAAACTTTCAATAAAAAAAAGTGTTCTTGTTTGTTCTATTTTTGGTTTTCTTGTAGTTGGTTTTCTGAGCCGACCCCACGTAGTGGGATAAAGGCTTGATGTTGTTGTTGTTGTTGTTGTTGTTGTTTTCTGAAATTGTTGAAATCAAATTTCATCCAAGGCTTTTCTTGAATTTCTGCTAGCACTTCCTATAAAATTGGTATTAGAACAGTGTCTTGGGTTGAAATTTAAGTCACCATCGTCGATTTTTGCTACATTTTTCTTCTCACCTTGTTGATTTTCGCCACATGAAGACTAGATCGCCAATTTGTATTGTTTTGCACGGTTTGGAACCTAAATCCGTGAATGACACTAAAGAAGATATAGGTTTTGGAAGGCAAGATGAAAAATCTCAAGGCTGGAGTGGAGGAAAGGTATTTCAGCATGGAAGGGAGGCTCTTATCCATAGAGAGCTGCTTCAAAAATATGGAAGACATGATGAAGAAGTAGATGAAAATGCAGTCAAAAGCCTCACCAACGGTTTCGAGGGTTGAACCAAAAGTGAAGGAGATTCCGGAGGAAAATGATGAAGTGGATAGTGTTTTTTCCATCAACGACCGCCTCAAGGGGGCTCTGTGGGTGGACGGATCGAGGTAATTTTTAAGGAAGAACAACAAGGAGGGAGGTCGTGCCCTTTGGGAGACTACCCAGGCATGGGGAGAGGTGGAATGGAGAAGGTCATGGTTGGGCGGAGTCATGGGATCCAAATCAGTCAAGGGAGGAAGGGAGAAATTCACACCATCATTATATAGGAGGAACTAATGGAGGGATAAGTCATTGGGTTATAGATGTAAGATTAAGAAATTTGAAGATGCCAGTGTTTTAAGGGCAAGATGCTCAGGGTTGGGTGTATCGTGTAGAGCGTTACTTTGCGATCAATGGCCTGGCAGAAGGGGGAAAACTCATGGATGTAGGGCTATGTTTGGTGGGAAAAGCCCTAGCTTGATTTTAGTGAAGGGAGTCCCGATATCCGATCTATTTATTGTGGGAATTTAAGGAGTGTTTGTTGGAGTCTTTCTGAGCTATTTAGGAAGGAGACCTCCACGAACAATTCTATGTCCTAACTCAAGAGGGGATAGTCATGGAGTATTGAAAGAAATTTGAGCTGCTGTTGGGAAGACTGAGAGGAATTCTTGAGGAACGGTTGGAAATGAATTTCATGAAGCGGCTTAGGGAGGACATACGAGTAGAGCTCAGGGTTTGTAAACTTAAAGGGCTGAGAGAGATAATGGTGCTTGCTCAGAGGGTGGAGGAAAAATATCAGAGGGAGAAGGCCAGCAAGAGCAACATTATGGGAGGGGCTTACAGTAGTACATCTACGACCCTGGCACTAAGAACCCAGACATTGTCGTTTTAGAGGGAAGTATTGATGGAGAAGGGCAATGGAGTTCGCCCTGGAGACAACTTCAAGTGCCTTACAAAAACAACTAGGTTTATTTTTTATTTGGAGGGGATTAATTAGGAAATATTTCCTATTTGAATATGGTAGATTTGGGGGTTTTGGGAGGGAAATAAATAAGGAAATATGTTAGATTTGGGAAGGAATTGAGGGAGGGCTATTTGGATATTTGTTGTTTATTGTTTGCTTTAATCAGGTGGTTTTTCTAGGGTTAGGGTTATGGTTATGTGTTGTTTGCTGAATTTCTATTGTTCTTAGGGTTTCTGGGCTCTAACCGGCGGGTAAAGATTTGGGAGAGCTGGAAGTTCCTCTCCAATTGAAGATTCACTTGTATCTTATCTTTCATTAATAAAACTTTCAATAAAAAAAATGCTCTTGTGTGTTCTATTCTTGATTTTCTTGTAGTTGGTTTTCTAAAATTGTTGAAATTAGCTTTTTAGCCAAGACTTTACCTAAATTTCTGCAAGCACTTCCTATCACAATATTGTTTATATATTATGAATGTGATGCCATTGGCCAATGTAGAGTGGAGGATGTGATTCACCTATTTCTTGGAGTTGTTTGAAGAGGAGTATTAAGCATGACTACATAAGGTGGGATTGTTTTGGAAGTCAAACCAAGTAGGTTTATTTTTTATGCAAAGAAATTTCAAAATAGTCCCTAGACTATTTTTGAATGGTCAATTTAGTCTCAGAGTATCACATTGTCCCAATTTAGTTCATTGGCTATACAAAATTGATCTAAAATAGTTCCTCATGTTATAATTGTGATATAAAATTAATCTGAATTTTATCCTAGGTATTACAAAATTGATTCCAATTTAGTCCCAAATAGACCATTTTGGATTAATTTTGTATAGTTTAGAGGCTAAATTGGAGTAAAATTATATTATGGGATTAAAATTGCCATATACGAATAGCCAGAGGACTATTTTGAAATTTAACCCATTTTGTATGTGTAGAAGGTTGCTTGTTTATATATTGCTAATTGTGTTCATTTATGTTGTTTATTATTGAAATAGAATTATAGTTAAATGCTAAGCAAAATATTCCCCTACAGGAATTACTGAAGTTCATTTTGTCAATGTGGGTGCAAAATTTGTTTTCTTGTTCCAAACTTTTCCATGGCATGCAGTCTACCTTTCAATTTTTTTGCACATATATCATCTTGCAATCTATTGATGTGATTGTCAAGATTTCGCATGTGCGTAAAGTAAATCTTCACTCAGTAGTAGTTTTCTCCAATTTAGAAATGGAGTTTAATAATGAGGAAATGGTGGACATTCACTTTTATATGGGTTACTCCTAGGCTGTTGTTGTGATAGAAGGCACAACATTCTATGAGTTGTCTAGTTTTTAGCACAGTAATTAATATGTAGATATTTCAGTTAGTTTTTCTTGGGTAACAATTTGGGGAAATATGAAGGACTTGTACCACGGTTTGCAAATTTGTGTGTTCTGCCTCTTCTAGCCTGAATAACTTAACATCCATACATCTTCAGATTTCTTTCTAACATTTTCACAGCTAAATTAGTCAAATGAAGTTGTCTCTAGTCTTCTTTCTCTAATTAGGTTCTTGCTCGTTCAATATTGAAAGGTATGGCTTGTGGAATGTCGCGATAGGCGAAGTCGCAAGCAAGAAAAAAAGCGCTGAACCAGTAAACCTAGGGCTTAAATGAATATAATTGTTTTTTTTTTTTTTTTGGCCCCCTCATGTTTAGCAAAAGGTTTGCAACTAATAGCTTAGTGGGACTTTTTTGAAATCTTGTTTTAGGAGGTTCCATTACTTGAACTTTATTTTTATAAACTTTGAGGAGAGTTTGCAATTGTCACTTACTGTTCTCAGCTTTCGGAACAATATTTTCTAGTTAGAATATGTTGTCATATTATATTGGTTTTTTTATTTATCATCTTATTTTTGATAAATTTCCATTGCTATGGCAACCAACCATTGAGCTTTATCCAATTAAAAGGTGAGAATATTGTTGTCATGTTTATTGTGGTATATGGTAGATAACTAATGCATGGGCCTGCATTCCATAATAGATGATGATTATGTCATGAGCAATGTGAATTAGGGGTGTAATTGAGTCAAGCTAACTCATGAGTCGGCTCGGATTCAATTGGATAAATGGCTCCTTGAATTCAAGCCCGACTTGACCTTTCAGCTTATGAGCTTATTCTTTTAAAAAATATATATAAAATAAATTTAAAATATATTATAATAGTATAGCTTACAAATGAAGGCAAGGATCACAATAGTAGAGCTTGATGGTGGGCTGGGGTGTTGATTTTGATCCAATCAATGTTGGCTTCAATTTGTGGGTCTGCTTGATGGTTGGTGTCCTTTTTATGGTGTTGGTCATTCCTTGCTCTTATGCAAGTACACCCTCCATGAGACAGTGTATTCATTGGGTCACACAAATTTGCATAAATTAACTTTAAACATCTTCTTGCTCTCCATGCTTTTTCATATGAAAAAAGCTTTCTAGCTTGCTTTATCATAACACAAGCTTCACAAATTTCACTATAGTCAACTTTAGGCAAACCATAAACCTTCTTTTGATACAATAATTTTAAACCTCCTATATACAAGTGATCATATTCTGAATCAGGTATCTTCTTAACTATCAAAATTTTTTCTTAAACTATTGAAATGTTAAATGAAAAATTTTATTGGTGTCATTTGAATTCTTGAAATATGTTGCGTACTATTTGTCTTTAATTTTATAAATCTTTTCATCTAATTCAAGTTTATATCCATTATCAATTAATTGCTCAATTCTTAGCAAATTATGTGCAAGTATTGGAACATACAAAACATCATATAATATATTTATATTATCTGTATTTATCTCAACAGCAATACTCCCCTTGCCTTCAACTTGAACAACATTACTATCACCAAATCTAACTTCTGATGCAGAGAAGACAATAAATCAAAATAATATATTTATGACACATTTTCTAAGTGATTATGATAATTTAGAAATTTGATTTCTTGATAGTGGTTATTCTAATCACATGACTGGCATAAAGTCTCTGTTCAAAGAGATAAATATGTCAAAGAAATCAGAAGTCAAGTCTGGTGATAATACTGCTGTTCAAGTTGAAGGCAATGAGAGCGTTGTTGTTGGGACAAATGTTAGCAAGGTAAAGCTATTACATGATGTTTTGTATGTTTCAAAACTTGCACATACTTTGCTAAGGATTGGGCAATTAATTGATAGTGAATATAAAGTTGAATTTGATGAAAAGGCCTGTAAAATTGAAGACATAAAAAGTAAGCAATAGATTGCAAGAATTCAGATAGCACCAAATAAAATTTTTTCACTTAATATTTCAACAATTCAAGAAAATGTATTGATAGTTAAGAAAATATATGATGCAGAATTATTATAGTATTTTAGATATGTTCATTTGTATATGTGAAGTTTAAAATTATTGTATCAAAAGAAGATAGTTTATGATTTTCCCAATGTGACTATAGTGGAATTTGTGAAGCTTGTGTTATAGGAAATAAAACTAGAAAGTCTTTTTCATATGAAAAATTATAGAAAGCAAGAAGATGTTTGGAGTTAATTCATGCAGATTTATTTGGTCCAATGAATACACCGTCTAATGGAGGGTGTAAATATTTTCTTCAATTTGTTGATGATTACAGTAGAATGAATTGGGTGTAGTTTTTAAAGTATAAATTAGAAGTCTTTAAAAAATTTATGCATTTTAAAACATTGGTGGAGAATTAAATTGGCAAGAATATTAAAATTATATATATATATATAGAGAGAGAGAGAGAGAGGAGAATAATTTACATCAAATGAGTTTGGCAATTTTTGTAATAAATATGAAATTTTCAGACAATTAACTGCTCCTAATACATCACAACAAAATGGGGTTGTGGAAAAAAAAGAATAGAATTGTTGTAGAGATGACAAGAAGTATATTGTAGATGAAGCATTTATCAAATGAAGTTGTTGAAACTGCTATTTATATTTTGAATATTTTTCCAACAAAAGATGTTTAAAATAGTACACCTTGTGAAGCTTTGAATGGTAAAAAGCTCGTTGTCAGTCATTTGAAAGCATTTGGAAGTATTGCATATGCATTGGAGGATGGTCACCATAGAATCAAGTTGGATAGATAATCTAGAATGTTGATATTCATTGGTTACAACATTCAGTCAAAGGCATACATATTGTTTGATCCACAGTCTGAGAAGATCATTATCAATAGAGATGTTATTTTTTATGAAGATGATATGTGGGATTGGAGTGAATCTATAATTCATGATAAAGGAAATGCAACAGTTGAATTTGAGGAGACTCATCAAATTGATATCACTAACAATTAAGAAGTTGGTGATAGTTTGTCATTTAGTTCATCTCTTTCAAGTCCAAGATCAGTAGATTCAAGCACATCTGAAGAGAGGCATTATATAAAGATGAGATCTTTGCATGAGTTGTATGATTGTACATTTTCTCTTATGGTTATAGAACCATTATATTATGAAGAAGCTTGTGGAAAAAAAGAATGGGAAAATGCTATCAAAGATGAGATTCAAAGTATTGAGAAGAATGATATTTGGGAGCTTGTTGATATGCCACAAATAAATGATCTAATTGATGTTAAGTGGATTTACAAACTGAAGTACAATTCATATGGTAGCATAAAAAAATCATAGCAAGATTTGTTGTCAAAGGTTATGCACAAAAATATGGTATTGATTTTTATGAAACTTTTTATCCTATTACTAGATTTGAAATTGTAGACTATTACTTGCATTAGCTACACAAATGAAGTGGAATGTTTTTCAGTTTCATGTTAAATCTACATTTTTTAATGGTAATTTGGAAGAATATATATATATATATATGAATCAACCACAAGTATTCGTTATTAAAGGCAAATATGAGAAATTTTATAAACTAAAGAAGACACTTTATGGGCTTAAACAAGCATTAAGAGTATGATATTGGAGACTTGATTCATACTTCCAAAAAAAATGGATTTTATAGAAGTGAAAGTGAGCCTAGTTTGTATGTGTTGGCTAAAAATGGTGATTTGCTTATTGTTTGTGTTTATGTGGATGATATTATCTACTCTGGGGCATGTAATATGTTGATTGAAAGGTTCAAGGTTGATCTGATGAAAGAATTTAATATAATTGAGTTGAAGTTGCTGTATTATTTTCTAGGCTTACAAATTATTCAAGCGGATGATGGAATTTTTATATCTAAAAATAAATATGCATTGGAGTTACTAAAGAAGTATAATATGTTGATTTGCAAGACTTTTTAAACACCCATGAATACAAATAAAAAATTAGTTCAGAATGATGGTACAACTAAAGCCAATGAGAAAGTATTTTAGAGGAACTGTGGATGGTCTTATATATTTGACACATACCAAGGTTGATATTATGTATTCAGTCAATCTTATTTCAAGGTTCATGCACAATCCTTACATACATCATCTTGGAGCAGCCAAATGCATTCTTCGCTATATTCGGGAGAAAACCAATTATGAGATTTGGTATAAATCAGTTTTTAACTTTAATTGGTTGGTTTTACTAATAGTGATTTGGACATATTCCAAAGAAGATAGGAATAGCACAAGTGAATTTATATTCAATCTTGGGTTTGGAGCAATATCTTGGAGCACAAAGAAGCAAGGAAATACTGCATTGTCATTTTTAGAAGTTGAATGTATTGCAGCTTCATCAGCAACATGTCAAGCAATTTGGATGAGAAGAATATTAGAAGATTTTCAAGAACCTCAATTAAAGGCGATTGACATATTTTGTGATAATAAATCCACAATATCTATGAAGAAGAAACTGGTGTTTCATGGTAGATCGAAGCATATAGAACTCCGACATCATTTTGTAAGAGAAAGTAGTGTGGCAAAATGAACTATTGCAATCAAGTATTGTTCTACTGAAGATCAAGTTATTGATGGATTGACAAAAGCTCTTAATTTTCAAAAATTTGAGAGGTTTCGATCAAATCTTGGTGTAGAAATTTTGCATTAAGCGGTCATGTTATAAATTAATGCAAAATTATTTTATTATTAGTGTTATTAAAATTGAAATGGTTGTATTAGTGAAAAGATGTCATTTGTGCGGTATGGTTTTTAGTGTTTTTTTTTTCTTAATTTTTTTTAATTTAAAACTTTTGTTGTACTTGTATGCATAAGTGAGAAGAAAAAACTGCATCTTACAGTTCTCCTGTCTATAAAAGTTTATTAAGAAGATTTTTGTTTTCTCCAATTTCTTCAACATTGTAGTCCTTTGTTTACTGGTTCCCTTTGGCAATCATATAACTGATATAAGCCAATGATATTAAATTCTCATTTAATTGACCGTTGGTTTGTGCGATTGGCATATGGGGACACAGCTTTTTTTTTGGGGAAAAATTGGGCGTGGCCCTTATATTAATCAAAAAAGATTACATGTAATGAAAAGAAAGACTAAAGCCATTTAATGGCCGGCTTGAAGAAGCCCAAAATAAGACAAAAAATTACATGTAAATGGCAAAAAAGCAGCCACCAGAAGAAAATTTAAAAGTCAAAGAAATCCCAAAAGGATGATATCAGACAGTCCCATAAGGAAGAAATTCCCAGCGATCTACATGAAGTAAACAGCAATATGGCAGCAGCAAAATTTTCAAAACAGAGAAGCGGTTTCCTCCAGCAGAGACAAAAGAACCAAACCACGACCCCCAAAATAGCATTCCAGAATGAGCAGCAGTAGGAAGTAAAAGGCGAAAGAATAGTTCGCTTTGTGCTCATCACGCAGCTGCGTAGTAGCAGTAGGAAGAAGAACCCAAAAACAAAAGGAATCCAGCTCCCAAGCCGCATGTGCAACGAAGAGCTTGCAAAGAAGCAAAACACAGCCAGTCCAGGATACCAAAAAACAGATTGTAATTCCACCAGGGTTATAATGGCTGTCGTGAAAAAGTCTCCCTTGCCCATAGCTCCTGGACTCAGAGTTTAAATAAACAGAACAGCAGAACAAACACATCTCTGGTTGCCTATACTTTCCCATAGACCATCCAAGAGCATGTGAGGGGAGATTCATCATAGTCCAGGAGGGCAATTCTGCACATACCCGCAGAACAGAGAAGGCAACAGGAGGCACACCGGCTGCCACACTTAAATCCGGTCCAGTAATGCAATCGCATTCCTCCATTTGATAATTTTCTCAGAAATAGCTCTCTTGATGCTAAGCAGAAGTGAAGTATGACATAGAATTTGATTTCCAAAAATTCTATTATTCCGCTCTTTCCACAGAAAGTAAATTATGGAAGAAAAAATTAATTTGTAGAAGTTTAGGACATCCACATTACCATTGAATCTTCCATTTAGCCAATCATAAATTTGCAGAATATTCGGCCTAAATAGAAAAGTTTCCGTCCCCTTAATTAAGGTAGTGAGGATGGAGAATGAATATGGGCATTCAAAAAAGAGATGAGACAGAGTTTCATCCCCATTATGGCAAAGACAGCAAAGAGTTGGAACCATAATGTTTCTGATTCTAAGAGCATCAGCTGTTTTGAGACCCCCAACGTTAGCCAACCATGCAAAAACAGAGAATTTAAGTGCATTTCTTTTATGCCAAACCATCCTATGCCAACTGCAATCAGCATAATCAGCATGAAAATCATCCATATAGTTTTTAAAATTGCTTTTCAATTTATCAAACCAGAGTAAACAAGGGCCATCAGCAGCATTGATACTTATGCCCGTAGTAACGTTAGTAAGGCTAGAGGGGAGATAATCAGGAATAGACCACCCATTATCAAAAATAAGCTTTAGTAAGAGCAATGTCAGGAATGAGTGCTATAGCATCATGACCAAAAATATCACCAAGATTACTATTATCAATCCAGTGATCCCATTTTAAAGGAATTGGTCCAGATTTAGTAATCCTGAATTTGAAAGCATTCTTAGCCTTAATAGCCGTGAGGCATACGGATTTCCAAAATCTGGAGGCAGTGTGATGAGAAGGCTTCCAAGGAGAGCTGTATTTCCTAAACAGCCAAGCCGAGAGAGGGGTCTGGGTATTGTACATTCTTAAGATCACAGAGCAGTTGAAAGAGTATTGCATAGACATGATAGAGGAGATGCCCATCCCCCCTTTAGATTTAGGTAAGCACACTTTGTCCCATGCTACCATATGAAGCTTTTTGTTTGTGTTGACATCCCCAAAAAAAATCTTCCAAAATAATTAACTCAACAGACACACAAACACAGAACAACAGAGCTACTATAAGTCACCAAATGCAGCGGAACAAAACATCTATCCATTTTTCTTTCTTTTTCTCAAAACAATCATCTACAAATACGGTACATGGCTAGCAGAATAAACACAGAAGAAAAAACCATGACCGTACAAAAATCAAAAGTAAAACAATACCTATACGGATCAGAACTCTGAACTTAGTCCTGGACTTCCTTCCCTTTCCCAGAACCTGAAAACCACCAGAAAAACAAGAGTGAGCTCAACAGCTCAGCAAAGCAACAGACCTCCAATCAAAATTCTCAGAATCCAAAACCAAACTCATCAGACAGAAATCCAATCAGAAATCAGAACAGAATCAGATCTCGAATCAGAACAGAATCAAATCAGAACTTATACGGACATATATCAAATCAGAATCAGAGTCGTACAGATCAGATCACCTCAGAATACAAATCAGAACAGAATAGATCAACAGAGTTAAAATCGTACAGAAATCAGAAATTCAGATTATATCGGAACAGAATTGTACGGAAACAGAAGTCAGAAATCAGAAACAGAACAGATCAGAATCACAATTGCTTACAGAACAGATACAGAAATCAGAATTAGATCAAATCAGATATCAGATATCAAATATTTAATTCATAGCTAAATGCCCTGACACTGACGGAATCTCTACGGATTCCGGCCCCTTATGCCTCCCTTCCCAGACACTGACTGAATCGCATAGGATCCAGGCCCCTTATGCCTCCCTTTGTGCTCACGGCACCAGAACAAATGTGCTTATAGCACCAGAACAGAATTCATCGGATCCGGAACAGAACAGATATCAGAATTTCAGATTTGAGCTCATTTCAGATTTCCCAGACACTAACTGAATCTCATAGGATTCAGACCCCTTATAGCTCCCTTTTTATAGCTTATACACATAGCATTTCAATTCAGAAGAAATCCGGACAAATCAGAAATCAGATAAAAATCGGGCAGCACAACGGCAGTAGACAGAATTTACACAAAATTTCCTGCAAAGAAAATTTACCAAATTCGCACGGAATATAGATAATCACATTCCAGAACACTTATTCTACTGCACAGAGAATTTTCCATTTCACAGAAAATTGTAGTCTACGAAAAACTCCGCCGAATCAAAAATACCCGGACAAAAATCTTTGGAAAATAACCAAAATGTGCACACTCGGCACGTCAATAAGATACAGAAAGTTACGCGGTAAAAACTGAACCAATCAAAAGATACGGACGAAAAACCGTAACGGAAACAAAATCCGGACAGAATATATCGCCAAACTCGACGGAACTGAAAATTGAGAAAGGCGGAATGTGCCTTACCTCGCGTACAGCAATATTCTGAACAGTCACTTCGGACGAAAACGGCTCCGCGTCGTCCGAAAAAAATCAACTTTTCTCCAAAAATCCTCGAGTTTCTCTCTCCTCAGATATTTTTATTTTTTAAAAATTTGATTTTCTCTCTCTTCAAAACGACTGATTTCAGCTTTATAATCTTCAGATCGGCCCGGCCGATCGCCAGATCGTCCCGGGACGATCAGACCAAAATTCGATCGTCCCGATCGCCCTGGACGATTCCCAGAACTATGCTCAGGCCGATATTTTCTACAGTGCCGATCGGCCTGGACGATGTCCAAATCGGCCTGGACGATATGTACAGAAAATCACCTGGAGCAAAACTTTCCACTGATCGTCCCAGGACGATCCAGATCGTCCTGGACGATCCTGGAGCAGATTTTTGATATTACAATCTCCCCAACTTCAAAAAAATGTCGTCCTCGACATTATCCAATCCAAACACAGTCAGAACAAGTACGGGTACGACCGTCTCATATCAGACTCCTTTTCCCAAGTTGCTTCTCGTGCAGTCCGGTGCTTCCACTGGACTTTAACCATCGGAATCTCTTTATTTCTTAACTTTCGGACGTCGTACGCTAAAATCAACTCTGGCTCTTCCTTATACGCCAGATTCTCCTGAATCTCCACCTCATCAGCTGATACCTTCTTCCCAGAGTCTGAAACCCACTTCCTCAGAGTGGATACGTGAAATACATTGTGCACATCAGGCATCGAATCAGAAAGCAACAGTCTGTAAGCAGATTTTCCAATTCTTTCCAAAATCTCAAACGGTCCAACATACCTTGGACTCAGCTTACTCACTTGACCAAATCTGCTCACACCCTTCATCGGGCTGACTTTGACATACACAAAGTCACCAACTTGAAACTCAACGAACCTGTGCTTCTGATTATAATACTTCTGCTGTCGATCCTGAGCCGCTTTCAATCTTTCTTTTATCAAACTGATCTTCTGAGCAGTTTCATCAGCAAAAGTGGCACCCAAAGCCTGTCTATCTCCGATCTCAGTCAAAGTCAAAGGAGTACGGCACTTCCTGCCATACAGAGCCTCGTACGGTGCCATACCAATACTGGACTGAAAACTGTTGTTGTAAGCGAATTCAATCAGCGGAATATGATCTTCCCAGCTTCCGCCAAAGTCCAGAACACAAAGCCTCAACAGGTCTTCCAGCACCTGAATGGTCCTCTCAGACTGCCCATCGGTCTGAGGATGAAAGGCTGTACTGAAATGCAGTTTCGTACCCAAGCCTTGCTGAATACCTTTCCAAAGTCTGGAAGTAAACCGTCCATCTCGATCTGAAACAATCACTCGAGGCACACCGTGCAATCTGACTATTTCCTTCACATAAATCTGTGCCAAACGATCCACCGGATCGGTCTGTCTGATCGGAAGAAAATGGGCTGACTTCGTCAATCGATCTACGACTACCCAAATGGCATCATGTCCTTGCCGTGATCGAGGAAAACCCATCGCAAAGTCCATCGTCACCTCCTCCCACTTCCACTCAGGGATAGGCAACGACTGCAACAGTCCACCTGGTCGCTGATGCTCTGCCTTCACCAACTGACAGGCTTCGCATCTCGACACAAACTTCTGCCACATCCTTTTTCATCCCAGGCCACCAGAACAAAAGCTTCATATCAGCATACATCTTACCACTGCCTGGATGAACAGTGTAGCCAGAAAAATGAGATTCATACAGAATCTCCCGCCTCAAATCTCCGAACACAGGTACCCACAACCTGTTCTTACAGAAAATAGCACCAGAATCAGAAATTCGAAGTTCAGGAGTCTTACCAGATCCAATCTGAGCAATCAACTTCGAATAATCAGAATCTGACTTCTGGGCTTCTTGAATCCGTGCTTCTAAAGAAGACTGAATACTCATCTGAGCCAACTCCAAATCACTGGAGGAAATCACCTCCAACTGCAATCGCTCCATATCTCGAATCAGGAAATCATCACAAGTAAGCTGCAAACCTGATAATCCAGAAGACTTCCTTCTCAGAGCGTCCGCTACCACATTCGCCTTCCCAGGCTGATACTGAATAGTCAAATCATAGTCCTTGATCAACTCGAGCCATCTTCTTTGTCTCAAATTCAGATCCTTCTGAGTGAAAATATACTTCAGGCTCTTATGATCAGTAAAAATCTCACATCTGACGCCATACAGATAATGACGCCAAATCTTCAGAGCAAAAACAACAGCAGCTAACTCCAGATCATGTGTCGGGTAATTCTTCTCATGTGGTTTCAACTGTCTCGAAGCATAAGCAATTACCCTTCCATTTTGCATCAGCACACAACCCAAACCTTTCAGTGAAGCATCACTGAACACCTGAAAACCTTCCGTACCTGACGAAAGTGCCAACACTGGAGCTGAAGTCAGACAATCCTTCAATTTCTGAAAACTAGCTTCACACTCCGGTGTCCAAACAAAAGGTACTGACTTCTGAGTCAGTCTCGTCAAAGGAGTCGAAATCTGTGAAAATACCTTCACAAATTTCCTATAATATCCGGCCATGCCCAAAAAACTACGTACCTCAAATACCGTAGTCGGCCTTGGCCAATCAGCAACCGCCTGAATCTTTTGGGGATCCATAGAAATACCTTCTCCACTCACCACATGCCCCAGAAAAGACATACTCTTCAACCAAAATTCACATTTGGAGAACTTGGCATACAGCTGATTCCGCCTCAGAGTCTCCAACAAAATCCTCAAGTGTCTGGCATGATCATCCTCAGAAGCAGAATATACCAGAATATCGTCAATAAAGACGATCACAAACTGATCCAAAAACTCCCTGAATACTCGGTTCATCAAATCCATGAAAATCGCAGGCGCATTGGTTACCCCAAAAGGCATAACCAAAAACTCGTAGTGCCCGTACCGAGTACTGAAAGCAGTCTTCACTACATCCGCTTCCTTCACCTTCACCTGATAATATCCGGATCGCAAGTCAATCTTCGAAAATACTGAAGATCCGGAAAGCTGGTCAAACAAAATCGTCAATCCGAGGTAAAGGATACTTGTTCTTGATCGTGACCTTGTTCAAATCTCTGTAATCCACACACATACGGAGTGTCCCGTCCTTCTTCTTCACAAACAAAACAGAACAGGTGCTCCCCAAGGCGAAACACTAGGACGGACAAAACCTCTGTCAACCAACTCCTGAAGCTGAACTTTCAACTCAGAAAGTTCTTTCGGTGCCATCCTGTACGGAGCTTTTGATATAGGAGCGATACCCGGAAAAAAAACATCGATAGAGAACTCCACCTCTCTATCCGGAGGTAAAACCAACCAACTCCTCAGGAAAAACATCAGCAAACTCCCGTACCACTGGGATCTCAGAAACAGAACCAACCTCCAGGTTCAAATCCCGCACCGAAGCCAAAAACACTGGGCATCCTTTCTTCCACATTCTGCTCACCCCTCCAACGCAGAAATCAAACTGGAAAGAACACCTCGTAATCCCTGAAATACAACTCTCTCTCCAGCCACAAAGCAAACTCACTTGCTTCTTCAGACAGTCAATCTGAGCCTCATACCGACTCAGCCAATCCATTCCCAAAATCACGTCATAAGACGAAATCGGCAACAAAATGAGACTAGCTTTCCACTTCTTGCCAGCAATGTCAATCTCACACAAACAAAATTTCTGAGCAATCAACGGATTTCCAGCCGGTAAAATCACAGACAAAGAAACCGGTAAAACCATCGAATCCGAATGTAAAGTCTCAAAACACCGCTCGGACAGAAAAGAATGACTCGCTCCAGAGTCAAACAAAACACGACAGGGCTGATCAGAAATGTAAACCGTACCTGTCACAACATCCGGAGCATCACGAGCCTCTTGCTGACTCAGGCTGTAAACTCGTGGCTGAACTGGAGCAGGAGCTGAAGCAACAGAACTACTCTGCTCTCTCTGAACTGTAGGTGGTCTCCGTGGTCCAGAACTAGTACTACCACCTCTACCAGAAAATCCCTCAGGACGAGGAGGAACAGTCCTCGGTCTTCCTGCTGAACTGACAGGTCTAACAGAACCCTCTGATCGGTACTCAGAACGCCGATCAAATCCAGCCTGTGGACATTCTGCAATCCTATGTCCAGGCTGACCACATCTGAAACAAAGACCAGCCATCCTGTAGCACTGGCCATGGTGTGTCGCCGTCCACAACTCTGGCACACAGGTGCCGAACTAACAGATCCAGAACTCGTCGTACTGGTAGCAGTACCAGACGATCCTCCACTCCTCCTGGAATCGACAGATCCAGAACCAGCTATAAATCTCCTCTTCCCAGAGGAACCACTGCCAGAAGCCTCACCTCCAAATCTCTTCCTACTCGCAGTCCACCGCTGCTGAGTAGCTGTCATGTCATTCTCTATCAGACGAGCTCGTTCCACAAGCTCAGCAAAATCAGTAATCCTGAATGGTATCAGAGGCTGCCTCAAAGTGTCTCGTAGCCCTCTCAGAAATCTGTAGCACCTCTCAGCAGAAGTGCTAACCAGCTGCGGAGCGTACCTGGCTAAGGCAGTAAACTCAGCCTCATACTGCATCACCGTCTTGCTCCCCTGAATCAGCCTCAGAAAAGTCTCCTGCATCTGCTGTAGTGCAGAAGGGGGAACAAACCACTCTCGAAATACTTCAGTGAACTCTTCCCAGGTAATCAAAGAGTTTAGCCTACCCTGAAATCTGGCTGCCTGCTGGCCTTCCCACCAGTGCTCAGCCTCTCCATCCAACAGAAAAACAGCCAACGGAACCTTCCTGTCTGCAGGACACTGCATCCCATCAAAAGTCTTTTCCAATCTCCTCAGCCACTCCTCGGCTGCTCTGGGCTCAACAGCGCCCTCAAATCTCGGAGGCTTCAACCTCAAAAATAACTGCAGGTGTCGATCAATGTCCTCAGATCTGACAGTAGAAGCTCTGCTCTGGGTCTCGCTCATCATCTGAGCAACAAGCGTAGCAAACTGAGACAGTGTATCTGCACCGGCCACTGGGGCTGTACTCCCCACTGGTGCTGCCTGACTAGCACTCTGCCCGTCTGTCATGTCTGGGTCTGGCTGATCCATACAGAAAATCCAGAAAATCCGGAAAAACTATCACAAAAATAACACAAAAACAACACAATAAAAAGCCAAACGACCCAAAACTACCCCCAGACAGACTCACTGATCACTTCCTATAGCTCTGTTTTACAATCCAACCAGTTTTCAAAACCAGTGCTCTGATACCACTAAAGTTTGTCACGACCCGACCCGACGGGGACGGATCCCGCCCGAGCCGGATCGCGACAGAACCTTCTTATCCAGGATCTGGCTTTGGAATTTGGTTCTGAACTGAATCTTCCAAAATAATTAACTCAACAGACACACAAACACAGAACAACAGAGCTACTATAAGTCACCAAATGCAGCGGAACAAAACATCTATATTTTCTTTCTTTTTTTTCAAAACAATCATCTACAAATACGGTACATGGCTAGCAGAATAAACACAGAAGAAAAGCCATGACCGTACAAAAAAAAATCAAAAGTAAAACAATACCTATACGGATCAGAACTCTGAACTCTAGTCCTGGACTTCCTTCCCTTTCCCAGAACCTGAAAACCACCAGAAAACAAGAGTGAGCTCAACAGCTCAGCAAAGCAACAGACCTCCAATCAAAATTCTCAGAATCCAAAACCAAACTCATCAGACAGAAATCCAATCAGAAATCAGAACAGAATCAGATCTCGAATCAGAACAGAATCAAATCAGAACTTATACGGACATATATCAAATCAGAATCAGAGTCGTACAGATTCAGATCACCTCAGAATACAAATCAGAACAGAATAAATCAACAGAGTCAGAATCGTACAGAAATCAGAAATTCAGATTATATCGGAACAGAATTGTACGGAAACAGAAGTCAGAAATCAGAAACAGAACAGATCAGAATCACAATTGCTTACAGAACAGATACAGAAATCAGAATCAGATCAAATCAGATATCAGATATCAAATATTTAATTCATAGCTAAATGCCCTGACACTGACGGAATCTCTACGGATTCCGGCCCCTTATGCCTCCCTTCCCAGACACTGACTGAATCGCATAGGATCCAGGCCCCTTATGCCTCCCTTTGTGCTCACGGCACCAGAACAAATGTGCTTATAGCACCAGAACAGAATTCATCGGATCCGGAACAGAACAGATATCAGATTTTCAGATTTGAGCTCATTTCAGATTTCCCAGACACTAACTGAATCTCATAGGATTCAGGCCCCTTATAACTCCCTTTTTATAGCTTATATACAATAGCATTTCAATTCAGAAGAAATCCGGGCAAATCAGAAATCAGACAAAAATCGGGCAGCACAACGGCAGTAGACAAAATTTACACAAAATTTCCTGCAAAGAAAATTTACCAAATTCGCACAGAATATAGATAATCACATTCCAGAACACTTATTCTACTGCACAGAGAATTTTCCATTTCACAGAAAATTGTAGTCTACGAAAAACTCCGCCGAATCAAAAATACCCGGACAAAAATCTTTGGAAAATAACCAAAATGTGCACACTCGGCACGTCAATAAGATACAGAAAGTTACGCGGTAAAAACTGAACCAATCAAAAGATACGGACGAAAAACCGTAACGGAAACAAAATCCGGACAGAATATATCGCCAAACTCGACGGAACTGAAAATTGAGAAAGGCGGATTGTGCCTTACCTCGCGTACAGCAATATTCTGAACAGTCACTTCGGACGAAAACGGCTCCGCGTCGTCCGAAAATCAACTTTTCTCCAAAAATCCTCGAGTTTCTCTCTCCTCGGATATTTATTTTTATAAAATTTGATTTTCTCTCTCTTAAAAAACGACTGATTTCAGCTTTATAATCTTCAAATCGGTCCGACCGATCGCCAGATCGTCCCGGGACGATCAGACCAAAATTCGATCGTCCCGATCGCCCTGGACGATTCCCAGAACTATTCTCAGGCCGATATTTTCTACAGTGCCGATCGGCCTGGACGATGTCCAAATCGGCCTGGACGATGTCCAAATCGGCCTGGACGATGTCCAAATCGGCCTGGACGATATGTACAAAAAAATCACCTGGAGCAAAACTGGGCAAAATCTGGAGCAAACTTTCCACTGATCGTCAATTTTTCTGATATAATCTAGCAATAATGAATTCCCGAGAAACAGAATCAAAAGCTTTCTTAATATCAATTTTGGCACAAAAAAATCTACCATTTCCTTTTTTCCCCGCATGAAACAAAATATCAGAGGCAAGTAAGATGTTATCAGTAGATACTCTAGATTTAAGAAAACCAGCTTGATTGTCTTTAACAATGATATTCATTACTGGCTTCAACCTTTCAGCAATGACTTTTGCAATAATTTTGTAAATCACATTACATAGGGCAATAGGTCTATAATCAGATATATTGGCAGCATTTTTATGTTTAGGGATAATGGCAAGAACAGTAGATTTTACTCCATTAGGCATATAACACTTAGCAAAAAAGGATTTGACTGCTCTGCAAACAACCGGCCCTATAATGTGCCAACTAGACTTATAAAAGTGGAAATCGAACCCATCAGGTCCAGGACTAGAGTTAGAAGCACCCGAAAAAACTGCAGTTTTTATTTCTTCATCAATCACAAGTGAACTGAGAGAGGTATGATAGCTTAACGGTAAAGCAGCCCCCAAAGGAAGAGACCCAACATCCTGATGCATAGCATTGATAGGATTATATAGATTTTGATAATGTTGTGTGATGTTAGCAATCACAGATTCCCTATTGGCGGAAGGATTAGCTATAACGACCCAAGATCCGTGTAGTGAAAGGATTCATCTGATCGATCATTCATTCTTTTTTTTTTTTTTCAGTTTCTGTTATTCGTATCAATATATACATCCAGAGCCAGAGATAATTACATTACAGAAAAGAAACAGTAGCGGATACTATAATTCACATATAGTACAATCAGAGAACAAACAAAAGAGAGTCCAAAAGAAATATCTACACTAGCCACACAGGCTACAAAAGAAAGCCCACCCAAGGCTACAAAACAAAAAGCTGAACTCGACAGAAAGATCTTCAGACTGGAGGCCCTGCACCTGAAATATTAACCACATATAATGAGCTTACAAAGCCCAGCAGGTCACCAAAGCCTACAACTGAAATCAAAGCACGATCGAAACAATATGCAGGTCAATCAAATCAAATCAATAGGCTATGATCAATGAATCTATGCAGGTACGGAACTCAAATCAAATCAGAGCGAATCCATCAATAGTCAATAGTCAATACGGCGGCAACAGAAACGTCACAGCTATCAAATCAATAAGTGCTTTAAGTCAATATCTTTTCATCGTAGCTCTTTTCTGTCAATCAATATTATCAGTTCAATCAGTCGTGTCGTCTAGTCAATTTATTGCATCTATTATATTCATCTTATCAATTGAATATCTATTTCAGTCAATAGCAATCTATAATATCAAATCAATCAATAACTGACTCGTGTCAGAACGTACTCTTGCAACAGTCAATCCAATTATGTCCAATGACACTACGACGGATTCAATAATGACGACGTACGATGCTACAATAGGGAAATCATCTCAATCAATAAAGCACTTTCCAGTCAATTATATCAATCAGCTCAAGTCCCAATAAACAATCGAATCCAGTACGGCGAAAGATCAATTGAAATCAAATCAAATCAATGAAATCATCAGGTCAATAGAAATCAAGAAATCAATTCTACGATAAATCAAATCCATACGGCATTCAATCAATCCATCGATAAACGGCACGACGAGTCAATGTACGGCACGACGAATCAATGTATCAGTATATCAATAACCTATCAGGATCTGTCGTATCAATAATATTCATATGTCAATATCATATCTATATCAATGTCGATATCGGTATCTATCATCGATACAATCTATATTCATGTCACTGTCGATATCTATCAATACACAGAATCCATATCAATATCGGTGCCGGTGAATCAATACAATCTATATCAATATCAGTGTCAATCTCTATGACTCAATACGCATGATCCATATCAATATTAGTGTCGGTATCTATGAATCAATCAAGTCGAGAAAATCAATCGGAAAAGCAATACGATAAATCAATAAATCCGTCAAATCGATCAATCAATCAAATCCAGTCTATACTATCAAGTCGATCAAATCAATCGGAAGGACAATACGATAATCTACAGTTGCAAGTCGAATCAATGCATAAATCAATGGTATCAATGAATCTATGAATCTATGCCGTCCATGTCCATATCAATATCAATATCAATAATCAATAATCAATAGTAGTATCAATGCTCGATGATCAATCAATGAAATCAATGAATCCGGACGTTAAGCAATCAACTCGAATCAATAAATCAATGCATAATAGGAAATCCATACGATGCACATGCAATTCCATACAATGGTCTTACTCGACAAGCACAAACACTAGCTATGATCAACCAGGTAAACTGGCTATTATCAATAGTGCTGTTGTAGAATCCGTATTGCTGTTGTAGATATCCGCACGTTGGTTCTATCAAGAAGAGTCGTCACTCTTTTGCCCGTCGGCCGCCCGTCGACATATAAAACTCCTTATAACTCCCAATCGTTATATCGATGATCTATGGTCTATGATTTAAAGGAAAGCCCGTCGGCCCACCATCCTGTACAGGTCAATATCTATCTTCAACCAACGTTCAACCAGGTTCCCACTTGTCTTTCAGTATCAATCAGTCAATGCAATAATCGATGCAATAATCAATAATAAAGAAATCTAAAACGAACATATCAATAGTCATGCACATATCAATTCAATCTATCAATTTCAATCAAATCAGAAATCGTACGAAAATCGGGCAGAATAACGGCAGTCGGTCACATTTACACAAAAATCTCCAAAAATTACAATTCACCAAATTAATACAGAACGTGCACAGCAACATTCTAAGACTATTCTCCTACTGCTCAAACCAATTCGGACATCATAATAAATTGCAGTCAAAATAAAACTCCGCAGAACCAAAACGAACCGAACGAAATCCACCAGAAAATAATCAAAACGTGCAGAATAATCACGTCTACAACATACCAAAAGTTACGCGGTGAAATCTTTGCCAGTACCAAACCGGGTACGAAAATTGCTTACAAAAACACAAATCTGAGCACCATTTCGCAAAATCTCAAAATCTCTGTAAACAGAAGTAGGGTTCGGAATCCTTACAGCGAGACAAACAAAATATCCAACAGCAACGAACGACGAAAATAACTCTGCGGGCCCCGAAATCGGACTTCTTCCTTTGCTTTTCCGCCCTTTCTCTCTCCTCAAAATATCTGATTTATAAAAATGTTTTCTCTCTCCTCAAAACGAGCTCATTTTCTTATATCATCAGTGGGATCGGCCCGGCCGATCGTCACATCGTCCCGGGACGATCAGACCAAAATTGATCGTCCTGGACGACTCCCAGAACTATTCTCAGGACGATATTTTCTACAGTGCAGATCGGCCTGGACGATCTCCAATCGGCCCGGACGATCCTGGGAAAAATATCACTTTTCCCAGCAGCTACAGCTACAGCAAAGGAACGAGGTCTCACATTAGCAGTGAAAAGATTGATAAGAGATTTTATGCTGCCCATTCTGCTCCTAATCTTCGTAAATAGGAATTTAATATCATCTTCTCCATGTTTAAGCCAATTAACCTTGGCTCTTTGTATTATCCAAGAAGCATACATTTTGTTGAAGTTAGCCAGCTGCGAACTACAGTTTTTATAAGCAGTGATAAGCTCAACATTGTTGTGATCCGCCAACAATTGTTCATGAATAATCCTTTGATTGTAATTCAGATGATCAAGATGCCTTTTAACACTATTAGAAGAAGCCCAGGTTTCTTTTTTGATATCACTTTTGAGCCGCTTGAGAGTTTGACAGAAATGTGAAAGAGGATTGCCAGTACATGGCTTAGAAAAAATATCTAATAATATAGCCCAAAATTTGTCCACCTTAGTCCAATAGTTTTTGAAGAGGAACCTATGAGACGCCGAGAATGAGCTCCCAGAGTGCAAGATGATGGGACTATGGTCTGAACAAGAGGGATTTTGGATGGAGCAAAAAGATTCAGGGAATTTACTCAACCAACCCTCATTCACAAGAACTCTATCCAGCTTAATGTGGATAGGATTATCAAGACGTTGATTATACCAAGTGAAGTTACTGCCAACAGAGCGAAGATCCTGGAGACCATTAAGAAAAATGCAATCATTGAAATCTTTCAGGGCAGCATGAGAAAGAGGGGAACCACCAAGTTTATCTGTTGCAAATCTGCAACAATTGAAATCACCAATGATGGCCCAAGGGACGTAATTCTCAGGAGCAGCAAGAGAGAGAGAGTTCCACAATTCTTTGCGATCATTCATACTGTTAGAGGCATAAACAACAGAAAGCTGAAAAAGGGATTGATTAGCCACTAATATCAACCCAGAAATAAGTTGGGAGGTAATAACATAAGGGGTGAAAGACAGTTTAGAAGAGTTCCATTTCACCCAAATTCTTCCTGAATCAGAAAGATGAAAGTTATTGCAGCTGCCCTCACTTAAAAAGAGAGAGTGAGAGAGATCAAAATGCGGATCAGCAAGAGATTGGATGTTAATCCTATTCTCCAAAATACAAACTAGATCGAGCTTAAAGGACTCAATAAGACGCTTAAAGCAAAGTACTTTATCAGGACGATTAAATCCCCTGATATTCCACGCTGCTACAGGTGGAAAAGACATCAAGAATTTTGTTTATTCTGGGTTTTTTTTCCCTGCTTACCCTTTGCAGGTTTTTTGGCTGTCGTTGTTTCATTCTTCTTATTGTGCTTGCCCAACATAACAGGCTTTTTGTCCTTCCCTAAGAAATCCACATTAGCAGCCTCTCTGTCTAATTCCTCTCCCGAGTTAGTAGAATTGTCCTTCATATCTCCTTCAGCATTTAGAAGGTCAAATTTGTTCGGTGAAATAAAAACCTTCCCAACCGATGAGATTTGAATATTGGTAGAAGAAGAAGAAGCCACAGCGTTAGGAGAGTTGAGATTTGGAATGCCCAAATTAAACTGATCCCCATTGACAGGAATATTGCTACTCGAGAGAACCAAATCATCAGATTTCGAATTTGATTTGTTAGAGGTAGGGGAATGCGGCTGATAGTGTAGATTTTGTCCAGGAACAATGGAAGGAATAGCAATACTGTTGTTGGCATCAACATGAGTGCTAGTTTCCTGAATGCCAACTGAAGAAACAGGCATTTTCACAACATACCCAGGATTAGAGATCAGTCTACGAGGAGGCTTCCTACTCGTACTCCTACCTCTATTGTTATGCAGGGTCTTACCTTTATCAGCTTCTTGAGCATTAGAAGTTTTCTCTGGGTTTTTCAAGCAAGCAGAAGAAAGATGCATTAAAGACTTACAGTGCTGGCAAGGAGAAGGACGCCATTCGTACTGCACTCTCAAACTTACGACTTCCCCATCCAGCGAAACATGTATCTCCTCTGGATAAGCCGCATGACAGTCCACCAAAACATAGATCCTGGCATAGGTCAATCTTGTTTTTTGCTCCGTCAAAGTATCAGCAGCCACCGGTATACCGATTTTGCTAGCGATCCTCGATATTCCCTCGGAGTTCCAGCATGCAAGGGGCAGGTCGTGTATCTTCACCCAAATTGGTACCGATGCAAAATCTTCCTTTTTAGGGACAAATTTTGGGTGCCACTTTTGAAGAACAAATGGTTTACCCAAGATAAACCAAACACCTCTCGACCATACCGATTCAAAATCTTCAACACAAGAGAATCGGAATAGGAAAAAGCCATCATTTAGAGAAAGTAACTGAACTTCACCTTTCAAGCTCCAGGTTTTTTTAACCGCAGAGAGCAGGGCTTCATAAAATGGCCGTCTCCCTATGGGGTAACCAACTAGACATAGCTTCCAATCTTCCCCACTGTGAGATAATTTCTCCCCAGAAAACGGGATAATATCCGGCTCAGAAGGGAAGTGCGAGAACTTTAAAGGATTTGGGGAGGATTTTGTGGTCTCAAACATTTTGTTCCAGCTATTGGGGATCACTCTAGCCAAACCAGGAGATTTAACCAGAGGAGGAAACTCATAAGAAGAGGGAGGGACAGAATCCATGTGAGAAGGGGGAGAGGAAGTTCCCTCCGGCATCGCCGGAGGGAAGAAGGAGGATGAGGAAGAAAACAGCAGGGGACGAAGGATGGCGGCTAGGGTTTCCAAGCGCACACCGAAAAGACTCGAAGCCCACTATCTAGCATGACGAAGTAAATTAGGAGTATGGGGACACAGCTACAACAACAAAATCTTTGTCGTTATAAATCTATAGCTAACACTGCGTTAGCTATTTGAAGTCGAACGAACTGCAAAATGGCCGGTAAGTTAAACTACATTGGTTTATGCTCCCATTGTATTTTTCTTTTTCTTAATGATAGTTTCTCAAAGCTGGACTATGCTGTATGTATATATAGTGCAAACGGTGCAAGCATTCTTTAATTTTGATAATTTGAACCATACTCAAAGATTGCAGCGAAGGCTTTGTTTGGGACAGCCTTTTTAATGCTTTTTAATGCAATTTTTTAGTAAAAAATTTAATTTTTTACTAAAAAGTTATTTTAAGAAGCACTAAGAAAGTCATCATAAATAAAGCTTAAAGCTTAAATTGGTGGGTTGCATATGGAGCAATCAAAGTGGTTCAAGTCAAGGATCCGAATCATCACCTAGAGCCTAATGGCTTAATGTTATTAAATGATAATGGTCTACATAAATAATAATCTAATTCATTTGATATATGGCTTCATTTCTTTAAAAAATTTCCAAATGGACGCCTTGAATTTTTATTAATTTAAATGAGGGGATATGGAAAACAAAAAACAAAAAAATTTATATTCATATAACTTTAGGGAATAAAAATTACATAAAATTAACTCCCACAATAGAAAAGTGTCTTAGCCACCAAGTTGAAAGAGGAAAGTGTTTCACAATTCATTTTTTAATCTTCAATTATCCTTGCTTTTAAAAAAAAGAGCATAATATATGCTCTCTTTATAGGTCACAAAATAAAAAATTTAAATTACAAAGGTGGAGGTTAATGTTCTATGAATGTGTCACTAATGAATGTTGCTTATGTCATTTTGGTAGACTAGGCATTGGTCATATGAGCTTGATGTTGTTCATTTTTTGAGGTCTAATATATATGCTTTTAATGTGAGTTAGGTAATTTTGAAACTCACCAAACACAAAGGATAAATCTCAATCTACCAAAAAAATCTAGTGATCCTAACAATGTGAAAAAGTTTTTGCATATTTTGAGTAAATTTGAATATGAGGAAAACTTTTAGGTAGCATAGTGTGATTTTTGCCTTAGAAGATGTGAAAATAATGTGATACCTAACTTGTGACTTTGCTTGATGATGTTACTCAAGAATTGGGTGATTAAAGATAACTTACTACTGTTAATAGATAGATTGATTATAAGACAAAAGATGAATTATATGAATACTTAGTGATAGCTTTTGAATTAACCAAAATACCTATTATTTTATGATGATAATGAATCCTATCTTGTGACTTTTCTTTGAAAAGTTTTTTTTTTCTTATTTTTAATGATATTATAATCGATATCATGACACAAGATGTTTAATGTATTTTATAAATATATTTTGTCACCTAGAAAGAAAAGCCTATTTTGTTGTTTCATAAATTATTATGCATTAATTACAAAATGTATATAATGTTTTGCTTAATGAATAGTAAATTATATATTCATTATAATAGATATTCCCATTCAAACATATTTAATAAAAATCTTCATGTTTATTCTCTTTAAAGGATATGCATGGAGCTTAAAGATCCATAATATCATAATCTTACAACTTGATACTCTAGCTTTTTAGGACTCCAATAAGCCAATAAGAGATCAACCTCCTCTCAATACAATCCATGACACCAAGGGAGCACTCAAATACTCCTCATCTTGATGAATGCTCGATTTCTTAACCTGATGCAGGCCTAGCTGAACTCATACCTTGGATTAACACCTTTAATGGGGAAAGCTTTGCTATAATCACTCCGTCATGAACACTTGTGGTCTAAGCAACATGAACAACATAAGTTTCCACCGTAATGTCAGGGTTGCAATAGCAACAACATGCTACTCGAAATTAAGACAAGCATCAAGCATAATATTAGAGCCACCTAGCCCTATCTAAACCACCAGATTGACCCATATCATCAATAAGAGAATTGAACTTATGATTATAATTAATTATTGACTCATAAATTAACTTGTTATTAAGAATTTTCATTTAAAACATATTTTCAAACTTGCAAGCTTGTTAATACTCCAGTATAGTTACAACGAAGGAGCATCTTATTTCTCCGAGCTAGACTAAGTCTCAGTTCATGATTATAACGACCCAAAGGAACTTGCCCTTCACACTTAACAGCCTAAGGATTGTATCTAGAGATTTGCCAACACGCCCAGAGGACTTGCCATACCAACTCACCAGCTTGTCCAAAAAACTTGCATACCAACTCGGCTTTGGAGACTCACCCAAGTGGACTTTCCTTGAAATAGAGAACCATGCTAGCAACGAAGACATGCATGGGTGCTTATTGCCTATCAGACCTTTGTAATGGACGATAATTAATGTACTTTTTAAAATCATTTTTAATGTAAATTTCCCTACAACTCTCAAATCCCTATAAGTAAAGAGTGAGGCACATTTCAGATTCTTCTATAGTATAATTAATCTAGTGGAGCATTCTTGAGAAATATTCATATGACTATGGACAAGGGTAGCAGTCTAATAGCAGTGATCTAATGGTGGTGGTTTGACAACGGTGCTTAGGCAGTGGTGATTTGATTGTATTGGCGAGAAGGTGATAGTCTTATAGTGATTGCAATGTAGCAGTTGTTCGACGGTGGAGGTAAAGTAACAACAATCCAATGCAAATAGTCGAGCGGCCGCGATCCAATTGTAGTGGAAAGTGGCAGTTGGATGATGGTAGTCCAATGACAAAAATTAGGTGGTGGCATCTCAAAGACTACGATCGATAGGTAATCTGACAACTATGGTCAGGTGGTGGCAATCCGACAATGGTGATTGGGCGAAAGTGATTCGATGATGATAGTGAGGTGGTTCAATGGTGGTGTTTGGTAAGTGACCTAGCGATAGCGAATAATTGGTGGTCTAATAATGGAGGTTGAGCAATGCTCTAACGGTGGCATTTAGCTGTGATCTGATGGCGACGATTGGGTGGTGGTCTACTAGTGATAGTTGAGTGGTGGTCCAATGACAATGATACAGGTGGAGCTCTGAGATTCTATAAGCTTCTAAACTCTCTTCAATATCTAGTCCAAGGTCCCCTTCTTATAGATGGGGGATATACTTATAATTTTTGGGAGTGATGTTCTTTGTAAATATAATTAAAATCCAAAATATTATATTGGACAATTCATATTGGTTCCAAATATCATTGATAATTTTTTTCACTATTTAAGTGTCTTAATAATGTTAGAATTAAGTGATATTGGACTTATTGATTCATCTCATTAAGACGCTCGATTTAGCTAGAAGCATACAAGATTTTGAGTTCATTTAATCTCCCAACTAATGTACTATCAACTATGCTTCAAGAACTTGATTTGGACTTCATGTGGACTTGTATCAAGCCACTTTTGATGTTGATAAATTCAGTTTGTTGAAACCTTCAATTTGATTATAAGCTTGTTGAAATCAGATTATGGATAATCCCAACTTTCATTCTAAAGTTTTTCTAATTTCAATATGCATCGAGATTGATGCTTGATGATGTGAATTTTTTGATGGCATAGAAATTGCAAATATTAAGAGCATAAAATATAGTAAGTATAAGAGTTTTGCTCAACGGCGGATTTAGGGGGGGGCCTGCGGGGGCACGTGCCCCCCCCCCCCCCCCCCCCCCCCCCCCCCCCCCCCCCCCCCCCACCCCCCCCCCCCCCCCCCCCCCCCCCCCCCCAACCCCGGGAAAAAAAAAGCTTAAATCAGATTTCCGCCTCCCGCTCTCGCCTTTGCCCTAAAAATCTCGCATCCGGAGTTGTGGCGGAGCAGGTCTGCAGAAATTGTCGCATGAGGAGAGCGTAGCTTGAAGAAGGTTTGTCTAAAAAATTTCTTTACCTATTTCATTTGTTTTCATCCTCCAGCCCGTGTCCGGAAACACTCTTCGCTGGCCTTCCCTTTCTCTTAAAAATCTCTCTGTGGTTGGTTGCCGTGGACGGACCACGTGGAGAAGCCAGTCATCTTCCAGATGGAAAGGGAGTCATAGAGGAGAAGGTGCTGCGGGCGTAGCTCGAGATCATGGAGTGATTGGTCTGGTTGTGGTAGCTAATAGCTTGTCGCTGTTTTAGGTCATCGAGCTTGGCTTTGTCCTGGTCGACTTGATGGGTTGTAGAGGAGGCGCAGGAATGCAGGACGGAGGAGACGGTGATGAGAGGGATGTGGGCGAGGAGGAGAGAAAATTTCACACGAATTGCTCTCTGTAGCTTGAAGAAGGTTAGTGAAAAATCTTCTTACCTCAGAAAAATTTTGATTTTATTTGGCTGAATCGCTCATCACATGTTTCCCTTTCTCTGGATCAGCTTGATTTGTTTTATTTGGTTTTTTATGCTAATTGTATGATTTCCCTGTGTTTGGCTGCATATGTTGTGAAATGAAATAAAAAAAAAAAAATCTCTTGGTGTTGTATGGAAGGAATTATTATAGTGAAATTAATAATAAAAAAAACTATGTTTTTTTACTAATTGTTGTTGAAATTGAATGAATTAACAGAAAAGTCTAGATGGCAACTTTTGACAAGAATGAATGGAAAGGAATTCATGAAGTAAATAAAATAAAAATTGTGGTAAGGCTAATGAGTTTGCTAATTGTACGATATATGTTTGTTTGTTTCATGTAATGAGCTGTGCTTATAAATTCATGTTCTTGCGATTACGTTTAAGCCAAGAGCATCAGTTTTATGTTAAGCATCGAGACATGAAATAAATAGTGCTTATTTAATCTTAAGAATTGGTCTAGATTGTAAGTATTTTTCATCTTATATTTAATAGTTTATTTTTTAAAAAAATTAAAGCTGTCCATGATAGTCTTAAGCCCGGATGAAAAAATTTGAGGAATTAAAAAAAAATAGGCCCCCTCTATGAAAATTTTCTGGCTCCGCCACTGGTTTTGCTTCTTCTTTTTTTTAAAATTTAATTTGAACTAAATCAAATAATTTATAGGAGATTTATAGTAATTTAAATATTTATTTTTGATAAATTAAATTATTATAATAAATATAAAAATAATAATTTATTACTACCGATTGATATCTAATCAAATAATGTCTAAAGAAAAGCTCGAAGGCCTTAAACAAAAACAAACTACTTTAAGCCCGAC
Organism: Dendrobium officinale; assembly: GCA_019514585.1. Taxonomy (NCBI): domain Eukaryota; kingdom Viridiplantae; phylum Streptophyta; class Magnoliopsida; order Asparagales; family Orchidaceae; genus Dendrobium; species Dendrobium officinale. Next base: position 9,441,116 of record CM033686.1, read on the forward strand.
TTATGCTCTAATTAAGCCTGCCTTAAGAACAAGTAAACAGCCTCGGCCTCTTATTTTTTCGCCTTCGAGAATTTGGAAGTCAAGCTCGAGCATGGCGTACGTTGAGAAAGGTATGGAGCTTCTCTCCACCCCTGACCCGTTAAGGTTTCTCCCCAATTGATTTTTGTTTTTTTATAAGATTTCGAATCGAATTGCAGGTTTTGATCGCTAGGTCTTCTTTATCATCATTTGCTAATTGCCGGTGGCATTTGCCCCAATTTTTTATCTTTCCCCCTTTCGGCTTCGGTCTGAGGCTGGCCATGTCGACCTTGTTCGTTGAGATTCATAAGAAATTATAGGGATCTGATTTAATAAATTATAATAGAAAACTTGTTGCCTGTGACGGGTTTAATTTATTTTGCACTATCCTTCAGCAGAAGGGAGGCCTGGTCCTCCTGCAACTTTTGTATGTTCTGAATTGGCTTAGTGTTTCCAAGATTGATTTTTATTTTATTTTCTTTTAGGAATTTTAGATTTGCCATATACTTGAAAGGCTATTGATTTATTACTCACTGGATTCAAAGAATGGTTTTGACTTGGTTGTTGACTGCTTGGAATTTCCTTTTAATTAAGGCTTATTAGTTGTGGTGGAAAATAGGAACATATTGGCATAGTGAGAAATTTTGATTCTATTTAGCGCTCTTTTATACTTTTCTTTTTGAGTAAACCCCGGTTGATGGTGTTTTTGATGTAGGAAGTTTAATGAAAGCCAAAATATTTTATTTTGGGATACAAAGATTCTTGAGATTTATTGTTGAGCTAGATGAACTATAAGATGCATGAGCATCGAGCATTAAAAACTAATGGAATATCCACACTACTTGAAATTTCCAATATCAACTTTGTGATGGAAAATAAAATCTTAGATTATCCTTCATGCAAGCCATGGATTATTTCTCCTTATTGAAAAAACCAGACTTCAGAGTTGGTAGAAGCTTATCAACTATTAAAGCATTGTTTGATTGCACTTGAAATTTTTTTCTTTCTCTGCTAACATTAAGTTCATCAAGTGCATTCTAACATGTTGAATAAATCATTATTTCTATTCCTATTCTTTTTTAATTCTTTTAAGATAACTTAAAGTTGTTAATGAATCTTTCTAAATATGATTTAAATACTATTATATAAAAATAAACTTGATTAATGATTAAAAAATATTTTAGATAATATATTTTACTCGAATTAGTTTGATTAAAAATTATAATATTTGTTTGAGTTTAAGCTAGAAAATAAAATGAATGTAGTAAAACTCAGACTGAAAAGAGATAAACATCTCATCACTTATGGAGAAGTTCCGCCTCCTACATATGCCGATCAAACCGCATACTCCAAAAGATCATATTAGGATGGTTTTAGGAGAAGTGTAGGAGGGAAATTTGAATCTAGGGATTGTTTAGAGATTTCTTTTTGGATTGCATGCATTAAATAGTTTGTTTTCATTTTAATGCATATTGCATCCTTTATTCAAAAAATAAAAAAATAAATAGTTTGTTTTCCTAGGGTTAGGGTATCTTGAATTTGGCTGAAATTTGAGATCTCTCTTAGGGTTTGGGCTCTAGCTGTCTAGAGAACTGGGAGAGATAGATCCTCCTCTTGAATAGAGGATCAATTGTATATTGGTATTTTTTGTTTACATTTCATCAATAATACAAATTATCTACTGTTTTTCCTAGTTTTGTGTGGATTTTTATGGAGAATTCTCGTTGTTTTCCAAAGACTAATAGGAATTACTTGAGACCTACAAGTGCTTCCTATCATATTCATGAGGGGTTGCTCAACTATGGAAGCTATACATTTATTGAGAGGTTTCTTGAAGAAGTATAGAGAGAATAAGGAGGATCTACATACAATATTTATTGATTTAGAGAAAACATATGAGAAAGCTCCAAGAGATGTGCTCTGGAGAGTTCTAGGAAAGAAAGGGATTAATAATGCTTATATTCAAGTCATTAAGGATATATATGTAGGAGTTGTTACTTATGTTCAGACACAAGGTGGTTTGACCAAGTATTTTTCTATTTTAGTTGAATTAAATCAAGGTTCAACTTTAAGCCCATATATTTTTGCTTTAGTCATGAATGTTCTCACTAGTCATTTGCAAGAGGTTGTACCCTGCTGATGATATTCTTCTTGTTGATAAGACTAGAGAGGGAGTTGAAGATAAACTAGAATTATGTCGGTCAACCTTTGATGCAAGCAAAAATTTAGGAAAAGGCCCAAATTTTTGCAAGCAAAGACTAAACCTTCCTAGGTAATAGAAGTTAAAACTAGGAAAAATACGACAAAAACAAACTTTATAAATAAAACATGACGCTTACAAATGATGCTTACAAACTTTTAAAATAAAGCTCCTAAAGTTGCACTTCTTGGTTGAGACGAAAGATACTAATGGCGTCGATCTTGCGGAGAGAAGAAAGGGGTTAGAAGACCAAGAAGAAGAAAGGATAAGATCGCAAGCTTTCCTAGAGGAAGATGAAGAGGTTGAACAAGCTCGCAAGCTTTTTCAAGAAAGAAGAAAAACCTCTCAGATTTTTTGTTCCAAAAATCACATTATATCAACCTCTAAAAACATACAAAACACCTTATATTTATAAGAGAAAGAGGGTGGCCAAACAGTCACCATAATCTCTATTTAAATCAATTAAAAGGATCAATTGAAAGGCCAAAAAATTCAGTCCAGATTTCTGTCCAGAAACAGTTCAGAAATTTGTCCCAAAACAGCACATAAATCGGGTAGAAGAAGCCACGAGAACATAGCCAGGGAGGGACTCGAAGACCCAACACAGGAAACGGGACAGAGGAAGTCACGGGAAAGCAGCCAGGGGGAGACCCGAAGAGCCAACACAAAAATCGGGTAGAGGCAGCCATGGGAAAGCAGCCAGGGAGGAAACCAAGAAGGCAACAAGCAGTTGAGAGTTCGAACCTTGTCGACTCCTATTGACCCATATAGGAGGATCGGTTTCGAACTAGAATTCACTTGTCAACTCGCGCAGCATCCCTAGACGTCACGTGTGTACCAATAACACGCTCGCCGGGGCCCATGCGGGTTGAGAATATATTTCCCCCTTTAGTGTACCTATGTGTATACAATTTATAGTGCACGTGCAGGGGGTATTTTTGGAATATTTATAGACGCATTCTGTCTGCTTGTACGGATGTTGCAGATCCGGTGGCGTGGCGTAGCAGCTTCTGAATTAAGTTGTTCGCTGCTTCGTACAGGTAAACTGTCGTGCACTATTTGTTGATTTTTGTAGGCGGATCATAGTGCACTAACTAATCTCCGGCCTTTGTTCGTAGATGTTTGTATTCGTTGTAGTTGTTTGGTTCATGTAGTACATCTGACATTGTTATGAGTGAACAGGTAGATGTATTCCTTCACATACTGAAATTGACTTCAGGATACTGCATTTACTAAAGTCTTTCTTCATCTACCCATCAGTGGCATGTGTCACATACATCCGTCTTTATAGAGAATTTGTATGGTTGCAGATCTTTGTTAGTATATAAGGGCTTTTGCATTTATCACAGTTCTTGTATATTTGTCTGTAGATAGTATATTTTGTATAAGAAAGGGTCTTCTACAACAACTTGAAGGAGTTTGCATTTGTTGTAGTTCTTTTATGATTGCTCTCAAACAACATCTTGCTCATTGTGTAACAAGTCCCACATAGTGACTTGTAAGAGTTTGTGTTTTGTAATCATATCACTCCTACCATTGAGCAAAGTATATTTTTACCTATTGCATGCTCTTCATTCTTTGCAAATATGTCGCTTGTTAAGAATTATGTTAAAAATCATAAGCTTCTTGTTGCCCTTGGAAGAAGCTATTAGCTTGCATTTTGATTGGTACAAAAGCTTTTCAACATTTATTTGGGAACTCCATTTTTTATTAGCACCTTGGTTGGAATGCTACCACATTTGTCGTACATCTTCTACTAGTATGTCAAATGGGTTCGTAGAGAACTTCTTTGTAAAACATAAGAGGCACTTATTATCACTTGCAATTTGATGGATTGAAAATCATAATCTTATGTTCTTCACATCTCACTTCTGATTGTGCCACTTATTCAATTAGTTTCAATCACTTAAGAACATGATTGAGATATATGGCCTATATTCATGACATACCTCATTCTTGGCCAATTAAATGTCACTTAGGAGATGCCCAATATTACAAGCTACATCATGCTTTTAGGATCCTCATGTAGTGACTTTGAAACCAAGCCATGCCTTTCATAACATCCTTTTTTTTGTATTTGACTTGAGATGATTTTCATTTATTTATCCTTCCATTTTCGTAGGCATGCTACAAGAGAGTTTTTTTTGTTCAAATATTTCAAACTCCACATGATATTGTTCAACTCATGTTCAATATTGATGTCTCTTGTATTTGTTCACTTGATCCTTGTTTGAATGATCATGATCAACACATGATGCTTGAATATTACACCTTCCTTATGAATACATCATTTTGATCAATTTATATTTGATTGCAATTATCAATCTTATATGAAGCTCAATTTGGTGTTGTTCTCTTATATTCAACTTCATTTGATTTTGAATGACATAATCATTTAATGTTCATTTGAGCACAATTTGGTTGCAATCATAAGTCTTATTCTCTTTATTTGCTCAAATTTTTTTATTCAAATTCTTTAAGTCATTTTTTTGAGTCTAAGTTCTTATGTCCCATGTTGTCCAAAAAGTGTCCAAGTCCTTGTCTTTTTCAGACAAAATTTCGGCACCCTCCCGGCGTCTCCCCCGTTTAGGGGAAATTTTGGGAGACTAGCCTTCCCACCACGCGCAATAAAGGCGTGTATGGTAGGTGCCCTCGGACGAGGACACCGCGGCCATGTACTTTCCTCCCACCACGTGCAATAAAGACGTGTATGGGGTCTTCAAGTGTATCTGCATAAGAATAACAATAAATAAATAACACAGTTTGCTTTCCCCTCGCTCGAGGGTACTTATAAATGACTCCATTTCACTGTAGGCCCCGCACCGGGGTCCCTTCCCACCATGTGCAATAAAGAGATGTATAGGCGGTTTTCCGGTGCGCCACGAACGGTGAAGTGGACCTTAAGGTGATTTCCCATCTCATCGTAGGCGCCGCACCGGGGTCCCATCCCACCATGCGCAATAAAGGCATGTATAGGCGGTTTTCCGGTGCGTCGCAAACTCCGAAATGGGCTATCAAGTTAAGGTTTTGAGCTTATGAATTTTATACCTTTGCAACATTGGTGGCGACGACGAGTGGCAAGAGAAATCAACTAATTATGAAACTAATAGTTAATGAAAATAATTTAGCTGACTGTAGTATAAATAGTTAATAAAATTAATTTAACTGACTATAATATTAATAGTTAGCAAAAGTAATTTAATTAACCATGGTATGAATAGTTAATAAAATTATCTTAATTAACTAAAAGACTAACAGTTAACAAAAATAATTTAATTAACCATAATATAAATAGTTAATGAAATTAATTTAACTAACTGTTATACTAACAGTTAGTAAAAAAAAATTTAATTAACTATAATATAAATAGTTAATAAAATTAACTTAACTAACTATAAGACTAAAAGTTAATGAAAATAACTTAATTAAATATAGCATAAATGGTTAAAGAAATTGATTTAACTAACTATTATACTAACAGTTAGCAAAAGTAATTTAATTAACTACAATTCTGATGGTCGGTAACAAAAATAAAAAAAAAATCTATAATACTGACGAACTCATATGGAGAATAAAATTAATCTTAGTTAGTGCCAACAGATGAAATAAAATAATAGAGATAACCAACAACTGTTAATTAACACTAATTAATCAAAATGAAATAAAACAGTAATCCACCACAAGTGAAAACGTGATAATGATTTTATATGAACAGTAGTATTATACTATTTTATCACCAAAAGCTGTCAATAAAAGAAGTATATATAAACAAAAAAAAGGTACAAATGAAATAATAAAAAAAAAGCATTCACATGCGTGCATATGTATGTATGAAAATAAACATAACAAATAATCTTTGTCTAACACTAAATATTTATGTGAGATCATAACGGTAATTAGAACAAGCAGAGAACTAAATGCAGAATGTTGCAATGATTTAGTATAAAATAATACCCACACTATTCTATCACTACAGGTTACCAACAAAAGTAAAGATAAAATAAGATATATATATATATATATATATATATATATATATATATATATATATATATATATATTAAAGCAATGGAAAAGTATGCTTGTGAAGAGAAAAAGTGTGTATGATCTTTTGTCGTGGTTGAAAAGTGAGAGAATGACGAGAAAGACTTTTTTTTTCGGTTAAAGACAAAACAAAACAGAATAAACTTAACAGCTACAACACAAATGACTAAAAGATATTAATGCAAAGATTACAGCACTAATAATTAACAAATGTTAACTTAATAGTTATAGCATTAATAGCTAAGACTAGAATCTTAATAACTACAGGGCTTAATAAAGGCATGAGCATCTTACTGCAGCTTTTTCTTTTTCCTTGAAATATGGGGATGGGTTTACGTGAAATGGTAAGGAGAAAAAGAAAAGAAAAGACGAATCTTGCTGTTGGTTTAAATGGAGAAGTTTTTGGAGTGGTATAAGGCAAACAAAGTAGATGTGAAGGCCTTCTCTTTTTTTTTTTTGGCTTAGTGGGTTGGTCTTCAGAGGAGGAACGAGAGGCTTTGAGTGCAAGTTTCAATGGAGCTCGTGTGCTGAGAGGAACCCGTGGAGAGACCGAATAGGTTGGGGAAGAGGAGCTGCTGCTGTGTGGGCTTAGTGAAGTTGAGAGGTTTGTTGGAGGCGTCAGAGTGGGAGAGTAGCAAAGAGGTGGGGAAGCTGAATCGTGGAAAGAGAAGTTGTGTGTTGAGGTTCTCGGTACAACGACGACGTTTACTTGCACTTTTGAAACCGAGAAAAGCAGGAAGCTCCTTTGGTGGAAGTGGAGACGATTCTTGAAGATTTCGCTCGTTGTGGATGTGTTAAGAAAAGCCCTGACGAATGACTCATTGATTTCGTTTTAACGAGGAGAGCAAATACAACGATCGAGGCCAGCTGTTCAGCAGAATTCACGGGAAACAACGCTAGCTCAGCCGGATTTATGGAGTTTACAGGGATTTAGCACAGAAAATTCATTCAGAAGATACGAGGTGAATTAATGTGATTTGCTGTTTCATTTGACTTTACATTATTTTGATTAGATTTATCTGTGTCATTAATAATGATTTTTCTTAATTAGTAGTTGCATTAAATAAAGATGATAGTGAAGGATCAATCACTAAAACAATCTTGATTTGCGAGATTTCCTCAAAATTTGTGCTTATGTCACCTCGAAATGCGTGTAGTCACCTCGTTTAATGTGTCAAATTCATCAAATATAGATATTAGGCAAATTGGTAATGCATTTAGGGTATTGCCGACGTCTCGATCGTAATGGCGCAGTCCGTTTTGCCATCGGACATCGTTTGGGCGACGACGAGGCTTAATTCCCTCGAAGTGCGTGTTGTCTCGATTTGCGTGCAAAACTTCATTCAAACAAATTGGCACTGTATTCATAATATTGACGGTGTTCCGGAACCAATGACGCAGTCTGTTTTGTGATCGGACATCGTTTGATTATCATCGAGGCTAATTCCCCTTCAAAATGCGGGTCTTCGCAACATATTTGAACCGCCTTTGAAATTTATGACACCATATCAAATGATCCAATTTAATCAAATAAAATGTATATTCCGAGTGTCGGCAACGTTCCAAACGCAATGGTATTATCCGTTTATCGATCGGACGTCGTTTGGGTGGCGACGAGGCATTGTTTCCTTCGTAGCGCATGCCTCGCAACATATTTGAGTCCCTTTTTAAATTTGCGACCCTACCTCAAACGACCCAATTTGATCAAATGAAATGTAGACTCTTAATGCCGACGATGTTCCGGACGCAACGACGCTGTCTTTTTGTCGATCGGACGTCATTTGGGTGGCGACAAGGCATCGTTTCCTTCGTAGCGTACACCCTCGCCTCATATTTGAACCCCCTTTGAAATTTATGACACCACCTCAAATGATCCAATTTGATCAAATAAAATGTAGACTCTTTATGTCAACGACGTTCCAGACGCAACGGCGTTGTCCGTTTGTCGATCGGACGTCGTTTGGGTGGTGACGAGACATCGTTTTCTTTGTAGCGCATGTCTTCGCAACATATTTGAGTCGCCTTTGAAATTTTTTCCACGCTTCAGACGATCCAAACTTATTAAATAAAATATGTATTCTCAATGTCGGGGACGTTCCGGGTGCAATGACGTTATCTGTTCATCAATCGGACGTCATCTGGGCATCTTCGAGGTCTCATTTCCGTCGTAGTTCAGGCCTTTATATTACATTTGTATCGCCTAGAAATTCACTACCATCTCGGATCATCCAAATTTATTAAATAAAATGTATATCCTGAATGTCAACGATATTCCGAACACAATGGCGCTGTTCGTTTATCGATCGGGCGTCGTTTGGGTATCTTCGAGGCCTCATTTCTGTCGTAGCGCAGGCCTTTATATTATATTTGCATCGCCTAGAAATTCACCACTATCTCGGATCATCCAAATTTATTAAATAAAATGTATATCCTGAATTTCAACGACGTTCCAGACGTAATGGCGCTATCCGTTTATCGATCGGACGTCGTATGGGTATCTTCGAGGCCTTGTTTCCGTCGTAACGCAGGCCTTTATATCATATTTTCATCAGCTAAAAATTCACCACCATCTCATATGATCAAAATTTATCAAACAAAATATATTTTTTGAATGTCAACGATGTTCCGGACGCAATGGCACTGTCCGCTTGTCAATCGGACGTCATCCGAGCATCTTTGAGGCCTTGTTTCCGTCGTAACGCAAGCCTTTATATCATATTTGTATCGCCTAGAAATTCACCACCATCTCAGATGATCAAAATTTATCAAATAAAATATATTTTTTGAATGTCAACGACGTTCCGGACGCAATGGCGCTGTCCGTTTGTCGATCAGATGTCGTTTGAGCATTTTCGAGAGCTCGTTTCCATCGTAGCGCAGGCCTTTATATCATTTTTTTTTTTGAATTATCTAGGAATTCACGACACTATTGATGACCTTTGCAACAAATGGAGATCCAAATAGCGTTTCAATCATCTTTCTAGCGGTGGATCTTAATCTTTTATAATCATTAGGATTCTTCTTATCAGCAAATGCATGAGAGTTGAGGAGTAGAAAATACCCATCTTCCTCTAGGCCCGCTAATTTAATTATTTTCTCCTCCCTTTTAATTACCTTTGCAAATATTAGTGCAACTGAGTCTGTTCGAGTTGTTATCAAAATTTTACTTCCCAAACTTCCATAAGCCAAAGGGACGAGCACCTTCTCCCTTTTACTTTTATCCCCTTTTTTTATCATTCTCCCAAATGTCATCCAGCACAAGTAAGAACTTTTGGACTTTATCTCAGCCTCAAAGACTTAGTTTGAAGTGCCTTAAGCATCTCCAAAAGAGGCCTCTCCTTCTTAAGGGATTCCAACATATATGTAATGACTTTTCTTCACATCAAAGTCGTTGACAACACAAACTCACATTTTAAGATCAAATTCCTTTGTCATTTCACCTTCATAAACATGTTGTAGGAGAGTTATCTTTTCCATTTGATTGCTTCTTCCACCAGTGCATAATAAAACCCAACACAATCCATATTCAAGCTGAATTATCTTTATTGAATTTAAGATTCATGTGCTTGTTGTAGGGGTCAACACCAAGATGAGCTCATGATCTACAATTTTAATAAGGTGCACTACAGATAGTTATGAAGTAATATTATTAGATGATAAAACACTACTTAGATATGATATGTTTAAGTATTTTGAATCTGTTTTATAAAAAAATAGTAATATAAATTAAAATATAATTTCTATAGCTAAAGCTAAATATTTAAAAATGGATACATGATAAGAGAATATTACGGACTGTATATAATAAATTTAATAAAATTATTATTCGATAAGTTATGTTAAAATGATCTAAGTGGTTTGTTAAAATGTCATTGATAAATAAGTTGAGCTTTAGAAATAATGATGTTTAGATAGATATTTGACAAAATTAGAAATGATAGTTTGAGAAATTTTTATATTTGGTTTTGGTGGGATTAGTATTGATTGAAGGTGTAAAGTATTGGAAAAATAATTTTAATTGATTTTTGTGTTTATAATAAAGAGTGGAGAATGTATTAATATAAATAAGGTGGGTAGAATGTAGATAAATTAAACTGTCAAAAAATTATGAAGAAAAAAGAGAGTATACTTCTTCTGCACAATGTGGAGCTAAAGTGGGGATCCTGGGGGTACATGCCTCCACTCCCAAAATTGCAATTGATAATATCTTTAGCACAATCACCTAGACCTAAAGCATTATTTCTATAAGTTAAATATTCTTGATCTAGATTTACACAATCCATCGGGCTAATAATGCATGCATTTTTAAAAAAAAAGTATCATATGATTAGACATTTTAATGGGAGTGGGCCTTCACAAATAGTACAGATATTATCCTAGCCATATATGATCCTAGCCTTCACAAATCGACTGTGAGATCTCAACCCAAAATTCCAGAAGGGATACACTGGATCCGGTTGGACTCAATCACAACCATCTCTCCAATTCAAATCAAAATTTGCATATATGATTTATTTTTCAACCTCTTGCTCAGCTTCCCAGTTATATGTGAATTTTCACTTGATCTAGAGAATCCAACCAATAGATCTTACTCAATTTGATCCTAGAGGATCATCTAAGCATGAACTTCCAATCCAATGGCTAGATAGCCATGGATTGGACATTCTCTTCACACTTGACAAAAACAAGCTAAGTATAGGGCCGAGATTGAGAATTATGTGCATAAAGGATTGTAGAGAGGGCTCTTAGCTCAAATGAGATCCTCTCTGTTGTTCGCACAAATAGGTCAGCCTCCCTACTCCCAGTCGAAGCCTTCCATGCCTAGGCACACACGATTCCAACACCTATCAACTCCAGCTCACATACTAGCTATCTGGCTAACCACAACCCTCTCTCATGCAAACTACCACCAACTCCAACCCACGCTCGTTCGACCCAGTCCCGTCCAACCTGTTGTTGTTCATTCCCGTTGGTTTCTCCGACGGCCTGCTGCCATCCAGCCACCTTGGCTGCTAGCCTCCTCCCCTTCCAGCTTCTCCATTCGCTCCAAGCGCCGATCCCATCAGTTGCTTGACCGATCCCCCTGCATGATTTCACCTAGCTTGAGCAGCTGTAGCCTTCATCCAACACAGCCACTGAACAATACCTGTGCGTGAACTCCTCTGCTCGATTCCCACACAAATAGCCCTCTATTCGAATACCTCTAGCCGGTCACCTCTCCAGAAGCCACAGCTTGTCAGTGTAGCCACCGACCTCCCTTTTCGATTTCACTCTCAGAGGTATATATATCTCGATTATTAGTTTTGAGTTTGAACTTTTGGATTAAGTCTTTGCATTGCATTACATGACAATGATCATAATCTATCCGTGTCTTCATTTCCCTATGGGTTTGTGGAGCTCATGTGCATGTAGTTCTCTATAGATTTTATCCAGATTCTTTCCCTTGATAATACTTGAGTATGGATTTTAAATGGGATTTTGTGATTTTGCTTTCAAACACAAATTACTTGACTTGTGATAGAAGTCATAGGTTCTACTACACCTGTGTATGTGATTATTTAAAATTAATTGACCCATTTGCTTCACATTTATCACCTATCATTCTTTTTTCTTTTTTCTTTTTTTTTTAATTAAAACAGAAGAGATGACTTATTGAATCTTATTTCATTGGAAAGTTTTGGTCATGTTTCATATTACTGTTCTTGCGAAAATTAAAAAAAAAATTAAAGAGGTTAAAACAAGGTGTATCGGAGTATTAGTAAAACTGAAGTTAGAGAGGCTTTAAAGAAAATGAAGGGTGGAAAAGCTGTTGGACCTGATGATATTCCAATAGAGGTGTGGAAATGCTTAGGAGATGAAGGAATTTCATGGCTTACTAAACTTTTTAATACTATTTTGAAGACTAAAAAGATGCCAGATGAGTGGAGAATGAGTGTGTTAATTCCTATTTTTAAGAATAAAGGTGATGCACAAGATTGTGCGAATTATAGAGGTATTAAGTTAATGTGTCATACTTTAAAACTATGGGAAAGAGTTATGGAGCATAGGCTGCGGCGTGATACTGATCTTTCTCAAAATCAATTTGGATTCATGCCGGGTAGGTCGACTATGGAAGCCATACATTTATTAAGAGGTTTGATGAAGAAATATAGAGAAAATAAGGAGGATCTACATATGATATTTATTGATTTAGAAAAAGCATATGATAAAGTTCCAAGAGAAGTGCTATGGAGAGTTCTTGAAAAGAAAGGAGTCAATAATGCTTATATTCAAATCATTAAAGATATGTATGCAGGAGCTATTACTTGTGTTCAAACACAGTGGATTGACCAAGTATTTTCCTATTTCGGTTGGGTTACATCAAGGATCAGCCTTAAGCTCATATCTTTTTGCTTTAGTCATGGATGTTCTCACTAGACATTTGCAAGAAGATGTACCTTGGTGTATGCTTTTTGCTGATGATATTCTTCTTGTTGATAAGACTAGAGAGGGGGTTGAAGGTAAACTTGAATTATGGAGGTCAACCTTAGAGTCTAAAGGTTTTCGCTTGAGTAGATCTAAAACGGAATATATGGAGTGTAATTTTAGTAGTAATAGACCTAGTGAGGGGATTGTGACTTTGGGCGATCAAGTCATTAATAAGAGTACACATTTTAGATATCTTGGATCTTTTGTTCAGAGTGATGGTGAAATAGATGGAGATATTATCAGCAGAATTCAAGTTGGATGGTGAAGTGGAGGAATGCATCGGGCTTGTTATGTGATAGAAATGTACCCCTGAAACTTAAGGGAAAATTCTATAAGATGGTAGTGAGGCCTGCAATGCTTTATGGTGCCGAATGTTGGCCATTAAAAGAGAAGCATAATACTAAGTTAAGTGTGGCAGAGATGAGGATGCTCAGGTGGATGAGTGGCTTTACCCTTAGAGATAGGATACGAAATGAGCATATACGTGAAAAGGTTGGAGTAGCTCCAGTAGAAGATAAGATTAGAGAGAGTCACCTTAGATGGTTTGGTCACATAAAACGGCGGCCTTCCGATGACCCGGTTAGGAGAGTAGAGGTATTAGATTTGACTTATATTAAAAAAGGTAGGGGTAGACCTAAAAAGACTTGGTTAGAAAATATTAGGAATGACCTTTCTTTATTAGATTTAAATGAGAATTTGACTTTTAATAGGACACAATGAAGAAAAAGGATTCATGTAGCCGACCCCACATAGTGGGATAAAGGCTTGATGATGTTGTTGTTGTTGTTGTAGGTTAAAACAAGGTGAAGCTTGTTATGTCTAATTAGAACTTGAATGTCTTTAGCAGAATGTAGAGCTAAAGTGGGGATCTTGGGGACACACGTCTACGCTCCCTAAATAGCTCTTGATAGTTCTTCTTCACGAGTAACCCCACCCCCCCATCCGAATGACTTTTTTTTTTAATAATTTAAAGTTAATTTTTTTTCTTTTGAGTTTATAATTCCTCCTATCTCTCTTTCATTACTCTTTTTTACCATGTGAAATTTTTTAAAACACATTTCTCAGAAAACTTAAATCATTTAAAAATTAAAAATAAAACAAGTGAGTTTCTAATAAATCATAATTCATTGATAAAGCATGACTATCAGATTTATTGCCTATAACAAAAAAAATTTCTAGTTCTTCTTGACTCAAAACATTTAAGTTTATTTAATTGTTAGTGCACTAATACAATTTATTCTATGAATTGTGGCCATTTACAATTCGGAAACTCATAATCCGCTAACAAAAAAAACCAGTCATTCCAATTTCAAATCTAGATGAAAAAGATTAAGGGTATATTGTAAAATCGACAATTTTGTATTGCCATAAAAAACATATTGTTGTCTGTCACTGTAGTTATGCAGCATAGATAGTAGTGGTGCAATACACATTCATATAAAATTGAACTTGGTTAAATGAGGATGTGATGGATGTTGGAAAAAGTTAGAAATAATAGTTTAAGAAATATTAGGAAGGTGATGAAAGTATCATCTATTAAAGATATAAGATAGTGAAGAATAATTGAAGTGATTTAGGCTTCGTTTGGGACTGCTTTATTACTACTTCAAAAGCAGCTTTACAAGAAAGCTTCTTTAAGAAGCACTAAGAAATTCATCCCAAATGAAGTCTTAGTTTGCACAATCAAGGGTAGAAGTTGCATTAATAAGGTAGGTGGATAAAGCTAATGTCAAAGAATTTCAAAGAAAAAGGGATTTAGGTATATGGATAGAAGTCTTACAATATAAATTTGCACAAAATAAGTTGTAGCACCTCATGTGGTACTCTATAGCGTTTCTTGCCTCTTAATATTCAGCATTGGTTATATATTTTTATTCTGTTTACATGGTACTGAGGTCTGATATGATTTTCTACACGGGCTTGAACAACATTTGTTCTTTGTTGCAGGAATCGTGAAGCCCAAAAGAACAATATGGCGTTTGAGTATAATATCTGATTTCTTCTGGGCCATTGTTAACTTTATCGGAGTGTTCTTCGCGACCATGTTTTCTGTACACACTCAATAGCGGGCATCTTTTTTATTTCTAATTATGGTCTCGTTTGGGACGGCTTTCTTTCTGCTTCTTAAAGTAATTTTTTTATAAATAAAATAAAATTTTTGTACTAGAAAACTGATTTACTAAGTAGTAAGAAAGCCGTCCCAAACGAAGCCTATGTTGTTTCCGAGTCATCAAAAGCTCTTCTTCTAACTTGAAGTATTCTTATTCCTATTAGATGGACAAAACAAATGAGTACAAGAAGGGTTCAGGGGCTGGGAAGAAATGGGATGGTGGACCTGGGGGAGGGAGCCCAGGTGGTGGTGGTGGCCCTGGTAAAGGTCCATATGGCGGCGGACCTCGCGGGCCTCGTACGTTGGCCGATCTCCGAGCCAATGACCATAGTAAAGATGCTAATACCTTGATCAAAATAAGAATCGGCTGTTTTATGCTCCATGAACTGAGATTCTCTCATGTTTAATTCCCAGGTTCTCTTCCTGCTTGTGGTTCCTGCTGCGGTGGCTAAACGCTGAAAGCTCTCAATTGCTGATTGTAAAAGAGAAAGAATGCCCTTCCCAGAAGTCATAGTCCTAAGGTTTACTTGTGAAATTGGTCTTTATGTTGATACTGTTGTGACTATCGATGTACAATTGATCTGGACCCAAAATTGTCTTTGATATAGAGTAAAATGCCTATTACCTCCAATTTGAATATCACAAGGAGTTTAAATCTTAACTGTTTGATTATTAAGGTTGCTTGATATAATGTGTTTTTCATGGTATATAGGGGAAGCTAGTTCTCCTCCAAATGAATTTATTTGATTCTTTCAGCTAATCTTATGATTACTTTAGGCTTCGTTTCGGATGACTTTTTTATTACTTTTTAAATCAGAGTTATAGTATAAAAATTAATGCTTCGTTTGAGACGTATTTTTTCTGTTTTTAAAACAGAATTTTAATACAAAAATTAAATTTGTTTTTACTAAAATAATTTTAAGAATCAATAAAAAAGTTGTACTAAACAAAGCCTAAAATTTTTATATTAAAATTCTGTTTTAAGAATAATAAAAAAATAGTCCGAAATGAAGCCTTGAAGTTTTTTTCCCCTTAATGTTTACTTGGTGCTTTGGATTTCTTAGTGCGATGACTCTATCTACTGACATATTCATGGAAATGGATTAGGTTACTTTATTAGCATATTCATAATGAAAGAAGTGCAGTTGAAAATTGAAATATAGGGTTATTTAATGCACATTTTTTTTAGCAAATTTAAGTTCTTGTGTAAGATTTTAGGGGCCGGAGCTTCTATGAAGTGAGCTTGATTTGTTAATAAGCCTATGAGTTGTGTTTATTGAGGCACGAGTTCAAACTCCAAACTATAGTTGAGCTCGTATATTATTCAAGCTCAAAGTCAACTAGGCTCGGCTCGCAAATTTGTTGACCTGTTTGTTTAAATTAAAATATATTTAAAATGTAATTTTTAATTAATCTAATAATATATATATATTAAATATTTTTAGGTATTCATGAGCCAAATTCAAACTTTTTTAACAAGCTTGAGTAAATGAGCCGAGCTTGAGTAATTAAGCTAAGTTTAAGACTAATAATTTTCAAACAAGTCAAAATTGAGCTCATCAAGAGATAAACAAGCTTAGGTTGATTAAGTAGATACTCTACTTGACTCATTGCACCCCTAATTTTAATCCTCTCAACTAAAATAAAATAAAACAAATATCCCTATTATTCTATAAATATATCATTTTAATTTTAATAAAATTTTGGAAGTTTCTGTTAATATTTTAATATATATATATATATATATATATATATATATATATATATAATATATGACATTTAATGTAAATCTGTGAGCAATGAAGCTGATGCTGATTTCATTATAATATTCTAATGTAAATTTTTTACCTTAAAATCAAATTATTATTATAAAAAATGGGTGTTTGGATACTCGAGTTTTCTCAAAATTAAATAAATATATGATAATTCGAAATTTGCAAACGAGACCTCTGCAGAAAGAGATTTTAGTTTCCTAATTGCACAACTTATGCTTGCCGACATCAGAACTGTTTATTAATAGATTCATCCCACGTTTATGAAGCAATTAATGCCAATTGTAAGAGACCAAACAGAATCTATGGGCTCTGACCTCTACCCATCTTATGCTTTTACTAATCTTGAACTCATCAAATAAAATATAGGATTAATTTTTTATAATTAAAAAAGCCCACTAATTATTTTAATAATATGTATTAGAGGCGTAATTAGTCAAGCTGACTCGTGAGCTAGCTTAAGCTCAACTTGTTAAATAGCTCATGCATTCTTGTCAGCTTGTGAATCAGTTCATTTAAAAAAATTAATATAAAATATACTTAAAATTCAATATTTTTTGTATAAAATTATTAAAAGTTTTTTTTTTTGTTTAAAGTAATTTTTATTTAAAATTTTATCCTTTTTATCGGGTTTTTATAATAATGACTTGAAAGAGAATGATATTCTCTATTTTATAAAAATTCAAATCAAATTTGAGCTCAATTGATTAATTTAGCACAAAACTCTAACTAGGGGTGTAAATGAGTCTAAGTCGAGCTCAAGTCACCCCTAGTTTGCTGGAACTTAATTAATTTATCGAGTTTGAGCTTCAGCTTGAGCTTTATTCTATGAGTTCAAACCGACGCACAAGCCGGCTCAAAAGAGAGATAATAGTTATGATTTAAGTAATTATAATAAAAATGCAAAAGAATGAGAAATTATAATAATAATAAAGAATTACTCAATATACAAAAAAGTAATATAATTTTGAAATATTTTTATCAACTTTGTATTTAAAATATTGCATCTAATATATTTTAAGTATATTTTATATTAATATTTCGTAAACAAGCCAACTCATGAACTTACGAGTCAAATTAAGGCTAGCACAAACTCACTCATTAGCTCATCAAACTCGGCTTACGAGCCATTCATTGAGCGGGCTCACGAGCCGGCTGGACTCACTAAGGAGGAAAACTGTGAGCCGTTATTGTTAAGAGTGCTGTGAAAGGAATTTCTCCAACGATTGGGAGAAGCCATCAGCCCCAAAGAAACATTAGTTCTTCTTCTTTACTGGGTAACATGAAAGCGATTCCTCCCCTTCCCAGCGGTGAAAATCATGGAAGACAAACGACGTGCACTCTTCCATCTATTATTGAGATAATAAAGAGAGAGAGAAAGAGCAGCGATGTTCTTATCAAATTTCCTTTTGCGAGACTTCAAGTTCCGATGAGCACTGAAGGGTAGTGCAGATATGCCTTTTCTTCTCTGCTTCAAATTCTGCTGCTGCCGTTCCCTTTATTTCTATTTTTATCCATTAATAATTTTTTATCAAGGGAGAGAGAAAGAGAGTGATGGAGATAAGGTGGAGGCCGTCCAGAGGAGATGACCCAACACCAACACCACAGAAGAAAACCAATAAAGAAAAGAATGAGAGAAAGAGAGAGAATGTTTATGTATATTTGTATATTATATATTCTGTATAAAATATGAATAGATATTGACATGCAAAGAGAAAGAGATAAGAATCATTGAAATACTTAGAACTGAGGGATGTAATTATGTAACAAGTGTCCAGTTTACAGCTCACATGATTTGCTTTTTAACTGAATAAATGGATATGCTTCATGGGGAAAAAGCCAAGGAGATTTTCCTTTCCTGTTATGAGAAATTAACGTAATTTCATAAGGGTTAAGGCTGAGTTTTTTTTTTTTTTGAAGAATTTGCTTTTGGTTTTTCAAACTATATTTTTTCACTACAAGCAATCGAATTTGCTGTCCACTTTAACGAAACTTTTATGCAACTTATCTCTTCATAACACAATATTAAGATTTCGTGGGAGATAGCTTTTTTACTGCTTTTTAAAATAATTTTTATAATACAAAAGTTAAATTTTTTAATAAAAAATTGCTTTAAGAAGCATTACAAAAGTCGTACCAATCTAAGCCTTAGGGTTCGTTTGGGACGGCTTTTTTATTGCTTTCTAAAACGGAGTTTTTGTATAATTTTTTTTATTTTTGTACTAAAACTCTGTTTTAGAAAGCAATAAAAAAGCCGTCCCAAACGAAGTCTTAGTCTTCTTTCGGGACAACTTTCTTATATTTTTTTAAAACAATATTTTAGTACCAAATTTATTAAAGTAGAAATTTTTTATACTAAAAAAATTATTTTAAAAAATAATAAAATCAATCAATTATTCAGAGAAATATTTATAAAAATCAATTAATTCTTCTTATATTCTACAGAAAAATGTAAAAAATTTCAATTTTATATGACCAAATTTTTTTAAGCGTATGCTCAATTGCTTTTACTTTTTTTATGTTATTATTATTATTATTATAATATATATATATATATATATATATATATATATATATATATATATATATATATATATATATATATATATATATATATATATATATATATATATATATATATATATATATATAGGAACGGGTATTTACGTGTTGTTACATCAAAGGGAGTGCTTGGTGACATAACTAATCCCTCGGAGGAACCTAGTGAGGCCACCCATCAGCATCGGACCCACACTTACTTTGCCCAATTGAAGAGACGAGATCGTAGTAAAGGGAATCAAACCCGAGATGAAGAGTTCCCAATTGTGCTCGCCCACCAACCACACTAAACTTTTGTATGTTTTTTGAAAAATATACTCCAATTGTTCATGTGATTGTTGATAAAGATTAGTTAAATATAACACTTGTACCTAACTTCTCGAATTTTGTGTAGATGATCCTTACGTCTGTGGAGTTAAATATATTATATTTTACGAAGAAACAAGCTGTTTTAGAAAAAAAATAAAGTGTTTTATTCAGCCAAAATTGTTTCATTTGAAATAAAATATTTAGCATGGTATAAATTAACCGTTGTTGAAATATTTAAATAATTAATTTTAATATCAAAACTTTTAAATATCATATTAATTTCTTATGAAATTTATTATTTGATATATTTAATAGAAGAGACAACATTTAATTCAAATATAATCCTATGTATTAATATACTCTAATAAATTCAGAAAATTTGTATGTTAAATTGAAAACTTCATTGAAATAAAAATCATTTATGTAATTAAAATTTAATATTCATTTTTAATTACAACCAATTTAATAATGAAATATAATAAATTCATGATTAAGAAAATATGTTTTCTAATAAAAAATAGGGTCCACTATCTTAACTCAATTTGATCATTAGAATGAGCCATAATTAGCTCATCAAATTATTAAATTTATTCTAAGATAAGTGTGATAATTTAAAATTTATATTGCACTTAATAATTTTAAAATTTATAAAAAAAAATGCATGATTAGAATATTCTTAAATAATATTTTTCTTCTATAATCTCAATAACCAAATTAACCCTAAGTTCATAAAAACATCTACACTAACAACATAGAACTCCTAAGATCTTAGTAGCAAAATATAAATTATCAACAAATCAAGAAATTCTTAGGAGGCTCTATTCATTAGTCATATCAAAATTCGTTATGCTTTGGTCAACATAATAATTTATATCCATGTTAATGAAACAATTTATTATATATAGATTGAGTACTAATGGCTCATATAGAGCTTGTACCTATCATATATATATATATATATATATATATATATAAAACTTAGAAAAAAAAACAAATGAAGATATATTAATATAAATTGTATAAAAATAAGCTTGAATGCTGTTAGATTTACTTTGAAATTAGTGCCGTATATAAAAAATTTCTATTGCACAAATCTCAAAGTAAATCTAATGACTTATAATTAATAAACCTACCATTATAACTAAGCAATACATTAAGCACATACCCCTATAGCATTTATTTATATTTTAATCTTTAATGAAATAAGAATTTCATATGGTTTTCATATTATTATATTGCCTAGCTCCTAAAAGAGATAAATAAAATATTCTTTCAGTGCAATAAGAAAATGTTCTTTAGAGCAAGTAAATTAAATAGGATGATATAGTGGTGATTAAAAAAAAAACTGTTATACAAATAATCATAAATAATTAAATAATATATTAATAAATATAAAAAATTATCATGCTCAGCCATCTCGCAATGGGAATTCTTTGACAAATAAGATCTTATTTTATTCCGGATTGTAGTTTCTTGTGCATGCTAAAATTTTTATATATGTATATTGTTCCTCTCTCTCTCTGTTTTTTTTTTAATGAGTAGCAATTATGATGTAGGGTCTCCATTATGTTCGGACACCAGGCGGAGAGAACCGTTCAAATTTGTTGCGTATTTAATGCCCTTTTGCTACACTTTAGCAAAATAACATTAAAAGGATAACAAATATTTAATATTTATTAAATAATTAAATATTTGTTTCACTTTTGCAAAATGAGAGCAAAAGAATAATAAAAACACATTCATAATTGAATATTTGCTGCCCTTTTACCAAAGCGCAGAAAAAACGCAGCAATTCTGGATGGTTCTCTCTGTCCTGTATCCACACAAAATAATTTCAATTTTTAGTTTTCAAACTGTAACTATAGTTATATTTGGCAAATGTTTATTTGGCATAACTTTATTATTGTTTTCTAAAACATTTTTTAGTATAGAAAGTTTTAATTCAAAAATTTATACTAAAAAGTTGTTTTAAAAAGTAATAAGAAATTTATTTCAAATGAAGCTAGCATAATACTTTATTGATGCTTTCTTATTGCTTTTAGAAATTTATGTGTTGAGAAGTTGTTTTAACAACATAAGTTACTAATATGTGGAAGCTTTAAGAAAGTAGTAGTTTTATCTTATAAAATATATGTATTTATAATATCTATAGTAGATTTCAAAAAAGTTACTTTCCTTATAACAGTTTTACAATCAACTTTATAAAATGCTACAATCATCTCAAATAAACACATAGAGTGATAACGATTAAATTTCCTTATCAATCCTTTAAATTTAATTAGTTTATATAATAAATAAGAAAAAGAGAGAGCATTGCACATAGTAGCTAGCATGCTTTATTAGAATTGCTTTATATGATAAACATGAATGATTGCTTTATTAGATCCTACACTTCTCCATTGTCATGATAATTATACTATGCTTTCACACTTGTAAAACCTATTTGGATTGCTAATAACAAAAAACAAGAAGATAAAATCATAATTATCATATTTTAAGAGGCACCATCTTATTGAATGTTTATCACAAATTGGGAGAGTTGGCTAAGTCGCTTTCAACTTTGATTTATGACTTTTATCTTCATGAATCTTTAATTTGGAAAATGCATCTCTCCTATTATTCATGAATCAAAAGGACGGTAACTTGACTTTGCTTCGTTTGGGATGACTTTCTTATTACTTTTAAAGTAATTTTTAGTACAAAAATTAATTTTTTGTATTGGAAAGTAGCTTTAAGAAAAAATAAGAAAACCGACCCAATGACTTTTATCTTCATGAATCTTTAATTTGGAAAATGCATCTCTCCTATTATTCATGAATCAAAAGGACGGTAACTTGACTTAGCTTCATTTGGGATGGCTTTCTTATTACTTTTAAAGTAATTTTTTAGTACAAAATTTATTTTTTTTGTACTAGAAAGTAGCTTTAAGAAAAATAAGAAAACTGGCCCAAAAGAACCTTAATGGTGATATATGCAACTTCTTAATTTATTTTTAATGATACATCGCAAGAAAATTCATGTAATCATGTATAAATATTGATGTGAAATTCAAATTAAAAACTTTAAAATTAAATTCAAAATCATTTAAAGTGTTATTTTAGCAAGCTCATTGTCAATAATGAACTTTGCAATGAGATGAGCACAATGACACAAGTGATTTGGTTTGAGAACAACTGATCCAAATTAAGCACTTGAAGTATTGTTTGTAGTATGTTGTTCTTATTAGAGGAGAGAAGACCAGAAACCACAAACTAAATTCTAAGTGTTGATTAGAAGTTAGGGTTGGTATTAAGGACATGCATTGTTCTTACAAACAATGACCAGCCTTATGTTAGTGGAGACAATAGGCGATAAATTGAGAAAAATTCAACCTTTATATCAATAATGTGCATCAATCTTATAGGTGCTGGTGTGCATGGATGTTGCTAGCAATAGCAAACAAAAATATCAGCGCGCATTGATGTTGGTGTCAACAATGGTTGGGAGACCATTATTAGGTGACAGAGTTTGGGAGATAGTAATCTAGCAATGATAGTGCATTGTTGTTAATAGTGATAAGGAGCTAATAGTCAAGTGATGATCATCAAGAAATCGTAATATAGCAACGGTGGTTTGGAGAACATAGTCGGGTGATGGTGGTCAGCTCACTGTAGTTGGGATATGATGAAGGTCATAGTCATGTGAAGTTGGTCGAGGGGATCGTATCATCAAACAATCGGGCAGTAATGGTTTGGCAACGATTCTCTAACAATGGAGGTCACAAGATTATGATAATGATCGGTAACGATTGTTGTCGTCATATTCTAGGTAGAGCCCTAGGTTACTCTCAAATTTAGCTATGTGTCTCCTTCCTCTCTTCCATGTGCATATTTTGGTCTATTTATAATTTTTTTAGAGTGACCCTTCATTATATATGATCAAAGTTCTATAGCATTAGGTCAAATAGTCCATATTGAATTATGTTATCAAAGACTATGTATTCAACAAATAAATTCCTTAATGACCTAAAAAATGAATGATATTTAGCTTATTTGATTCATCTCATCAAGTTGATCGATTTGATTCTAAACATGCAAGTTTCATAAATTGTTTGGTTATTCCATTAATGTCCCAAAAGTTTACAATCATTTTTTAAGTGCTTGATTTTGACTCACTTGATTGGGATCAGACTATTTTTAGTGTCATTAATTGAGTTCTCATATGACCTTCAATTTAACTTTTTTTTTTTTTTTTTTATAAAGGGGCCTACGTGTTAATTTCAAAAATCGGTTACAAGATCCTTAGAAGGACCCACCAGCTCACTACTACTCCGAAGAGCTACAATCAAAAAGAAAAATAAAAAACCTAAGAGCCAGTGTTTCCTTTTCCTACAGTTACAAAAATAACAAAAATAAGGATCTTTGCTGAGAGAGGTCAGCACCCAAAAAAGGAAGTTGCGAAAAGTAGCGTTCGGCTCAGTCTTCCTGCACAAAAAAGGAGACAGAATAAAGGAAAACAATTGCAAACAAAAAAAGGGAGACACTTACAGTGATTAGTACACTTGAAGGATCCGTTAACCAATAACCAGCAAAAAAGTCTCCAGATAAGAACATTAAAACGGATCCTATGCCAAAAATAGATTAGTTGATCAGAAGAATTACTGATCTCCTTAATCCAGTGATTAAGCGTAATAAACAGAGGAACTAACATATTTAACCAAAAGAAGAAATCATAGCAACAATGAAGATTCACATTGTCCCAGATACAACCAACGCCGAGCATACCATCAAAGCAGGAACCAAAGAAAGGAGGCGGAGGAGAAAAATTCCAGCACCCAACCAGAAAATGTTCCAGAATAAATTAAGCAAGCAAACCAGGATAGTGTGTGCCAATAGAGTAACCCACTTTATTCACCAAAAACTGAAATAAACCGAAAGCTTGGGAATGCCAGAAACCCAAGTCCATAAGAAGAATACAGAAATAGTAACGAAACTTAGAGTATTTCCTCAGCACGTTAAGTATATCCTCAGTAACACCAACA
This sequence comes from Dendrobium officinale, assembly GCA_019514585.1. Taxonomy (NCBI): domain Eukaryota; kingdom Viridiplantae; phylum Streptophyta; class Magnoliopsida; order Asparagales; family Orchidaceae; genus Dendrobium; species Dendrobium officinale. Next base: position 9,465,616 of record CM033686.1, read on the forward strand.
CAAAGACCACCAGAAAACTGCAACCGCATAGAAGAACTGTCCCAGAAATTAAACATGTCTAATATAAGGTAAAGCATCTTTATCAAGTGTTATCATACCTTTAAGCATCGAATCCAGAGAGTTGATGTTCAACTCTTGAAAATGATCCAAAGTACACCCCAAATTGGCCAGCCAATCCGCACAGCAATTGGCCTCACGATAAATGTGAGAAATATAAAAATTAAAAGTAGACAGGGACTGTTTAATTTTCCTAATGAGGTAAAAATTATGAAGATTACCCAAAACAACGTTGTTAATAATTTGAATCACAAGTTGGGCATCCACTTCAAGCCAAATATTGTTACAACCCATATTAGAACAAATATCAATGCCATACGACAAGGCATTAAGCTCAGCAGTAATAACAGTGCATTTATTTAAAGGACCTGCATAAGCCGCTAAAACATTACAATTATGATCACGGATAATGCCTCCCAAACCAGCACAATGATTCTTAACGGAACCATCAGAGTTTAATTTAACAAAAGGCACCTTCGGCTTAATCCAAGTAACAATTTTATCATAAACCATAAAGTCCCCAACACCCAATTGAATACCAAGAGCAGCAGCAACATGATTACAATTAGAAAAGTGCTTAGGTAAAATAAGTTTACAAGAATAAAGATGCCGGATTTTAGCCAAAATACTAGAAATAATAAAATCAGCGTTCATTTTAATATCATTGTGTTTCGCTTCATTTCTAGCTTTCCAAATGAACCAAAGAATAAGGATAGGGACTAAATTGAGAATGTGACCTTTCGAATGAACCATCCAAACATTAAGCATAGAGTATAAATTGTTAACAGTAATATTATAATGAAGACTAAAAAAATTTTTGAAGTGATTCCAAACTTATTAGCAATAATACCGTTCACAAAAAGATGATTAATAGACTCAATATTGGAACAGCAATGGCACTTGGACGGAAAAATAAAGCCCTTATTAGCACTAGGTTCGGTCTGCTCATACCAAATTTCCCAACAAGGGTGAACTTGAAGGGAGAAGCAAGTTTCAGAACTTCATCGTCGGTTAAAAGAATCGCAGGTACACCATTAAAAGTTGATTGAGAAAATTTAGGAAAGACATCACCTGTGGAAGAATCACCCGACAGAACATCCTTAAAAGATCTGGATTTAGGCGAAGAAGAAAGATCGGCCGCATCCAAGTTGAAGAAACCTGTTTTTTGAACTTTCTCATTTCCTGAGGTGGAACCCCACGGAGTCACAGGCTGCGAAGCAGCCATCCAGAAAAGCCCGCAAGGGGCAAAACCAGAAGGAGAAACACAGCACTAGCACAGAGCAGGAGAATGAACACGAAAGAACGGGCGAGAGAGAGGGCAGGAGAAGAGCGAAGACGAAACCCTAAATCGCCAGAGGCCAAGCAGGTTCTCGACTGACCCACCTTCAATTTAACTATAAAATTGCTAAAATTAGAATCCAGATGGTCATAAATGTCATTCTGAAAATCTCCAATACATAGATTACATAATCATGATTCATATTTGATTGCATAAATTTTACGATGATATATAAATTAGTAATAACTAGAGAATTAGAATTTAGCCACGTACACTACTCTGCTATGTAATTTAAGACTATAGCATAAAAATTTAAACTGTGATACTAATATACTATGTTATCTTGCAAGTTAATTTGCTAGTTCATGCAAGCAAAGAGACCTAATTACCTTTTAAGATTTTGAGAGACAAAAATCAAGCAAAGGATAAGCTACAGCAAACCTCCCAAAGCTTTACATAATACCTGACGTTGAACGAAAGGATCAAAAAAAATTTCGAATATATAACTATTGAGCAAAAAAATGACAATGGATACCTTTTAGATAGATCTATTTAAAGTATCATAAATGCCTATAAGAAAAGGAAAAAAAAAAGCTCCTAGCTAAATTATAGGTTTCGTTTGTGATAACTTTTTTATTGCTTTTAAAATAAATTTTTAGTAACAAAATATTTTACTAAAACTATTTTAGAAAATAATAAAAAAGTGATCCCACTTCATTTTGGTTAGCTTTTTTCGTGCTTTCTAAAACAAATTTTTAGTACAAAAATTTTTAGTTTTACGAGTTTTTTTTTAATAAAAATCTGCTTTAAAAACCAATAAAAAAGTTATCTGATCAAATGAATCTTTAATTTAGCCTTCGTTTGGGACAACTTTTTTACTACTTCTTGAAGTATATTTTTAGTATAAAAATTTAATTTTTTGTACTAAAATGTTACTTTAAGAAGCAAAAAAATATTGTCACAAATAAAACCTTAATTACATCCAAAAATGAGCTTTTAGAATATTTTAGTGCTCGATAGACAATAAAATGTCAACTATGAGCCTAAAATCACAAATTTGTTTTAAAGGACAAATATCAACCATCATGTACATTCTGGGCATTTTTCTTGTGAGTAGCTATCTTGCCCCAATGAATTTTTAATTTAAATAGTCTTAATAATAATGCTTGATATGTCTACAAAAAATAGTTTTTGATGGACTTGAATTTTTATGTATTTTTTTATATTAAAATTTTAAAATTAATCATTCAAATTCTAATTTTAACAAACTTATTATCAAATTAAATATCTCAACTAGATGAACCTAACAATGTCAAAGGTGATCTGATCAGAGTCCAAATGAACAAAAATCAAATACTTGAAACATGTTTGAAAACTCCATAATAGTAATTGGAGTACTACACAGTCTTAGGATATTGTTGATAGTCAAATCAAGTGGCTTGATGAGATGAATCAAACGGGCTTAATATTATTTGATTATGAGGCTAGTAAGGCACCTAAATGTTGAATAAATAATCAATATTCAAATGATTCAATAATATTTTTAGATTGAGTGCTATAAAATTTTAGTTGAATTTATCAAAGTATGTACTACTCTCAAAATACTATAAATAAAACTTCATGTTCAAAATGAAGAGGGCCTAAATTTGATATTAGAGAGAGCTTGCATATTTGAAAAACTCTAAAAATGTATACCCAACATTCAACACTGATGATCACCGCCAGCCATCAACATGGTCCTACTACTATCATTGACTACCGTTAACCACCATCATTTGATCATCACCGCCTAACTATCATATTCTCGTCCTTTTCACCTAATTATCGTTTCCTTGACAACTATCATCCATCATTACCACCCTACCAACATTGTACAACTAACATCGACCATCTGCTATAATAATCCCTCGACTGCTTCTCTCACAATCTCTAAGACAACGGGAGCCAATAACAAGTATAACAGCCTATGCATTTTCTCTTTCATATGTGTGCATGTTAATTCTTCATGTAAAACCTTCTCTATCATTATAAATTTCTTAGCTTGCAACATAACTTATAATATATATAGTAGATTGTTTCAAATGATCATACATGCCTTAAATTTTTTTCCCTCCTCGAAATTTTTTTCATACAACTTCTGATATCCCCTGCATTCTTTCTTTTCATCTGTGTGCATACAAGATCTTCATAAAAAATGGAACGTTAAACTCTATTTTATAATAATAAATTTTCTAGCATGCAATAAAACTTGTCTTCTACGTCCATCATAATGTTTTTTTACCACTTCATAATTAGCACATTTTAATCTTTTAAGCATAAACAATAAAAAATAGGTAGAAAATCACGTAAGTCAGATTTTTAAATTGCGAATCCATATACATTTATCAAAGTTCTAATTTAATTATTTATTTAAATTATAATTATAGGTAATGTCATTCTTCATACATTAGAAATCTGGCAAGTACAAATATAAATAAAAAATTTCAGAATAATATTCCTCAATTATATGCATGTTGAATATTCCTTAGAATCTTTTTTTGAGTCCCAAGAAACTCAAAGAGGAATGATTTGCCACATGTAGAACAAAGACTACTGATAAGAAACTGAGTTTTTGTTAATGAGTATAGGGTAAAGTATGCCGCACAAGCATTGAGCTCTCCGGCAAATTACCACATACATATGGTCTTGTTTGATAAAATAGTTAGCATTATAATATAATATTTGAAAGGCGTGATGGTATAATTAACTAATGATCACTTGGTTAATTATGAGTGTCAATTAATATATTGTTGATAATATTTTTTAAAAAATAGGTGATTTCAAATCACGTTATTTACATATTTAATATATATACTTCTTAATTTATAAAATATAATACTCTTTTAATGAAATCTTCGACTTTAATGATAGGTCGCAACATAATGTAGTAGGATAGTCATAGCTTCTTTATCTCCGCCAACACCTGCTATTGTTGCGGGCATTGTCGCTCAGCCCTCTCTCCCTCCCTCTTCCCCTTCTCTCCTTCCTATTTCGCCTCCACCATCTCAAAACTACGTCGCAATGAAATAAAACACAATAAGGCATTGCCGAGCCACTGGGGTTGAAGGGACCATTGTCGGATGATGTTAGTTGAAATGACCATAGTCACCGGGCAATAGAGGTCAATATTGATCAGAGGGATCATAGTCAGTAATAAAGGTCGGAGAGATTGTAGTGGGACGACTGAGGTTGAACTGACCATTGTTGGGCAATGATGGTTGGAAGGAACGTAATCGACATGCAAAGGATGTTAGAATGACCATAACCGTACGACTAAGATTAGAGGGGTCATAGTCGAGCGACAGAGGTTAGAGTGAATGTTAGTTGATTGTAATGGTCAGAGGAACCGTTGTCAAACGACATTGGTCAAAGGAACTGTAGTCGGGTGATAGAATTTGGAGGTACCGTAATAGGGCTACTAAGGTTGAAGGGACTTTCCTCGGGTGACAATGGTCAAAATGATCAAAGTTGATGGGAGATGGTGGAAGAATGACTGTAGGCAGCAAGTGGCGATGGTCGAAGGAACAATACTCGAGCAATTGAGGTTGAAGGACCGTAGTCAGCCAATGGTGATTGGAAGGACCGTATTCGGGTGATGGTGGTTGGAAGGACTTAGTATGTGGACAATGAAGTTCAGGCAGAGGCCCGGTGCCTATCAAATAATGGGGGTCTAACGGTGATGGTCGGTCGAAGGTTTTGCTGTCGCAGCCACGAGGCGAAGGTTCGAAGGCGATTATGCCTGGATGGAGGTTGAGATTTTTCAACCTCAAAACTCTCTTGAGTCTCTAACCCAGGGTCCAAGCCTTTTCTAAAAAAGCCGCAATTGTTTAGCATTTGAGTGTCTTAAAGATGTCAAAATTAAACGATCTTGGGCTTATTGGATTCATCTTGTCAAGCCGCTCAATTGGATTATAAGCATGACATATTTGGATATTATTAGGTCATCCAATTAATGTTTGAATATTAATCCAAATATGTTTCAGTCATTTGATTTTGGCTCATTTGTGTTCGGAATGAACCAATTTTGATTTCACTAGGTTCGCCTCATTGAGAAGTTCAAATTTACTATAATTTTGTTGGAATCAGAGCTTAGATGATCCAAAATTTAATTTTTGAAGTTTTCAATTCATATATGCATCAAGATTTGCACTCGATCAATAAGGATTTTTTGTGGCGTGTCTATTATTATTATTATTATTTCTAGCACATTACTGATCGCTGCCCGCATCCCCCCCCCCCCCCTCCTCTCATGTAGAGAGTGAAGGTTAATTTATAAATTTTGAGAAAGACATGCTCTGTAAAATGAGATTCAGAGCAATTTTAGAGTGCTCCATCGAACGACCAATATTGCTTCATTCAATCATATGAGCAATTGTTTAGCATTTGAGTGTCTTAAAGATGTCAAAATTAAACGATCTTGGGCTTATTGGATTCATCTCGTCAAGCCGCTCAATTGGAATATAAGCATGACATATTTGGATATTATTAGGTCATCCAATTAATGTTTGAATATTAATCCAAATATGCTTCGGTAATTTGATTTTGGCTCATTTGTGTTCGGAATGAACCGATTTTGATTTCACTAGGTTCGCCTCATTGAGACGTTCAAATTTACTATAATTTTGTTGGAATCAGAGCTTAGATGATCCAAAATTTAATTTTTGAAGTTTTCAATTCATATATGCATCAAGATTTGCACCCGATCAATAAGGATTTTTTTGTGGCGTGTCTATTTCAAGCACCCCCCAAATTTACCTTAAATTAATATTAAGCAATATTTTGAGCAAGTAAACTTTATAATTCTAAGGCTCCTACCAACTCTTCTTCCCTGATGAGCTCCCAATTCTTCACCATTTTTATGTTGTAGTTCATGGATGATACCACTAGTAGGTGTACTCAAAATTGCAGAAGATGAGGGTTTAAGCCTTTAAGGCCTCTGAGTGCAAAATGGGAGAAGGCGACAATTGTACAAGTTTAGCATTGGAAGAAGGAGAAGATAATGGTCTCAAGAATTTAGAGGCGAAAGGATTTTGAGATATTTTTAACTTCAAAAAATCTTTTATTGATAAACAAAAAATTGAGTTACTTAATATAACTATTTATATATAATTTAAATATGTTAAATTAGACTAATATAAAAAAATATATATAATTGATATTGAATCAAAATTTTGCATTTAAATTTTTAAAAGTTTAATTTTTAATTTAATAAATAATAATACAAATTTTACTCTAAATTTGTGAAATTCTTTTGTCCGGGCGCCGAACATTATTCTACATTCGTAGACCAATCAGAATGAGCCACATTAACAATACAGTGTGCGGTATCAAGCAGTACCAAGCTGTTGTACCGAGCAATACTGAGCGCGGTATTGACGTTGCTCATTCTGCTTGGTTTATGGATGTCGTTCGGCGTCCAGACAAAATAATTTCTCCTAAATTTATGGGAAACGACTAACGAGTACCCAATCAACTACTCCTAATTTCATCATTAGCTATATTCCCTCGTTATGGATATCGGAGGAAGAAATTTTAGCTCTGTCTGTTCCTTTTCAATTTGCTCTGGTTGGTTTCTTTCCTACGCGGCGCCCTTCACTAGATGCTATCCGGAAATTTTTTTTCAGCTTGAAACTAAATGCTGAATTCTCTGTAACTGTTCTGGATCAATCTCATATTCTTATTAAGCTTTCTAATGATTTGGATTATAGTAGAGTGTTCAGCCATAGATCTTATATGGTTAATAACTGCTATTTGAAACTTACTAAATGGTCGCCGGATCTTGATGCGGGGTTGAGTCTCCGGTTATTCCTATTTGGGTTGCCTTTCCCAGTCTGCGACCACACCTTTTTGCCCCTCGTATCCTTCATGCTTTGGCTTCGATGTTTGGCCGTCCTTTAAAAGTTGATAATTCTACATCTGTCGGATCTAGACCTTCTCTGGCGAGGGTCCTGGTGGAGATTGACATTACTAAGGACCTTCCTGATAAAATTTGGCTTGGTTCGGAGAACTCTGGGTATGTTCAACGAGTTTGTTTCGAGGAGGTGCCTGCTTATTGTGTTGTGTGTAAACGGCTTGGTCATATCAAGGGGGATTGTGGTAACTTTTCTGCTTCTTTGAATGTGCATAAATCTCGTGAGAATGTGGTGAAGCCTGTTGATGTTGCGAATAATGGTGTTGTTGCCAATTCCTTGGTCATTGATGAGGCGCAGGTTGCGTGCGATCTTCCCGATCTTGGGGATCGGCCGCTGCCTGTGTGCGGAAATTCTGAGATTTTGGAGTCTTTGGTCACTTCTAACCCATCCGTTTTGAATGTGGTTGATGTGGTTAATGCTGTGAATGATGTGCCTAGTAGTCGTGTTGGTAACTGTTCTGTCTTATCCCCCGATGCAGCTCCTTTTGTACCTCCGGTTGTGACTGATGTTAGTGACCATGGTTCTCCGGTGGTGGTGCCGGAGGTGGTTTTTGGTGCAATGAATGTGGTGTATTCTGATGGCTCGTCAGTTATGGGTGTTGTGAATTCTAATGGGGGTGTTCAAGGTTTAAAAGATGCAGATGGTGGTTTTGATAGTGTTATGCCTGTTGCGGTGGTGCCGGCTGAAATTGAGAAGGGAAGAGAGGAAGTTAATTTGATTACCAACAGTTTAGTTGTGGTCCCTGTAAGCGTGGTTGATTCCCAAGTGATGGCCAATTGTGTGGGTAATTCTTCTGGTTTGGATATTAGGAATCGGAATAATTGTTTGGTTGATTCGTCGGATGTGGAGTCGGATTCGCAGTCTGTTGAGTCCGACAATGATTTTACTCTTGTGCGTACTTCAAATGTTGGCTCTCGCGGAAAATTTTGGGGGAGAGGTCGACGAAGGAGATGATTTTTCGTTTCGTATGTTTGTTGATTCTTGCTGTTTCTTCTCGGGATTTGGCGGATTTACTGTTTGATTTGCTGCTACGTGAGGCTTTGGGCTATGATGTGGTTGGGGCTCGCGTCCTGGTCCTTCTTTGCTGGTGGCAACCGTAGGTGTGCTTTCTCGGGGTGCTTTCTTCGCTTTCTGGAGGTTCCGTGCGGGACACACTGGACGCTGAAAGCTTTGTCTTTGTTCTGAGCTCGCTTTTATTTTCTAATTCTCTCTGTTGTTTATTTTTTTATCTGCTAGCTTTTCTTTTTATGCTGATGTAACCTTTATTTTTGTGTTATTAATATATTTCCTATTTTTTTAAAAAAAAAAAATTTCTCCAAATAAAAAACTAAAATGAGTTGTTTTAAAATTTATGAGTGATAAAAATTATTTTTTATGGGAAAGTTATAAATTATTATTTAGTACATTGATTAAATAATTTTTATTTAAATTAAATTTTTTGCTATTATTATTTATTCTATATTCATTAAAATAATAACTCTGATCACATATAATGTCCGAAAAATTACTTCCTAATTAATTACAAACAGTTGGAATTAGGTTTGGAACTGGATCAACAGCGGACGTCTAGGGTTTGCTTCTTCTCTGCGCGCGCTGCTGATTTTTCTTCATCCGCCTCCTCCCTCCGGCGCTGCCGGAGGCCAGCTTCCCTCTATTCTTATGCATGGATTCTTCCCTTCTTCCCTCAGCTTTTCCTCCGCTTGCCTCGTCTTCTGGGATCGGGGCACGTTCTACTCCGAAAGACTGGTCTCAGGTTTTTGTTTCTGGCAACTCTACTCCGAATTCCATCAAATTTTCTCATTTTCCGGAAGAGCCAGATGTGATTCCTTTTTCGGGAGAAAAGCTTCAGCAAGGTGGGGAGGATTGGAAACTTTGCTTGGTTGGTTATTCGATAGGGAGACGGCCCTATTATGAAGCGCTTTTGGGAGCCATCAAAAAAACTTGGAGCTTAAAAGGGTCAGTTCAGCTTCTTTCTCTGAGCGATGGCTTTTTTCTCCTGAGATTCTCCTGCTGTGAAGATTTCGACATGGTATGGTCGAGAGGTGTTTGGTTCCTGTTAGGTAAACCTTTTGTGTTACAGAAATGGCATCCGAAATTTACTCCTATGAAGGAGGACTTTTCCTCTGTTCCTATCTGGGTGAAAATTCACAACTTGCCGCTTGCTTGCTGGAATTCTGAGGGTATGTCGAGGATTGCAAGCAAAATAGGTATCCCGCTTGCTGCTGATAATTTGACTGAACAAAAGACGCGTCTTACTTTTGCTCGCATCTGTGTTCTTGTGGATCGTAATGCTACTTACCCAGAAGAGATCAAGGTGTCGCTGGATGGTGATGTTGTCTGCTTAAAAGTCCAATACGAATGGAGACCATCGCCCTGTGAGCACTGTAAGTCTTTAATGCATTATTCATCATCTTGTCCCTCTCAGCCCGACAAGGAAAATAATGAAAAAGACAAGATGGCTACTAACTCTCGGGGTAGAAGCAACAGCAGAAAACCTCGTAATCGTTCTTTTTCTAATAATAACAGAGTCTCTAGGCCAACTGTTCACACTATTGCAAAGCCGATCATCCCTGAATCTGCTGCTGTTACTACTGATATCCATGATCCTCCCAGTTCGAATCCGGCTGCCTCCATCCAGATTACTAATGCCCAGGGAATCCCTCTGCTTTATCAACCTCATTCCCCCTCGGCCTCCCCCTCTGGTTTTCCGAAATCCCAAAGGACCCAAATAGCTGAAAATCCTGTGGGGAATGATATCCCCAATCTAAATTCCATATGCGAGGAAGCTTCTTCTTCCTCTAGCCTACTGTTTGTCAAGCCCTCCTCTCTTCAGCCAGAAATTACCTCTCCCAACAAGTTTGATGCATTAAACATTGAGGAGGATTCTTGTTCACAATTGGATCCTATTTTGGACTCTAACAGTGATAGACAGAATGAGGACTTTGAGGAGGTTAAGTCTAAAAACAGTAAAGCCTCTCAGAAAAGTAAAGTGCCAAATTCTGGTGCTGTTTCGAAAAAATCTGCTAAGGGGAAGCAGGTCAAAAAACCCCAACACCTCTCAAATTCATAATGTTTTTTCCACCCATTGCGGCGTGGAATATCAGGGGGTTTAATCGTCCTGATAAGGTTCTTTGTTGTAAACGTCTCATTCAGTCTTTTAATCTGGATTTGATTTGCATTCTAGAAAATAGGATCAATGTGGCTTCTTTACTTGATCCTTTTTTTGACACTTCTCACAGTCTTTTTGCAAACGAAGGTAGCTGTCACAATTTTACTCTCTCCAATTCTGGGAGAATCTGGGTTAAATGGAATGCCTCTAAAATGAATTTTATGTCTAATATCATCTCTTCTCAGATGATTTCTGGCACTATCACTGTTGCTAATGTTCCTATCCTTGAGCTATCCGTTATTTATGCTGCTAATAGCAGTCAAGATCGGAAATTATTATGGGCTGATATTGCTAAAGCTGCTCCGGATGAGAGCTTTCCTTGGGTTGTCATGGGCGACTTTAATTGCTGTAGATATGCATCTGATAAGCTGGGGGGGATCCCTATCTCCCAATCCTCTCTTGCAGATTTCAATAATATGATCTTCTATAATAAGTTAATGGACTTGCCTTCTATTGGCTGCAAATATTCTTGGTTCAACCAACGTCTAGACAATCCTATTCACATTAAACTTGATCGAGCTTTAGTGAATGATAGCTGGCTGAAATCTTTCTCTGACTCCTATTGCTCGTATCAAAGTCCTTCTTGCTCGGATCATAGTCCGATTATTATTCATTCTGGAAGGAATTTTAAGGCACAGCACAGGTTCCTCTTTAAGAACTACTGGACTTGTATTGATAAATTTTGGATTCTTCTTCTAGACATCATGAGCTCTCCTTGCTCTGGTAATCCTCTTATTCATTTTTGCAATCTTCTGAAAGGGCTTAAAAGAGGTATTAAAAAGGAAAGCTGGGCCTCCTCCTCCTCTGTTGACTCTCATATTGACTTGCTTCATTCTAGGCAGAGAGATTTGCTGACTAATCTCCAAGAGGACCACACTAATATTCTTAACAATCAGGCTTACAAGGATATTAATGTTGAGTTGGGCAATTTTATTTCTATGCAAGCTTCTTGGATTATCCAAAGGGCTAAAGTGAACTGGATGAAAAACGGTGAAGAGGATCTTAAATTCCTTTATTCTAAAATCAGGAGAAGAAAGGCTTGTTCTAATGTAATAGTTAATGTGACAGCCTCTAATCCCAACTCTACCAGATCTGAGCTTGTTTCCTCTATCATTCATTACTTCCAAGAGCTGTATAACCCCCCTCCTCCTATGCGTATGAATTTGGACATTTTTCCAGCGGGCTTTGTTTTACCTGCTGAGTATGCTAGCTTCATTATTAATCCTGTCACTGAGGAGGATATCAAATCGGTTGTCTTCATGGGAAAATCTATGGCTGCTCCGGGGCCTGATGGATTCAATTTCCATTTCTATAAATCTAGCTGGCATATCATTGGGCCTATGGTTTGTAAGGCCATTAAATCCTTTTTTTCTCAAAGGTTTTCTTCCCAATGGGATTAAGGCCACTGCGTTAGCTATCATTCCTAAAAATAAATATGCGGCTAACATCTCTGATTTCAGACCTATTGCCCTTTGTAATGTCCTGTACAAAATTATAGCTAAAGTGATGGCTGAAAGATTGAAACATGTTATGAGCTTAATTGTTAAAAATAATCAAGCGGGGTTCGTGAAATCCAGAGTTTCTACGGACAATATTTTGCTTGCGAGTGACATTTTATACTATGCCGGGAAAAGAGGTGGGTCAAATATTTTTTGTGCTAAACTAGATATCAAAAAGGCTTTCGACTCTGTCTCACGTGAGTTTTTACTTACTAGACTTAACCAAAAAGGCTTCCCTAAGGAGTTTATTTCCTGGATTAGAGCATGCATTACTGATGTGAATTTCTCTATTGTTCTCAATGGTGCTCTTGAAGGTTATTTCTCATCTTCAGTGGGGTTGAGGCAGGGGTGCCCTCTTAGTCCCTATCTTTTCTGCCTTGTCATGGATGCTTTTTCTAATTTACTTGATGGAAGGGGCTTTAAAGGCATTTGCTCCAATGACTTCTCTCTGTCTCATTTGCTATACGCAGATGACATTTTGATTTTTGGAGAAGCTACTTTAGACAACTGCCGGATTCTGGACTCTGTCCTTTTGGATTTTGCTTCCTCTTCGGGTCTTTATATCAATCGTGACAAATGCTCCATCATGTTCCCCAAGCACCAAATTAATCAACAAGAAATCTGCAATTGCTTGAGCATTCATACCATTGTTAACAAGTTAACTTATCTTGGTATTCCCCTCTCATTCTACAGGCTTAAAATGGAAGATTATTTACCACTTCTGGATAGCATAAACAAGAAATTGAATGGTTGGAAAGCTAATTTGTTGTCCTTAGCTGGCAGATTACAATACTTGAAATTTACAATTCAGAATACTATTGCGTATTGGATTCGGGGTGCTATTATGCCTAAATATGTTTATAAATTCTATAAAAAGCACTGTGCTAGGTTTCTATTTTTTGGGGACTCTTCTTCCTCCAAGAAACTTCATATGATTTCTTGGGACAAAATTTGTTTGCCAAAGGCTAAAGGGGGCTTGGGGATCCCTTCTATTGCGGCTCTGCAGCATGCTTTTAACTGTTCTGTTATATATAGAATGTATAATTGCTCATCCCCTTTATCCTCTTGGCTTATTCATAAATACAATTCTCCCTGGAAACCCGTTCATGCTAATGCGTCTAAATTTTGGAGAGCTATTACAAAATCTGCTATGGATGCTAAAGCCTGCTTTAAATTTAAGATCACTCTTAATTCCCCCATATCTCTGAAATGGGATCATTGGTGTCATGGGGTCACTATTGCTGAATATTTGGGTGATGTTTCTATTGACCTACTTCCTGAAGGTAGCTTGCTTGATTATGTCTCTGGTAAGCTTTTGAGAGCCCCTGATCCCTTGCATCATCGGTTGTTGGAGGCTTATTATAGCAGCAATGAATTAGATATTGATGGGCATTGTTTGTATTGGAAAGACATAAATATTGCTAAGTTCAAGCATTACTTAAGTGACTTTTATTTTGATTTGCCTGTTTGCAATTGGTATAAATCTGTTTGGCACAAAAGGTGTGTTCTTAAGCACTCGGTCTTTGTCTGGCTTGCTTTAATGGGGGGTTTAAAAACTGCGGATGCGCTGCGTATCAGACAGATTCAGGCACCGGTTGAGTGCAGTCTTTGCCACTCTAGTGCTGAATCTGTTTCTCATTTGTTCTTTGAATGCACCTACTCTTTCTCTATATTACGTGCCTTAATTCCGAGATCTCAGTGCTTTCTTTTAAGACCCACTATTAGACAGTTATTTGATTGGTTAAATGGTGATTACAATGGAAAGAAGGAATTGAATTTTTATCTGCTGGTGATTGGTTGTATTATATACCATGTCTGGAGAGAAAGAAACAATAGGAGGTTTGGTGGCAATTCACAGTGTTCTACTACTTTGCTGTTATGCATCAAACGAGTTCTTTTTGAGAAATTGCTGAAATGGAAAAATTCCTTGTCATGGTTGGAAAAACTGTAACGCTGCTACTTTGCTTCCTCTTCCTCGGCCCGGATGTCCCTTCGATCACTGCCTGCTTTTTCGGGTATGTCTGGACAATGATGAAGCTCCCTAAGCAGGCCCCTTGGACGGCCTTCGGGCAACCAGGGTTCAGTTTCTATGAATTCATATTTCTGAGTCTAGACATTAATGCCTGGGAGCTGTTCTCTTCAGCCGGATTCCTGAACAATTCTGCATGGCGTATTGATGGTTCATCCTCATTATGGTATACTGTGATCCCGTTGTGCTGGCTTCTCCGTCAAATCGTTGCCTGGGAGGTCTCCCTCTGCCTCAAGCAGCTTGTTAGGCTCTCTTACTGGGAAGTTGTTTTCACAAGTTTTTTGTGCCTTCTACCACATTTTGGTTATTACATTCTTTTTGATGTATTGGGTGGTATAGTTGGGGTATAGTTGTGGTTTCTTTCTTCTGCCCACATAAGGTTTTGTTGTCTTTTATGTTGGCAGGTTTTTTGTTCTTGTTACTTTTTCTTGTAACCTCTTTTTTACAGTAATTGAAGGGCTTTCGCCCCAAATTCTCCCAAAAAAAAAAAAAAAAAATTACAAACAGTTCAAATCAGCTGAGTTAACTACTTCGTAAACCCGATTTAATCCTCCTAATAAGCAGACTAATCTGTCCGGGCGAATATAAATGTAGACGTCGTATAGGAAGAAACCAAATCAGTACCGCCGAGAATTGAAACTTTTAAGATAGCAACAATTATTACATTAAGAAAACCAGACTTCCGAATTCTATAAGCATTAAATACACCTGTCCAGCATTATATATATCCTACCCACTGCGGTTGCTTTCCTGCTTGAAAGCAAGTAAGAAAACAAGAAAGGCAGAAGATAGGAAGAAAGATAGAAAGATAATTCTCTGAGTTACAACTAGCCACTGTTGCAGAGTTAAAACCATTCCTTTGATCCTTTCATCTCCTCCTTCATCCCTTCATCTCTTACAATGGAAGCCAACTTCCCCCATTCCTCGACAATGCCGGCGAACCCTCAGATTGACTGGACGGCCATGGTTATGCAGATGGAGAAGCTCACGGAGTTCTCTGATTCATCATCAGCCTACAGCGGTCCTCCAACTCCTGCTTCCCCAGTCTTCAGCTCCTTCCAATCACCTCCCTCCGTTGCAGAAGAATATCTCCCCGCGCCACCCCACGGGCCGGCCGTCTCCGTCGACTCGATGCGGGAAATGATATTCCGCATCGCGGCTATGCAGCCGGTTCACATCGACCCGGAATCCGTCAAGCCGCCGAAAAGGCGGAACGTGAGGATATCCAAAGATCCGCAGAGCGTGGCGGCGCGCCACCGGAGGGAGAGAATCTCCGAAAAGATTAGAATCCTGCAGCGGCTTGTGCCCGGAGGGACTAAGATGGACACGGCGTCGATGCTCGATGAGGCAATTCACTATGTCAAGTTTCTTAAGACGCAGGTGCAGTGTCTCGAGCGCGGTAGCTCCGGCGGCGGTTCAGGCCGGAGTGTGGGGTACGCGCGCGCGGGCGCGGCAGCTCCGACGTTGGCGAACCAGAGTAGTGCTTTTGGGTTCTTTGAAGCTGATTATCTAGCAACGGGGCATGGCTTCGCTGAGCAATGAATGACTTAGTTTCAGTACGTATCTGCAGATATGGAAAGGGTTGCGGTGAGAGGCTTCGTTTCTTAGCTAGTTAGGTAATCAGTAGAATTTCAGCTCTCCCTCCCTTTCTCGTATTAGTTTGGTTTTATGTGATGATTGTGATCGATTAATTGAGCTTTGTGTAAACTATTTCATGTGGTCTGTTAATTTCTATTGTTGAATATGGATATTTTGTTTTATTCTTTCTCTCTCCGTTATCTTCTTTGTTTGTTTATTGAGCTGATATGAATTAATATGAGCAAGTAGTGCTGGGTCTGAATGACAGAGTTGGGGGTAATTAATTATTAATCTCTTTTTTAGTGATAATATTTGTTAATTAATCAAACTATTAACCCTATGAGAGTTCATTTTGACCTGTGTTGGGTTGATTTATTCCCCACTATATGCCTAAGCAAGGATTAATTATTATGTACGTGTTATGCTGTTCGGAGACCAATCAGAATGCGCTATATCACCGATTCGCTTACGGACGTAGAGTTACGCCCGGCCTCCACACAGAATAATATTTCTCCAATGCAAGACCTGCTCTCTCTAACATTTAGTGACTCCCCAATCATTTGTATTAACAAGATAAAATCCTTTAGGGCTCTTGGCTTGTTATTGAATCTGAATAAATGCTTTTCACTTTAGTTTATTGGGCATTGGTTCTCACCTTAAAATCATTTGTATTAATTGGCCATGGGAATTAACCTTCTTCCAAGATGGCTAAATTTTTGTTCATTGATTTGGTTTTGAGATTATAGCTTGTGCAAGATATTATATTTGATTGATTGGGGATTGTTATAATCGTTAAAAAAAAAAATTATTTAAAAACTTTTTGTGGAGAATAATATAATTTGGTTGCTTTCTAGAATTAGTTAAAATTTTGTAACATAAATTTTTTTTGAATTGAAAAATGCAGTGATAGTTAGTTGAAGTAAATGATATTTCTGATGTAGTTTTCATGGTGAATCTTACACATGCAATCTAATCAAGTTAATGAAAACTAAGATTTTATTTGAGACAATTTTCTTATTGTTTCTTAAAGCATCTTTTTAGTACAGAAATTTTAATTTTGTACGAACAAGTTGTTTTAATGAGCAGTGAGAAAGTCGTCCTTAACGAAATGTAAAGGATGAGAAATATTTTCTGTATTCATTTGATTTAATGAGAGTTTAGCATTATCTCTTCGTAAAAAAAATATATGATATTTCATACTTTACCGAAAAAATCACCGATCTCAATACAAATATCTGCAATATATAAACTTTAGTGATCTAATTTAGGACATTTGGACCTTTATTTTTAACAAATTTATGCTCTGAATTTGCATTTATTTCAACAAGAATAACCTTAAAATCACCCGATTTAAAGTTATTAAGACACCTAAAAATTCTACAAATATCAAATATTCATAAGGAATCAATATCGGCTGCCACAAAGTAGTAAAATTTTGGCAAAAATAACAAAATGCTCCAACTAAAATTTATAAATATTCTAGAATTTGAAGAATTCTAAAGATTTGTCCACTAATCAATATTGACGGCTTGTATCATTTGCTTACTATTGATAAGTACCGATGACCATAAATGCTCGTTACCATTTGATTGTATGTCCTAATCTTTTGTTAACAAACAACTATGTCATTGTCATTGTCGTCCTCCTCTATCAACCCACACAAACTTTCTGATGTCGGACCATCATCAATCGATAATGACACATATCATTCATATATTTTCGATCACACCCATACGAGCCAATATCATCATCAATCTAAATAGTTTAATCTCATCATCTCTAGTCAAAGAAAAGATAATTTCTATAACTTTCATCTTACATAATTTTTTCGCTCAAATTTTCACGTAAATTTTTTTTTATCTTTTTACGGCTTCCATGAATTTAAGACTTTATGCAATGCTAAGCAAAATAAATAAATAAACTCATCAAATCTTTTAACACTCAACAACATCAATTCCTCACTTATATATCTTATTTTTTCATAAAATATATATCTAAAATACATTAAAATTAGAATTTGTGTGGGTACCCACTAATATAACTGATAAAATTTATTGTCGATTTTCTCAAAAAAAAAAAAAAAAGCGAGAGTTAAAAATTATTAAAAGCAATCTATGTATTTTCACATCTCTTCCCAAAAATTCATGTATTTGCGCATTTCACCGGTCCTTCGGACCACCGTCACGTGGTCACCGCTGCCTGCCACTCGCCGACGTCACTCCACCTCACGTGAGGCCCCATGCACACGCCAACGCCATGGATTTTCCTCAAAGAATGAAGGGCTCGAAGATGGAGAAAGATGACATCTCAAATAAAAAGAAAGACAAGGAACGGTAAAAAATAGTACTGATACGTACCCTCTTCACATTCATAAATTTATAACAAAATTATTTTGGGATCCATACTATTCCAATGATTTAAGCTTTGTTTGGGACGCCTTTTTAACAGCTTTCTAAAACGGAGTTTTAGTAACAAAATAAAAAATTTTGTATTAAAACTCCGTTTTAGAAAGCAGTAAAAAAGTCGTCCCAAACGAAGCCTTAATGTCCATTTGTGACGACATCAGCTTTTTATAAAGCTATACGAAGAAAATAAGATTTCATTTGGGATGATTTTTTTATTATTTTTTAAAATAGAATTTTAGTAAAAAATTAAAATTAAAAAAAAATAATGATCAGATAAAAATTATAATTATGGACGGGAAATCAAAACACTAAGAAAACGGAGCCAAATGAAGTCTTAATAAAAATAAATGTGATATTTTTTACTTTATATTCAAATTTATCTAAGGACATATTATAATAAATTTTTACTAAGCAATTTATTAATGGGTCATCTAAATAAAGTAAACTAAAACTAAATGTTTTGTATATTATGTTTATTTAAAATGAAAATTTAATTATAAATAGGACGCAATGGAAAGAAAGAATTTTGGTAGCCGACCTCACCACACGTTAAGGATTTATCTTGTTATTGTTGTTGTATGTTTATTTTGATGATTATTTAGAAAGGAAATATTCTCACATGTTTTGTATCAGGATGAGCTTCGAGTATTTGGATTTGCACTGAGATTGGCGCTGCATATGATATTCAAGAGTTGCGCTAAACTCCTAATGCAAAAAATGAAATGAAATCCTTAAGCAATTTTTTTATTGGCGTCTAGAGATTGAGAATATTTAAAATTTATAAAGAGAGGTAGAGATTTTACTAGGGGTGAAAAAACAAACAAGAAAACATATCAACCAAGCGACCAAACCAATCAAACAGACCCAACAATGATAGCTGAGCAGCTAGAAAGTATTTTTATCACAAGATTGTCTCCTCCCAATAAAGCAAACAAAATAATGGAGGATGAAGAGTTGGCGAGAGAGATTCAAAGCTGAGAAGGAATGTTGAGAGAAGGCTCAATTACATTAAAATAAATTGACTTACTTATAAAGTTTAGTCAAAGGGCCAACTAATCAAAATACCAAGAATTATAAGAAAGGATTGGCAAAAGAGCTAAAAAAGATCAATTGATCGATGTTTATATATAGCTCAACAAACCCTCAAGAAAATCTGTGAAACTACAGAGAAATATGATAGAAAAATGTAAAACAGAAAGCAATTTGATGGGCTTGCTAATAGGATATTATATAGATTCTGCGCTTTGTCGAAAATTAAGGGACCAAGTGAAGTATCTGTACGTGTAAGATCAAAACTAAAAAAATTAATAGTTTAGCATAATTCAAACAACAATGAGACCTATAAAGTCCTATAAAGCCAATAGATCAGTGAATTTACAATGCCTTTTTGTCCCATATTAGAAACTGAACAAAGTATTTATTTCATTTATGAACAAAAATTTACAACAAAAAACGATGACAACATCAAGCTTTTATCGAGCTATATTATTTTTTGTCTCTGTTGTGTCATATTAAGAATTAAATTCCCATTTAAATCTAATCATGAAAATGTCATTTCTAATATTTTATAACCAAATCTTTTTAAATCTACTTCTATCTTTTTATAGCATAGGCCAATCTAATAATCTACTATTCTAATTGAGTCATCGAAAAGCTAATGTTTTATATGAACAAATCATCTAAGGCGGCTCTCTCTAATCTTATGTGCCACTGGAGCAACTCCAACCCTTTTTACATATATACTCATTTTGCATTTTATCTATAAATTTAACGCTACTCATCCTCCTGAGCATCCTCATCTCTACAAACTTAAACTTAATTTTAAGCTTATGTTTTGTTGGCCAACATTCTGCACCATAAATTATTGTAGGTCTCATCACCATCTTCTAAAATTCGGCCTTAAGTTTGATGGATACTTGTCTATCACATAGCAATGTATTCCTCTACTTCACACAATAGGCTCGAAGCTTTCCTCTTCTTCAACCATCCAATTTGAATTCTAATAATAATAGCCCCATCTATTTTACCATCATTTTTATCAATAGACCTGAAAAATCTAAAATGTGTACTTTTTTTAATAACTTGATCACCCAAAATCACAATCCCCACTAGATTTATTACTATGAAAACCTTTATAATCTAAAATTGATCTCCATAATTCAAGTTTTTTCTCACTTCCCTCTCTAGTCTTATCAACAAGAAGAATATCATCATTGAAAAAGCATACAATAGGGTACATCCTCTGGAAAATGTCTAACGAGAACATCGCCATAGCTAAAGCAAATAGATATGGGCTTAAGAAAATAAGTAGAATAAAAAATAAGCCATTTTTCATTTATTTTCTCTCCTCTCTCCCAAGTAACTTGCTCTCCTAATATTTTCCCTCTCCTGCAGTTTCTTCATCCTTGCCTTTTGTTGTTGTTAGCGCATCCATTATTGCCTCATAATTTTCTAAAAGTCATTACTTATATAGTGAGGACAATTAATTGATATTGGAAGACTATGATTTCGTTTGGGACAGCTTTTTTTTTGCTTCTTAAAGTGATTTTTTAGTTAAAAAATTAAAACTGTTTTAAGAAGCGGTAAAAAACTATCTCAAACGAAGCCTATATCATAAGCTATGTCTCCAATTTCTAATCATAAATTCTTCTTTTCTTCTATGGTCACATTTTCTAGCTCCGCAATCCAAAATATAACTTCTAAGATGATTGACTTAAGGAACCCTCTACCACAATAGTTTTTTTTTTTCTTTTTTTTACCACAATAGTTTTATTTTGTGCGTCCATAAGATGCATGTATTCACCCGATAAAAATTTGTATTATTATCATTCATTTCATGTTTGATAATTAACTTTATAATTATGGTATACAATATTGTAAAAAGATTGCAATTTTGGTGGCATCATAGGTAGGAAATATTATGACTTAAATTGATATATTTCATAATGAATTTTTTTTTTAAATGTTTACTACAATATTTTATTATATCTATGTAATTTATAATGATGCATTCATATATATTTAATTGATGAAAATTAATTTATAAAGTTAGAAGTGATTTTTAAGAAAGTTAATGGTATATTTTATTAATAAAAATTCATTTATGTAATTAAATTTGTATGTATATATAGGTTATTTTAGTATATTTTATATAAATTAAAATTTTTATTAAAAAAAATAGTTAGCTCTTATTTGTAAATTTTAGATAATTTAATTAGAACAAACAAATTAATAGTTAATGATAAATATGAATGCATGATAAAAAGAATAATGCATTCATTAATTAAAATTATTTCTATTTGATATGGTTCAAAAGGTAAAGTAGATATGCACTTTTTTTTTTTTTTTTTTTTTTTTTAAAGTAGATATGCACTTGTAGTCATTGATAGATGAGCTAAAAATCTAATGAAATTATCGATTATATGATCACATATAATATTATTTTAAAGTAAAAAAATTTTAGACAAAAATAATACTCATATTGATAATAAGTGAATTCATTGCATATAAAGAATACATTCTAGAGAAAACTAATAGTAATTTATATGAGAAAAATAATTCATATGCTTGAATTATAATTTCATTAAAATTTATATTTTTCATAATTTGGATCATTCATGTATTCAATTACATTTAACTTTAATATTTGTGTGACCGTCTTTTTATGTATTATTATGAGATGAACTGAAATTTTTTACACTTTTATTGCATATGGCATTTGATAAGGATGAAAAGTATCATTGTAGTTCAATCTCCTCTATTTTAGTAGGAGGAAGAAGTTCATTTAAAAGCCTATTAGGTTTATTATATCTCTCATCATCATTATGATCACCGGCACCATAACTATCATTCATATCACACCAATAACATATAGGGCTACATACCAACATCCAGAGCCAAAATAAATTATGTTATTTTATCTATATTTCTCATATTTATAATCAAGACTATCGTATGTCAAGCTGTCTAACTACTTCGATTTAGTGCAAATACAGATTACCTATTATTCGCCTTATCACTACCTCGTTATGTTTGATTATCGACCTCTACTAGCCCCTACTTCTAACCATCGTAAATCATCATCAATATCCACAAACCCAATAAACTTGTACTTCAATGTTATTTTAGAAAGTGGTAAGAAAACTCTCCCAAATGAAGATTAAATCTCATTTTAATTATATTATATTGATTAGATATTTAATATCTTAATAAATTCAGAATTGAGTTTCTTTATTTTTTTTATTCATTAGATTCATCTCATTGAAATGCTTAATTAAATTTTGGAAATATTTAAGCACTAAAATGGCTCAAATAACAAAAGACATTTTTTAATAAGTTTATTTAAATGGAGTTTAGATTATTTAAGATCTAATTTCAATTTTTTATTTAAATAATAACATTATTTTACATTCAAAATTTAATATTTAATCGAATAAAATTTTGATCATTTTTTTCATAAAAAGCAAATTATAAAAATATTTATACAAATAATCTAGAAAAAAAAATTTAAAAAATTGGTGTTTGCATCAATGGTAAATGGTAATTGCCTCGTACGAGCATTGCCGCCGCTTGTGCCGTGCGGACCCACTGGGTGGCCGACTTACCTGTCACGATCAGGTGGGCCCCTTTCCTAACAGCCAATCAAGTCACGGCTACAGAAAATGCTACATGGTTGAGTAAATGCAGCCATTGACGGTTATCACTCGGTTGTGTTAGTTGAGATTAGATTTGTTGTATGGGGCGGTGGGGTCCTAACTCTTTGTGGCTCGCATTATGGAGCCAATTATAGCATGCCATACGGTCGGATTTCGCTCTCCGCAGCGCGAGACATGCTAGAGACTGTACCATCCTTAACAAGATGCTATCAATTAATTAAAAAATATTTTTAACCCACTATACTTAGCTTGGTTGGTGACGGAGTATAGTTGAGAATTCATAATCGATGACAACAACTCTTAAGTGGGGTCCAATCAAGTGCGGGTCATGAGAATTTTGGGATGGGTGCCTCTTCTAGGTTAGACGAGGATTAGTTACGCCGTCAAGCGCCCTTTCGAGGGTAGCAGCGAGTGGATACCTCGTCCCCAAAATAAATTATAATATATATGCTAATAGGGGTGTCAGTTTCGGGTCCCGAGTCTGGTTCGGGTTGAATTCAAAACTGACCCGGCATTATTCGGGTCAACCCGAACCCGACCCATTTTTTGCAAACGGGTCGATTTTTCGGACCTGAATCCGACCCGCTTCAGGTCTAGGTCAACCTGACCCGCTTCAGGTTTGGGTCAACCCGACCCGACTCGAATGAGCCGGTGCCAACAAAAAATTGCTAGTTTTCGGGTCCAAAAACGGGTGATTCTCCACTTTTCAGATCAAAAAAGGGTAAAAAAATTGATCAATCTCGGGTTGCCGAATCAAAAATAGATTTTCGGGTTAGCGAGTCAACCCGACCCAATTTTTGAAATAGGTCGAATTGATGAACCCGAACCCGACCTGTTTTGGATTCGGGTCAACCCTAAACCTGAAATTTTTGAGTCGGGTATCGGTCATGTTCGGGTCGGGTCCAATATTAACACCCCTAATGCTAATGTTAATGGTATTTGACATGTTAAAAAAAATTTCAAATCTTTTGTAGTTTGTCATAATTTTGCTTCCTTACTGCTTTATTTCTTAAGAATTAATATTAATCAACGTATTGATATTATCTTTCAATCAATTATTTTGGTATATAGGGTATACGTGTGGCAGCATGTAGAAGACCTACCGAGTGATTGCCTAAGTGTTCTTTATCAATCTATATGTGAATCATTATCAATTATGTTTCAAGTGGTTGATTTGAGGTTATTTGGATTTGAATTGGATAAGTTTTAGTATTATTGGATTTGTCTCATTGAGATGCTAATTTGATTATAAATTTGCTGAAATCATAATTTGAATGGTCCTATAATCAATTTTGGGCATTTTCAATTTATATATATATATATATATATATATATATATATATATATATATATATATATATATATATATATATATATATATATATATATATATATATATATAGAGAGAGAGAGAGAGAGAGAGAGAGAGAGAGAGAGAGAGAGAGAGAGAATCCGAAAATGATTTGTGACCCGCTGTAAATACTAAACGAAAACCTTCCAACGCCAGTCTGAAGTACTGATGTTCCGCAGTCACGATTCAACTTCGTCGTCTCACAGTCGTGAACTCTCGCAATTCAACTAGAATTGGCAAACTCCCACATGCCGCGGTTCCTTCGCCGGTAGCCAGTCCGAAGTCAAAACCATAGCCTTATCTTCCTCACCACCTCTCCCTCTCTCGATACCTGAAACCAACGTCACCGCCTCTCCTTCTCCCTGCTCCAAACATAGGCTGTCGCTGCCTCTCCCTGCTCCAAACATCGCAACCTCTCCCTGCTCCAAACATCGCAACCTCTCCCTCTCCTTGTTCCCAAAGGGTGACACTTCACGGATTGGCAAGGTGTGTCGGGTTCACTTGGGTCTGAAGTGGGTCGGGTTCGAATCTGAGTAGGTGACCCAATTAAAAAATGGGTCGGATTAATTTGTGTATAGGATCAGTTCCAAGTTTAACCCAAACCCAACCCGTGACCCAATTTTGACAGCCCAACTTTTTATATCATTTCTCTTTGTAATAGTGTCAACACAATCAAGCGTTTGTTTTTTCTTAATTATAATAAGATTCAAGGAATCTTTAGCTAACTGCCAACAAATAAAAATCAAATAGATGACACAATTGGACATTCATTAGATATGTCTGTTCCTCTCTCTCTCTCTCTCTCTCAATTGGCCACTCCTACACTCCTAAAATGTATAAAAATGGAGAATAATTAATTAAATTTCATGGTAGTATTATTCAGATAATTATTTTAATATGCATGACTATCTTACTCAGCTCGCATGTGAGCGGGGCCTCTTAGGCTTACCAGTTATGATCAGTAAGAACATGATACATATAAAATGACCACAATTTTACCAGACTTGTTCTTGCAATTTACACATATCATATACTCTTTTACTTAAGAGAAATTACATTAAAAAAATAAAAATCTTACCATTTATATCACATCGGGCTTCAAAATCTTTTGATTTGTATGAAGATTAGTGCAACTCTTGGATACGTATGAAACATTAATCTCAGTACAAATTCAAAACTTTTGAAATTCATTATAGTACAAAATATCTTATGATATTCTTACATAATTTCCTTTTCATTTCTCTATAATTTCGCAACAATGATGAATTAATATGAGTTATTCATACTCTTCAAAATTATTGGTGTTTAACAACAAGCACTATCAATAAACAGGGTTTTATTAACGATTTTTTAACTAACTGTAGCAGTTTAAAATTACGCGACAAAAATCATTACAAAGGTTTATGATAACTGCAAATCAAATACATTTGTATTCGCGATGAGAGACTTTTGTAACGGTTTGTAAAATGCTTCAAATCTGGACAATAGCAATGGTTAAAACATGTACAATTCTATAGATCAGGTTAAAACTGCTATATCTTTTTAACTCACAAAGGGGCCTACGTGTTCCATAATAAAATGGTTATAAGTCTTTAGAGGATCAGAAGCTCTCTAAAGATGCAGCAATTGAAGTAAAACCGATGAGCCTGAGATCCTATCTAGGAAGAACTCAAGATGAATAGATCAGGTTAAAACTGCTACAATTCTGCAACAGTTAAGAGTATGGATAACTCAAATAGAGATAGAGAGAGAAAAAATGATAAAACTAAAGAGTAAAGTAAACCCCTCATCGAGTAAAGTAAACCCCCTACAATTCTACAATTCCCTCTTACTGTGCTGTACGATTGGAAGCCGACTCACTGCAACTTCTGTAATTCCATCATGCATGCTCCTAATGCTTGCCCAAAAAACCCAAATCCGCAGCAAAACGACAACATCCCTAACCGTGGAAGGAGTACTAGCCGCAAGCCTAGGAATTTCACTCCCAGGTTGAATATCCCGAAAGCTCCACCTCTGAACACCATGCATCCCCAACCAACACCTACTCCTCCTCAAGCTTCCCCCCCTTTGAACCAACCTGCCATGGCCCCGACCACCAATCTTATTCCAAATCTCAACTCACCATCTGAGGACTTCACCTCGCATCTCCCATCCCCTACCCCCACACAACATTCCCCCACTAAACCTCCCCCTGATCCATCCCCGACCGTTCCTATTACCAATAAATTTGATGCCCTTTCTTACCAAGACCCTCTTGCTGATTCAGCAGTCTCTAGCTCGAACATGAATGAGAAGCAGGACCAGATGCCAACCTCATCCTCTTACACTGAAACTTCGGGACAGCCACCCGATCCTCATAATTTGGGTCCTAACTCCAAAACCAAAGATATACAGCAACCTTATGTGCAATCTCAACCAGCCAACAATCCCAAGAACACACGTGCCAAATCGGCCAAAAAGGCCAACTCCTCTTCTTCAAAGTCCCAATGACCAGGCCTCCACCTCTGCTGGCGTCCTGGAACACTCGCGGGTTTAATAGCCCGGACAAAGCCGTTAGCTGCAAGAACCTGGTTTCTAAATTTGATCTGGATCTTCTTTTTCTTCTGGAAACGAGAATTTCTAGCACCACCCCGCAAAGCCCTTGGTTTTATACCACTCATTCTGTTTTTCCCTCTGAAGGCTCTTATGATAATTTTGCCTTTTCTAATCCGGGTAGAATCTGGATAAAATGGAATGCTCTGAAAGTGATGTTTAAACCGTCGTTCACTTCCAGTCAAATGATTCATGGGACTGTTTTTAAAGGGAACTCTGAAGTTTACTGTGTTTTTTCTGTGGTTTATGCATCGAATTCTTCTGTTGAAAGGCAGCGACTTTGGAAAGATCTCATGGATTTGGCTGTGGATATCTCTATGCCTTGGATCATTTTGGGGGATTTTAACTGTTGTAGATCCCCCAATGAAAAAGCTGGTGGTTCGGCCCTCTCAAACTGCAAAACTTCTGACTTCAATAATTTGATTTTCAATATTGCTGTTCAAGATTTATCTTCTGTAGGACACTACTTTACTTGGTACAATCAAAGGGCTGAAAATCCTATACACATCAAGCTTGATAGGATGCTTGTTAATGATAAATGGCTTGACACTTACCAGAACTCTTATTACCTTGTGGATAGTCCGCAGATTTCGGATCACTCTCCCATTATTCTGCAATATGACCAATCCCTTCATCAAAGGCATAGGTTCCTTTTTAAAAACTACTGGTTATCTAAACCAGAGTTCTGGGACTCTCTCATTCAAGTTTTTTCCAAGAAATTCCACAGCAGCCCTACTCATGCATTCCTCCAAAAGTTGAAAACTCTCAAGACCAACATCAAAGCCAGGAGCTGGGCATCTTCCAATCACCTCCTAAAGGAAATTGATGATCTTAATAGAAGACAATCTTATTTGTTGAGTCAAATTCAAGACTCTCCTCAGGATCTTCATCTCAACTCGGCCCTTATTTCGGTTAACCACCTCCTTGCCGAGAAAAACTCTGATTGGTCTGGTTGGATTATTCAAAGAGCCAAGGCTAAGTGGTTGTCTAATGGGGAGGATGATTTGAAGTTTCTCTACTCTCGGATCA
Source organism: Dendrobium officinale (assembly GCA_019514585.1). Taxonomy (NCBI): domain Eukaryota; kingdom Viridiplantae; phylum Streptophyta; class Magnoliopsida; order Asparagales; family Orchidaceae; genus Dendrobium; species Dendrobium officinale. The sequence goes on from CM033686.1 coordinate 9,493,210, forward strand.
ACATTAGACACAACTCCAATTTGATTAAATGCATTACTACTAAGGATGGGGAGTTCAATGATCCTACTGACATCAAGAATGCTATTGTCAATCATTTCACGAAGCTCTATAACACTGAACTACCTTCTACCTCTACCTCCTGGAATGCCCCCATTCACCACAAAGTCCCGGCCAACCTCATTCCCCTTTTATCCGCCCCCATCTCTGTGGATGAAATTAAAAATGTGGTTTTTTCCTCCCCTAACAGCTCTGCTCCTGGGCCTGATGGCTACACCTTTGAGTTTTATAAGTCCACTTGGAACACTATTGGCTCTCAACTGTGTGAGGCTGTTTTGGCTTTTTTCTCTACTGGGACTATGCCCAAGCATGCTAAAGCTACTGTCATTGCTCTTATCCCTAAAAAACCTCATGCTCAAGACATTGCCGACTACAGACCCATCTCTCTTTGCAACACTTTCTACAAAATCATTGCCAAGATTTTAGCCAATAGATTGAGAGAGGTTATGCCTTTTATTATTCATCCTAGCCAGGCTGGCTTTATTAAAGATAGAGTTATCTCTGATAACATCTTGCTTGCTGCTGAGCTGCTCAAAGATTTTAATACCTCCAAGAGAGATTATTACTTCTGTGCTAAATTTGACATCCACAAAGATTTCGATACGGTCTCTAGGAGCTTTTTACTTAATCGAATGATTGAGAAAGGTTTCCCTGATATTTTTGTTTCTTGGATCAGAGCTTGCATTTCTGATGTTCAATTTTCTATTTTGATCAATGGGGCCCTTGAAGGTTATTTCCAATCCAATTCTGGCCTCAGGCAAGGCTGTCCCCTCTCTCCTTACCTATTCTGTATCGTCATGGACAGTCTTTCTTCTTGCTTTGAAGAGGCTAGCTTGAACAATTTATTTCAGGGTATGAGAGCTGGGGATATTATTATCAATCATCTTATTTATGCAGATGATCTGTTGGTTTTTGCTAAAGCCAACTTAGACAATGCCAATGTTCTTAACAATATTCTTACCAATTTTGCTGGCATTTCTGGGCTGCAAATTAATAGCAACAAGAGCAGTATTCTTTTCTCTAAAAACACTGATGTTGAGGAGGCTTTATGCAGCATTCTGAATATTCCTATTGCTAATGCCCCTATTAAATACCTGGGCATTCCCATCTTTATGAAAAGATTGAAAAATGGTGACTATCAGCCTCTTTTGGATAAAATTTCTGGCTGTTTGGAGGGCTGGAAGGCTAGAACCCTATCCATTGCGGGTAGGCTGCAATACCTCAAATTCACAATCAACAATGTTCTGGCTTACTGGGTTCGTGGGACTGTTATCCCCAAGACTTGTGAAAAGATCATTAAAAGCTTATGCTCTAGGTTTCTTTTCTATGGGGACATTAACAAAAAAGGCTTACACATGATCTCCTGGAATAACACCTGCAAACCTTACTGTTATGGTGGCCTTGGTTTGTACTCTATAAGTTCTATATTCTTTGGCTTTGGCTGCAAAGTTATTTGGAGGTTCTATAACTCCAAAAGCCTTTTAAATAGCTGGTGGAAAGCAAAATATGAATCTTTTTGGAATTTTGGCTGCTCTAAATGCTCTATTTACTGGAAAGCTCTTTGTGACGTTGCCATACGCTTACAACACTCTCTAAACTTTCAAATTACCCATTCTAGTAGGCTTTCATTCTATTGGGACCCCTGGTGTTTTGGGCTTTCTGTTGCTGAAAGGATTAAACGGGGTAACTTTGCTTTCCCTACCCCTACTTCCAATGAGGGCGTTAGCAGTTTTATTATCTCTAATTGCTGGAACTTACCTTCTACCCTCCCCGCTCCTTTAACTGCTCTTATACATTCTGTCCCTATCCACGACCTGGATGTTGACTGTTGCTGGACTAATACTGGAAAGCCTTCATTCCGCAAATTTGTTCAAATGTTCTATGAGGACTGTGAGGTGGTTCCTTGGCATAAATATGTTTGGCACAAACACTTTTCTTTACGGTATTCCATTTTTTCCTGGTTTGCTTTTATGAATGGGCTTAAAACGGCGGATGCTTTAGCTAGAAGGGGTATACCTGCTACTCCTATCTGTGTCTTCTGTAAGGCGGAAAATGAAACTATTAACCATCTGTTCTTTGAATGTGACTTCACATTCAACATCCTGAAACATTGTTTGCCCACAATGAATTCTATGCTGCTCCGTCCAAACCTCTGGCAAGTTTATTTTCATTTGGAAGCTTCGGAATCTGACACTATCAGGAAATGCTTTGGGTTCCTGTTAATTTCTGCTATTGTTTACCATACCTGGAGAGCCCGCAACGATAGAATTTTTGGGAATAACATAGATTGCCTCACTACCATCACGTCCAAAATTAAAAAGGCTGTTTACCTTAAGACCTTCAAGAAAAAATGCTTTCTATCAAGTCAGATATGGTTCACTTGACCTCTGCCTTTTTGCTGAGGATGGTTTGCTGGCGTCCATGGATGGTCTCTTGTGGCAACCATGGGCTGGTGGCGTTTTTTGAAGGACAATGATGATCGCAATCTATGCCCTCTCCCCTTGGACGGTCTCAACTCCATCCTTTTTTGGCAACCAGGGGAGTATCTTTTGTTAGCCTCACTGATCTTCATGCAGATTGCTTACTGAGTCCTTTCATTTTCAATTTTCAATTTTGTTTTTCTTATCATTTTACCTTACTGTTATTAGTTTCTTTTGTTCAGCAGCTGTTGCTGATAGTTTTTTGGTGGTTGCAACTTTTTACAGTTTGCAACTGTTTATTTCTTTGTAATTCTGTTTCCTTTACATCAATGAATTGGGCCTAGGCATCAAGAAATTATATTTCATGCTGATAGTAGTTTATTTTATAAAAAAAAAATCAAATTAAATTGATGTCATAATTGTTTGACAAATTTTATGATAGTTGTTGACTACCTAACTCAATCCTCTACTTTTCTTATCCAAGATTTAGGACCTGACAATAATAATATTTTGATAAAAAAAAATAATGAGTAACATTTCATTTGGGGTCAAATAAAGTGTATTTATATTTTTAATATTTGCTCTATAACTATAAATTATCTTGTTTTTTTTTAATTATTTAGTCAGTTGAAATCGCTATCAGAATTATTATTATACTAATGCATAACAAAATACTTTACTATAAATAAGACAAATTCCTACCACCACATGCACCATCTTTATATTAATTACAAGACCACATAGAATAAATTTGCTGGGCACCTTCTTCCATCTCCACGAAAGAGTATAAATAAGAAAAACTCTATACTCCTTTAGAATATTTATATTTAAAATTCATGCATTATCACATTTTTTTAATCAGATGAAAAAATAAAAATTCTCCACAAGGAAAATTATATAACATTCTTCCTCATTTTCATTAATACACCAAAGAAATTAAGCCCCACATACCTATTTTTTTTATTAATTGCTTTAGCAAATGCTGCAATGCTCTATAAAAACAAATCTTCAAGTTCCAATTCTTTATAATTTTAAGCTATGTTTTAATAACTAAGGCTTCGTTTGGAACAACTTTCATATTGTTTTATAAAGTAGCTTCATGGTTAAAAAATTTTTTTACAAAGAAAATTTTATACTAGAAAACTGCTTTATAAAGTAGTAAAAAAATTGTCCCAAATAAAATTTAAGATTTCATTTGGGACAGCTTTTTTATTTCTTATTAAAACAGCTTTTTAGTACAAAAGCTTTAACTTTTGTACTAAAAAACTATTTTAAGAAGCAAAAGAAAGTCGTCCCAAACGAACCTATATCGTTCATCCTGAATTCGGCCAAATTTTGTATATTTGAACATTTTGTTTAACGTTCTATGAACTAACTTTGTCGCTGACGAACTCTGAACCCCCAAATTTGAACTTAATACATAGAAGAATCGCAGCAATAGCTACAGAGTATCGAAAGAAGAGATACGATAAGGTTTGTGCTATTGGACTCTACACATCCTTACTAGCTAATAAAACAAGAGAGGATGATAAGATTTAATCCCACCATTATTGTCGTCTTCTGCAAAATTTCTTCTTTCTTCTCCTCCCTCTGTAAGGATTTATTATTCTGTCTGGGGTGCGGAGGGTATCCGGAGACCAATAAAAATGCACCACGTCACCTTCTTGGTGGGTATCCAGTACATTACCCATACTCGATACCGCTGGGTACTCAGTGCTTAACCGGACGGTTCTCTCATCCGGTGTCGGTACATAATAAAAGCTCCTTTGTAAGACCCCACAGCATCTCTGCGCCACCCCTCCAATTTTCTATTCCCCCTTTCTCTTTTTTTACCTCTTCATTAGTCTTTACAAAGCCAAAGGCTGATTGGAGAAAACAATGGGCAAATACACTGAATTGGGTTGCAGCATTTATTAGAGGTCCATGTGAATACGAATTTAGATATCACAACTTGGTTGGTTGGACACATGTGTCGGTTACAAGGACGGTTTTGACCGTTATTTCTTCCATCTTCTATTGGTTCTCAAAGAGCATAAATAACTTAACCCATCCGACGCAATAAGTGCTTGGTACCAATCTAATCCCTGCTTTTTTGTCTATTAGTTCTTTGGTATGATTGGACAAAAATTGGCTTTAATTTTTTATTTTATTGAGACTTTAATAAAGTTTAGGATTTTTATTTGCTTTAGAGTTTAGTCTAAATCTTTACATGCATGGATATTTAAGTTTCATTTGAGATAAATTTTTTTATTGTTTCTTAAAATAATTTTTTAATAAAAAAATTAATATTTTTATACTAAAAAACTGTTTTAAAAAACAGTATAAAGGTTGTCTCTAACAAAGTCTTACGCTTCGTTTGATTCGGTTTATGCTTACATAAAAAAGAGTTTTAGAAAAGGAGGTTGAGAAAAAACCGTTCAATAAAATGGAGTTTCAATAATGAGATATGTTTGACTAATATTTTTAAAAGTGTTTATTAATACTTGAAAGTAATTTTAAATTGTTTGTTTAGGAGTTATGCTTTTAAGATTTTATAATAAAAGACATAATTCGCTTTCGAAACTCCGTTTTGTGACCGAAGAAGCAGATACGAAAAAAAATTTGTAACCGCCCAAAAAATGATGTTTATTAAAAAAGAATTATTGTTAATCTTTGATTCCAAACAGTAAATACTAATTGATTTTGGCGTATTCAAACTACAACGGAGAAAAAAAGCCTAATTAAACGAGGCCTTAATTTTGAGAAAAATGACACTCCAAACAGATTTTCACAAGGAAAATATTTTGTTTTGCAAGATAAAACGTTGCAAACATGGCGTTATTTATGACAAAACATTTGTCTACACCAATTTTTAGACTGCCATTTTTACTGGAACAGGAGCTTCAAGCTTGATTAAAATTTCCTTTCTAATGGATAGTTTTTAGCCGCTATTTTTTTTTTTCTGTTTTAAATATATAAATATACTAAATAGTTGCTTGAAAAAATAATAAAAATTCATTCCAAATGATACTTAAAACATTATTTGAAATAACTTCTGATTTCTTTTAAGAAAAATAACTAACAAAAATAATAAACTTTGAAATAATTTTTTCATAACTTTTTCAAACTTGTATTAAAAATTGTTTTTTAAAAGTAATATTTTTTGAACCCTGACCAAAGAGTTTTAAAGAGCAGAAAAGAGAACATATTTATTTCACTAAGTCAAACTTAAGACTTACTTTATTTGGGATGGTTTTGTTATTTTGCTTCTCAAAACTATTAGAGAAAAAAATAACTTATTAAAATTATTGCAAAAATAACTTTTTAATACAAAAATATTTGAATAACCAAATAAACATAATAATAATTTAAAAAACAAAATAATAAAAAAAAAATCATCCCAAACAAAACCTATATCAATCGGTAAGAATCTACACACCAACTAACCATAAGACAGTACAAATGTAGCCCTTTCATGGTTTTCATTAGCTCAGATTAATATTTTCAATGCTTCAAACGTTCACATAAAACATAAAATCCTCAGCATTTACTTGCAGCAGAAGGAAATGAAAACCAGTTAAGTTACAATAAATTCTGAAGCGTAGGCAGCACTATAGAATATTACATGTTCTACAATCTTACCTAAATAATAGAAAAAAAGTAATATTAATTGTAACTCCAAATGAACCAAGAGAAGCCATTGTTCGCCATTAAAGTGGCCTGCAAGAAAATTTGACTGAAATGGCTCAGAATTCTTAGTATGGCCTGTACCTCCAATCCATCCTTGCAGACCTGTGGCCTCCACTTGCTCCATAACCATACTGCAAGAGAGGGTGTAGATGAATAGAGTTATTGCTTATATTCAATCAAATTATATGGAGAGCATTTGCTTCTAACTATTTTTAAGCCTCCATGATAATAACCATAAATATTGGGAACCTAAATCTGCTACAATTAGACTTCGTTTGATTATTCGGTACTTTTGTAAAAGACAGGTTTAAGAAACATTGGTTCGGAAAAATGAGGTTTCTAACGGAGAAAGCACATAAAAAGCTTTATCAAGACAGCAGAAAAATGAAAAAAATTATGTTATTGGGAACGCGGTTTGATGAACCAAAACAGTAAAGAAGAAATAACTTTACAGTTTTAAAAATGAATAAGCACAAAAAACGCCCAATCAAACTAGGCCTTAGCATACTTACATCATCAAAATCCAGGCTACCATAAAGTCGGCCATAAGAGCGTATAGGGCCATAACCACCATAGACCGCAGTTGGGTCAATGAAGCCGGCGCTAGCACCAACATCATCAAGTGGAGTTGCGGAGTCTATTGCCACCTGCAGACAAAGCAATGGTTAATAATGACTCAGGAAGAGAAATGTGGATAATTGTGAATAGATGGCATTCTAAATCTACCAAATTTTGAGTTAACAACTAAGATTAGGATTTAGGCATAAAACTTTCTTCTCCTCGGCCCTGAAATCAAGTTTATCATTCAAGCTACGTGGTCTTGAGTGTTTAAAACATGGAATTTTATTTTCCAACAGCGTGCTTATAGTATTTTCGAATATCGTTTCAGTTCAAACAAGGTAGGAATAATGAATAACATTCAGCATCATATGCATTCTATCACAAACATGCGTTAAATGGCGAAACATTAAAGACATAGAGAAGGCTTTTCCTCCGTATTCTATTTCCCTGAACCATCAAATGCGCTGAAAAAATTTGCAGCTACAGCACAATTTAAGAATTGTTTAGGGGTGTCAATTTCGGGTCATGGATCGGGTTCGGGTATAACCAAAAACTGACCCGACATTATTTGGGTCAACCCGAATCCAACCTATTTTTTTGCAAACGGGCCAATTTTTCGGATCCGAACCCAACCCACTTCTTCGGGTTTGGGTCAACCCGACCCAACTCATAAGTCAAATCCCGTAACTATGCTTTGGATTTGACATCAATAAAAATCATGTAACTTTGGCGGCCTAAAGTGGCAGCAGGTAGACGCGATGCAACGCGCGACAACGGCAGGCAATGCGAAGCTACATCGCGGGTCAGCGACAACCGGCAATGGCGACGCACAACAGACGTGATAGCGGATAGCGGCAGCGGCTTCGCGGGCAGACACCAGATGCAACGGGCGAGGGTCAGGCTACTCGGGTAGTGGGGAAGGCTACACGGGCATACGCCTTTTTCTAGGGCCATTCCGGGTCATTTCCGGTTCAACACAAATCTGACCCGACTTTTGAAACGAGTCAAATTTTCGGATCGTGTCAATACTATTATTTACTAAACAACTGGTACTTAATTTTATTCATTCAATTTCACCCCATAATCCAACGTCAAAATCTGCAAAAGTTGCACGCTAGTAACTTAAACATTAATAACTTTAATATAAACTTTAGCCAAACAATGTAATAAAAAGTACCTCTTGTCCAAGGATTTCATGAGTTCTCCGCGAAACGCGGTCAGCTACACCATCATCGGCAAATGTAACAAAACCAAAGCCTCTATGACCAGTTCTTTTTGGATCCTGCATAATGACATTAAATCATATAAGCAAGCATCTTAGAAAACCACCCTCTTGACTCATATTTCTTTACCTTAGGAACATAAACATCCAAGATACGACCAAATCTTCCAAAGTATTGGCGAAGATCATCGGAACTTGCTTCCTGCGGAAGTCTGCCAACGAATATTTTTTTGCCCATTCCCCGAGGACTTTCATGCAACCCTCCTCCCAAAACATAATAAATGCAAATTATTTTTTGTAACCATGAATGAATTCAACTTTCTGCAAGTTTTGCTATAGTAGTATAAAGGAAAAAAGAGAGAGATTGCTACGACTTACTTCCATAAGGATTGGGGTGGTCATACAATGTCGGAGCACCAAGAGCCGCATAGCGAGTTGCAGCACTAATATAAGCATTATAAGCGCCATATCCACCCTGTGCCGGTCGACTTGGATATTTCGGATGTTCCTCCTGAAGTAATAGCAAATATAAGCCCAGGCTATTTCAAGTGTGACAGTCAACATCAAAAAGAGCATTCTCATAAACTAAAAGGTGAAATTAAAGACATTCAGAAGAAACCTTTGGGGTGGCACGATCAACTGCGACTGTTGAACCATCAAGCTCATGGGTTTCAGCCATCAAGGTTTCTACAGAATCTGTTCAATCAAAATGCGTGCGGTGAGTTCCAAAATCAACAGAGAGACGGGTTCAAGGCCGTTAAAATGTAGTTAACTTCACGTTAGTAAAACAGAAACAGATTTATGCTAAATCCTCCTTAGAGCACATTTGGTTGCTTGAGGTTATAAAACATGTTTTGGGAGACAATTTCTTAGATTCTATATGTAATTCGAAATGAAAAATCTGTCAAGACCTATGATTTTATTTTCAAGGGTAATGTGATTGAACAAAATATCATTTTTAAGGCATGTTCTGTATCAACAACTGCCCTTACTGGATATAATGTTATTGAAAAAAAATACCATTTTTAAAAAAGTATCATTTTTAAGTTAGTTTGATGGGTTTGTTGGTATCATGATTGCCCAACTAAAAGGATTGAAGCATACACTTGATGAAGGCTTAAAAATTAGATTTTGGTTTTTAATATAATGTGCATTAATAGCACTAAATCATATGGCTCGTGCTGGTTCTTTTGATAGGAAATCCCTTGGCCTTTAAGTGCTTTAATGATCTCAAAATTAAGTTAACTTGGGATCATTAGATTCCTTTCATCAAGATGATTGTTTTGAATGTAAGCATGCAAAATTCAAAGAACATATGATCCTTTCATTATTATCACGTAGTTGTAACTATGCTTCAAGTGCCTAATTTGATCTTCATTAGAAATCTAGTCTTTTTTTTGTTGTCAAACTTGACTCATCGAAATATGTGACTCACTTTTCCCTTGATCTAAAACCTTCAAAGACATGACAACTCACAACCTCTCTTGTGACTTATTTAGCTATAACTTAAAAGAAAACCTAGAGAAAAAAGAATTAGATTATATAGAAATATATTATATTGTTGGCGTCAAACTTATTTAAAATATCTTGTTATTTAACTTGATTTGATCAATTAATTGATTATATATATATATATATATATAAGCATCAGAAAGTAAAATAAGGGAAGATATCTTTTATACAACAACATCAAGCCTTTGTCAACTACTTGGGGTCGGCTACATAAATCATTTTTCTCTATTGTGTCATGTTAAGAGTAAAATTCTCATGTAAATTTAATAAAAAAAAGGTTATTTCTAATATTTTCCAGCCAAATTTTTTTAATTCTATCTCTACCTTTCTTAACACAGGTCAAATCCAATACATCACTCTCCTAACCAGATCATTGGAAGGCTAACAATTTATGTGCTCAAACCATCTAAGATGACTCTATCTAATCTTATCTTTCACTAGAGCTACTCCAATCTTTTCATGTAAATACTCATTTCACATTGTATCTCTTAAGAGTGAAGTTACTTATCCACCCAAGCATCCTCATCTCTGCAATACTTTTTTTAATAGCCAAAATTCTGTGTCATAAAGCATTGCAAGTCTAACTACCATCTTAAAGAATTTTCCCTTAAGTTGAGCGATACTTTTCTATTACACAACAGGCAGAATGCATTCCTCCACTTCAACCATCCAGCTTGAATTCTACTAAGAATATTCCCATCTATTTTATCATCATTTTGAATAATAAACTCAAGATATCTAAAAAGTGTATTCTTATTAATGACTTGATTACCCAAAGTAGCAATCCCCCCACTAGATCTATTACTACTAAAATTATACTCCATGTATTCGGCTTTAGATCTACTCGAATGGAAACCTTTAAACTTTAAAGTTGACCTCCATAATTCAAGTTTTCCTTCAACTCGCTCTTTAGTCTTATCAACATGAAGATACACCAGGGAACATCCTTCTGAAAATGTCTAGTAAGAACATCCATGACTAAAGCAAAAAAATATGGGCTTAAAATTGGTCCTTGATGTAATCCAACTGAAATAGGAAAATACTTGGCTCAAACCACCTTATGTTTGAAAATGTAAGTAATAACTCATGTATACACATTTTTAACGACTTAATATAAGCATAATTAACTCTTCTCTTTTCAAGAACTCTCCAGAGCACTTCTTTTGGAACTTTATCAGATGCTTTATTTAAATCAATAAATATCATATGTAAATCCTCTTTATTCTCTGTAAGCTTCCATAGTAGACCTATCCGACATGAATCCAATTTGATTTAAAGAAATTTTAGTATAACATCGTAATCTATGCTCAATAACTCTCTCCCATAATTTTAACTTATGACACATTAACTTAATTCATCTATAATTTGCACACTATTGTGCATCACCTTTATTCTAAAAAATAGGAATCAACGTACACATCTCCACTCATTTGACTTCTTTTTAGTCTTCAAAATAATATTGAAAGGTTTTGTAAACCAAAAAATTCATTCATCTCCCAAGTATTTCCACACCTTTATTAGAATATCATCAAGTCCAACTATTTTTCACACTTTATTTTCTTAAAGTCTCTCTAACTTCCATTTTACTAATACGAAAACAAAAATAAAAATCTATATTTTCATTTAGGGCGCTAAGCTCGCTAAAGTCAATTATATTCTAACAATCTTCAATAAAAAGCTTATCGAAACATCTCATCCACCTTTGTTGAATATCTTCTAATAAAAGCACTTTTTGATCTTCATTCTTAATACACATCATTTGAATTAAATCATTCTCCGATATCTTTGTTTGGCTAACTTATGCATATATCTTTCACCCTCCTTAATATTTAATCTATAGAAACATTATTTTCATTTGTCTGAACCCAAAACTAAGCAAGTGAATTTACCCCTCATCTACAGCTAAACTCTAGATTTATAATTTAGCCAAAATAAGCGAACTCAAATCAAAATTGAGCCAAGCTTCTATGTCTTTCAAGGAGCTTTCTATCCTTTTGTCAAGCTCAATTTGGTAAAGTTAACCAAATCCTAAATAAAACCTTTAGGTCTGCTTAAATCTAATTCAAGAAAACTCTGTCTCTTTAATTAAACACTAAGAGAAATCATTAAAAGCTATCAAAATTTTACTTTATAAGTTTTTTTTTATGCAATGATATGTCATTTCACCCAAAAACAGGTGGATAATATATGTCATTAAATCTTAAAACAACATGAGTGACAGACAAACTTCAACAAAAACAGTAATCATTTAATAGATTCTTCATAACCCTTTGAAAACATTGAACTCCTGTAAAATCTAAATAAAATATTCAAGCCATAAATAACTCAAATTGAAACCACCCTAGGAACTAAATTAAATCTCTTCTTATTCCACAATAAAATAATATATCATATAATAGTATGAAGAACAACACACCACCCAACACAATAAATGCACAACTATGATGCACGGACACGGCGACACGGACACGACACCACACAGACACGGGACACGGCTTTTTTTAAAAATATAGGACACGGGTACGGCGCAGACACGGCAATACATTTTTTTATATAGTATATATATATATTAATGCAATATCATATTAAAAATGACAAACAATAATAAATGAATGACATGATAACTTGTCTAGCTTATAATATAAAATATTTAGTACAAAATATCTAGTAAAACCACAAAAATATAAGCAAATAATGACTTACTACAACATCAAGCATTCAAGCTTCAACTAGTATGATTAGCTTTAGAGGTTTGTTTTTGGCCTTCAATATCATCATCATTGAATATCACTGCTTTCAACTCGGGTTCAATAAGAGAAAGATTTGTAATTGTGCAAAAAAAGAGGAGATTAAAAATACTTTCACTACCAAAGAGAAATGAAAATGAGAATATTCGATGAATGGGTATTAAATGCAGGCATTGATTTGGTGTTGTGGATAGGAAATAAGAAATTTAGTTTAAATCTCACCAAATATAAGAAATTATATTTTAAAAAAATTATAAAATATTTAAGATACGCGTGTCGGACACACGTGTCCAATTTGTTTTTAATATTTTTTTAATCGGACACGTTTTCGGCGTGTCCGACACGTGTCGGAGGAGTTTCGGACGAGTGTCGTGTCGGACACGGTGTCGGACACTGCACGCCTCTTTGAGGAGAAGTGTCGGTGCATCATAGATGCACAACCTTTTAGGCCTTTTGAGGCAAGAATTTTCTTTTTTGCATGTGATTGTTTAGATGAAATGTTGCTCAATGATTATTTGTGTTGTAGACAGTTGCATTTCAATGTTATAGTTGAAATATCTATTTCACCATAATGGTGGTCATACCTAAAAGGGGCGGAAAAAAAATTATAAAAGGAATTACTTTTACTTGTAGGTGTCCTTCAAATATTAAAGCCCGAATAGGCATTAGCATGACCAACAGAGATTAAAGTTAGCTTGGCACCATCAAAGCCAAGAAATTTATGAATGTATGTGATAGGAAACACTTGGTTTGCAAGTGACCCTAATCCAAAATAGTAAAAATACAGCAGCAGTTTGCTGTCCCCAGCAGAAAAACAGCAGGAATATAGGGAAAACAGCTCGAAAACACAAGTAGAAGGCTTGTATTTCACTAGAAGATGAATAAAATAGCAAGATACAATTGATCCTCAATTCGAGAGGAGGATCGATCTCTCCCAAATCTCTAGACGCCGCTAGAGCCCAAAGAAATCCTAAATCTAAGAGATCTCAAATTTCAGACAAATTCAAGATGCCCAAACCCTAGGAAAAACATCTATTTAATACATAAAATTCAAAAGGAATTCCCTAAACAATCCCTGCAATCAATTTCCCTCCTAAACTTCCTCAATTTTCCTTCCCGAAACCGTCCCGCAAGGCGTGCGTCACGCGCGGCTTCCGCCCAGGCGGAAGCAATCTCCGTCGTTTTGCGGTTTCGTCTGTGAACCGGTCCCGCCTGGACCGGCTGGACCGGTCCAGTGGACCGGTCTAACAATACTCCCCTCCCAAAGATCCACCTTGTCCGCAAGGTGGAAAGATGACACCCTCCATTCCTTCTTCATCACAAACAGTAAGAACTTGAAGAGTTCGGTCCTTACACCTGTGCCCCGGCGTATACCTCTCGTCACATCTGAAACAAAGCCCTTTTGCCCTCTTCTCCTGTAATTCTGTCTCAGTGAGCTTCTTGAAGTTATCCCCACTCCCTCCTCCTACTGGCTTCTCCCTGGTGATCTCATGATTGTTGACTGATGCAGGTCCCTTTGATGCTAAAAGAGTGGTCGTAGTCTTGTAAGAGCCTCCTGAGCTGCTGCTCCTGGCTCCCTTCTCCAAATTATTCTGATTTTCTACCAGCTGTGCCAACTTCATTGCCTCCTCCAAGTCACTAGGCATCAGAACTTTAACTGCCGCTCGAATCTCTTCCTTCAACCCCTTCATGAAGTTTCCCTCCAATACGCTATCTGATAATCGCTCCACCCTACTAGCCAGGTGCTCGAACCGATCACGGTAGTCTTCTACTGATCCCTCCTGCACCAGAGCAAAGAACTGCTCATAGAAATCTCCTCCCCGGTCGGTTTGGAAACGTTCTATTATGCAGTTTTTGAATTCTCTCCAGTTCCTGATAGGCTCCCTCCTGTCACGCCACTGATACAATGCCAAAGCCTTTCCTTCCAGACACAATCCTACCGCCGTCAGCTTCTCATCGTCTGTCAACCCGTTGACAGCAAAGTAATGCTCCACCTTGTATATCCAACCATGGCCATCTTCCCCCTCAAAGATGGGCATCTTCAACTTCCTCACCTTTAGATCCCTTCCGTTACCCCGGTACTCTCCATAACCTCCCATTCCTTGAAGATGAGGTGCTCCCCAAGTGTCCCGGTCCTCCCTCCGACGTTGGTATCCGAATCCGTCATCATATTCCCCTCTTCCCCTTTAAAAATCAGCACCTCGACGCTGAAATTCAGTACCTCGACGCTGATATTCTTCTCTTCTTTCGCCAAAATCTGCACTTCCCTCATATTCCCCCCTCCTGCCTTCAAAATCAGCACCTCGACGCTGAAAAGCAGCACCTCGACGCTGAAAATCAGCACCTCGACGATCATTTCTCATGCTCATCTCCTCTCTAGAAAGTGGCTCTAGATGTGGCATGTCGTCCTCTCCCTCAAGGATCTCTACTGCCGGATTCCTCCTCCCCCGAAGCGGGTATGGATTTCCTCCTACGCCCTGGTCGCCGACAGTCTCTCTTGCTTCCGACGCCGTCGGATTCGTCTTCATCTCAAGTAATTTCTTCATCATCTCTTCCATCGCCGCGAACCTCCCTTCCAAACTTTCATTGTTGGCGGTGATTTCAAGGAATTTTTCCTCCAAATCTGCTTTTAATTGGCCAAATTCGCCTTCTAGGACTTCGATCTTCTTTCCAGCCATTTTTCTTTCTACGAATCACAAGAAATCTTCCTCTGAATGCCAAAAACCTGCTGAAATTTCAGGTTTTCAGCCGCCGATGGTCCCAAATCGATGCTCTGATACCAATTTGATAGGAAACACTTGGTTTGCAAGTGACCCTAATCCAAAATAGTAAAAATACAGCAGCAGTTTGCTGTCCCCAGCAGAAAAACAGCAGGAATATAGGGAAAACAGCTTGAAAACACAAGTAGAAGGCTTGTATTTCACTAGAAGATGAATAAAATAGAAAGATACAATTGATCCTCAATTCGAGAGGAGGATCGATCTCTCCCAAATCTCTAGATGCCGCTAGAGCCCAAAGAAATCCTAAATCTAAGAGATCTCAAATTTCAGCCAAATTCAAGATGCCCAAACCCTAGGAAAAACATCTATTTAATACATAAAATTCAAAAGGAATTCCCTAAACAATCCCTGCAATCAATTTCCCTCCTAAACTTCCTCAATTTTCCTTCCCGAAACCGTCCCGCAAGGCGTGCGTCACGCGCGGCTTCCGCCCAGGCGGAAGCAATCTCCGCCGTTTTGCGGTTTCGTCCGTGAACCGGTCCCGCCTAGACCGGTCCAGTGGACCGGTCTAACAGTATGATGTGTGGAATTTCACATATACATTATTCTAATATTTGTTTTTGTAGGGAAAGAGTGTAATCATTTTATATATATATATTTATAATTCATTTGTAGAATAAGAAATTAGGTAGGCATGTATGACACACCCAAATGAAAGATGAACCAAAAAGACGAAACGAAAAGTAAAACCTTGTAAGCATTTGAAAACCCACAATCCGAGTCCACAGATTTAGACTAGGTTGTATATTCCGGGCAACACAACTATGTTTGATATTCCTTTTATGGTTGTAAATGGCCATTATCATTATTCTTTTGTTTGATTCATATGATAATTATATGATTACTTTGAGTGTGTGCTATAAATTTCAAGTTTTTCCTAAGCTTCATCTTATGCTTCGGTTGAGGGTAATCTAAACATGATGTGAAGTAGGCTCTTAAGAATAAATTTCTACCCATTAAAATCTAAACTCTAAAATCAACCACATAATAAACTTTTGTATAAAATTTGCATAGCTTATCAAAAATAAGATAAGTTTTTTTTCCCTCCTTCAAAACCAAAATGAAATGCAATCCTCAATATGTATCTTAATATGTAATCAAGTATTTTACTGATTTTTATCCATAAGAAAGTGCATACCAAAATCAACATCAATTTCATGTATGAACTGACGGATATCACTTGAATAACCTTATGATATATAGAAATTAAAACACTCACATTAAGAATTAAATAATAAAAAAATTTGCATTGCAGATTAGCAAATACATACCCATCTTCCTTATTATGCAATCCAATATTTTACTAATTGCTTATACATAAGAGTGTTCATATCAAAATCAACATGAAGCCCATATATTACTCACGAATTTCAATTGAATAGCCTTATGATTAACAAAGAAATAAAAGCCCCTCACATTAAAGATTAGATATCAACGAAAATTGCATTATAAATTAGCATATACATATCATCATGGTTAGCGGCTAAATTATAAGTCATATTTCCTAAAATAAAAATAGCCTACTTAAGCGGTGCATCATAGTTACCCATAACTATATTTTATTTTACTACTCTTTAGTTTACCTTTATATGATGTTTGCTCCACTATCTTAGTTGCTTCTATAGGTATTATAGTACTGTTTACCCTTTTGCAGTTTTAGCCGTTTTCAACAAGGGGACAGACCTCATGACAGTAAGCTTTTTACCCTCGGGTGGGAAAGAGATAATCTTGAAAAAATATCATTTACAGTGAAAATCATGGTTCTCTATTTAGTGCTTTTCTGCTCTAACCTGCTTCTTCCTTAATATACCACATCGGAAAAGGTACCAAAGCCAGTGGCTTGGTGAGATGGCAGAGTGTAGCCAGCATGTGACGGGTGACGAGGATCACAACCTGGAGGCGCTCTAAGTAGCATGCATTGAAGTTGTGAAGTGACTGGACGAGATGGCCACGAATTTCAATCACCTGGCAGTGGAGTTACGGTGGTAGTTCCTAACGGGAGCTCTGACCAGAGAGAACGCTTTCAGGCCTACGAGACTAGTTACACCACCAAATAGGCATGGGGTTTGTGGGTTTCGCGACCTAAGGTGAATGCTCATTTTCCATGAGTTGTTCAACTTCGAAGATGACGGGGGAAACTACATCCCAAAGGCTTTTCACAAGTTTGAAAGGGACAATGGGGCACCTCAATTTCGGCGACCAATGGGTCTTGATCGTCATCGCAGTGAGTTTCGAGTGAAGCTCGATATACCCTTCTTTGAAGGACGATTGCACATTGAGGACTATCTAGATTGGGAGAGGGCTGTGGAGAATTTTTTTTACTACATGGAGATTGAACCATAAAAGCAAGTCAAGTATGTTGTCTATAGGGTGGTGGTCACAGTTGATGCAGTCCCGAAAAAGGGAAGATCGGGGCGGGGTGTGTAGCTAGGGGCGCATGAAGCAATTGTTGCGGGCTCATTTCCTTCCTATTGATTATGAGCAGTTGCTCTACCTTAAATACCAACACTGCACACAAGGTTGTCATTTCGTAAGTGAGTATACATAAGAGTTATAGATGTTACGGATTGATCTTAATGAGACGTCAGATTTTACAGCAATTGGTGCAAGAATTGCTAGAAAAGAAGTTCATTCAACCCAGCATTAGTCCTTGTGCAGTTCCGGCATTGCTAGTACCAAAGCAAGATGGGAGCTGGCACATGTGTGTAGACAGTCATGCTATCAACAAGATTACTGTGAAATTTCAGTTTCTCGTTCCGAGAGTCGACGAGTTGCTAGAAAAACTGATTAGTGTCACCGTCTTTTCAAAATTAGACCTTCGAAGTGGATATCACTAGATAAGAATTCGTCCCGGCAACGAGTAGAAGTCCTCTTTCAAGACTCGTCATGGCCTATACTAATGGAAAGTGATGCCCTTCAGACTATGTAATGCTCCATTGTCATTCATGAGATTAATGACAAAAGTCTTCAAATTGTTCCTCAACAAGTTTTACGCTGCCTATTTTGTTGATATTCTTGTGTATAGTGAATCAAGTTTTACGCTGCCTATTTTGTTGATATTCTTGTGTATAGTGAATCGATGAATGATCACATCGCTCATCTATCTAGCATTTCGGCTGCCTTAAGACAGCATTAGCTTTATCTAAACCCTTCTAAATGTAAGTTGGTTGTCTCAAAGGTCTATTTCCTCGGGTGTATACTCTCCCTAGAAGGCGTTCATGTAGATCAAAGGAATATAGCTGCTATTAACAGTTGACATGTTCCAAAGTCCTTAGATGTGCGTAGCTTTCACGGACTCGCTAACTACAATCGTCGATTCTTCCGAGGTTTTAGCATCATCATGGCACCCATTACAAGGTGTTTGAAGTTTAAACAATTTCAATGGGCAGAAGAACAACAACATAGCTTCGAAGCAAACAAAACTGCATTAACCACGACTCCTATAGTATGTAGCACGGATACTCCTATTTACAAGGTATGCTGTATCGGATGCATGTCGGATACGGATAGTTGAAATTCAAAGACAAACCATTGAAGAAGCTAATTCTATCATTCCTTCTATTGAATAGTTGAAACTTAATGTGCTGGACAATTTATATTTTTTGTTTTTGTTGTTTTACAAAACATTTAAAAATTTAATGCTTACTTTTATTTTGATATTATAAGATACAATGCTACAAATGATGTTGCTTTCAATTTATTTGACATTTCAAATATTACACTTTCATTAATTTTTGAATTTTTATATATGATTTATATATTATAATGTCGTATCCACGACGTATCTGTATCCTATATTTTTAAGAATTGACGTGTCCCGTATCCGTATCGTGTTGTATCCGTGTCACCATATCTGTATCGGTGCAACATAGCTCTTGTTTTAGCCCTTACAAACTTTGAGAAGCCATTTCACGTAGACATGGACGCATCAGCCATAGGCATTGGCGCGGTCTTGAGCCAAGAAAATAGGCCAGTTGAGTTCTTCAGTGAGAAATTAAGCCCTGCAAGATAGAAATGGCCTATCTACGAGCAAGAACTATATGTCGTTGTCAATGCGTTAAAGCAGTGGGAACATTACTTGTTAAACCAAGATTTTGTCTTATGCAGTGATCACAAGGCGTTGCAGTACATTAACATCCAAAAATACAAACAAAATGCATGCTCGTTGGTTGTTATACCAACAGAGATTCTTGTTTGTCTTGAAGATAAGACAGACTCTCAGAACCTCGTCGCTGACGCGCTAAGCCGAAGTGGCTCTCAATCTAAACTCGC
This sequence comes from Dendrobium officinale, assembly GCA_019514585.1. Taxonomy (NCBI): domain Eukaryota; kingdom Viridiplantae; phylum Streptophyta; class Magnoliopsida; order Asparagales; family Orchidaceae; genus Dendrobium; species Dendrobium officinale. Next base: position 9,512,450 of record CM033686.1, read on the forward strand.
CCTCCTTACCCAGCTGCAAACGGAGCTCATTGGACTTGAATGCTTGAAGGAACTATATGCTAGCGACGTTGATTTTGGCGCTATATGGAAAGTCTGCCAGGATGATTGTTCTGTTTCGAAATACACCATAAGACATGGCTACCTGTTCAAGCGCGACCAATTGTGCATTCCTTATTAGTCCTGGAGGCCACAACTAATCAAGGAAGTTCATTGTGGGGGCCTGTCAGCGCACGTGGGCAGAAGCAATACCTTGGCACAATTGCAATCAAGGTTCTTTTGGCCTCACCTCCGCTGGGATGTAAAGAGGTTTGTCGGACGGTGCCCATTCTACCAGAGTTACAAGGGCGACAGGCAAAACCAAGGGCTATATCTTTCGTTGCCAGTACCATAAAATATATGGGAAGATTTGAGCTTAGATTTTGTGTTGGGGTTGCCTTGCAGTCGTGGCTGAAATGACTCAATTATGGTCATTGTAGACAGATTCTCTAAAATGTCTCATTTCATTGCCTGTAAGAAGACCTTCGACACCCTTAATGTTGCTCTCATGTTCTTTGCTGAAATTGTAGTAGACGTGAAATTTATTAACCACTTTTTGAGGAAATTATGGAAGTGCTTGCATACCGAAATTAAACTCAGTTTGGTGTACTATCCCCAAACCGAAGGTAAGACTGAAGTAGTGAATCACACTCTCGGCAATATGCTTAGGTGTCTAGTTCAAGACCATCCTAAGATGTGGGATGAACTACTGGGGAAGGCCGAGTTTGCATATAATAGTATGTTGAACCGTTCCACGAGAAAATGCCCTTTCATGTGGTTTACACTAAGCCACCCAATCACATGATTGACATTGTTGTATTACCGAAGTGGAGCTGAGCAGCTAGCACACTTGCAAACCAGTTTTCCACTATGCTCAAGGATGTCCGCCATAAACTTATAGATTCCAATGCCCACTATAAGAAGGCAACAGACAAGCATCGACGTGCCAAGCTCTTTCAACCTGGGGATCTGGTGATGGTACGATAAAGGCAAGAGCGATTTGCACCGGAGACCTCCAAATTGAGTCGCCGGAAGATTGGACCAATACCGACTCTCAGGTAAATTAATGCTAATGCATATGTTGTGGATTAATCAACAGAATTCAACACATCCTCTACATTCAATGTCGCAGATATTTCCACCAATCATCCTCCTGATCAATCTCCTATCAGCATCTCTTCGACGGAATCAGACTCCTTTGACAGCGGGGGAGAATGATGTGGTGCATCATAGTTACCCATAACTATAGTTTATTTTACTACTCTTTAGTTTACCGTTATATGATGTTTGCTCCACTATCTTAGTTACTTCTTTAGGTATTATAATACGGTTTTTCCTTTTGCAATTTTAGTTGTTTTCAGCATGGACAAACCTCATGACAGTAAGCCTTTTACCCTTTATAGGTTGGGAGAGAGATTATCTTGGAAAAATATCATTTACAGTGAAAATCCTGGTTCTCTGGTTAGTGTTTTTCTGATCTAACCTACTTCTTAATTAGTATACAACATCACCTAGTATATCTTACATGTGCATTAAAATTAAGACTGCATGATTTTAAAAGCACCTAAGTGGGTTTAACTAATATTTTTTTTTTTTCAAACAGAATTGTAATAAACTTAACCTTATATGAGATTTCAAGTTCATAAACCTCATGCATTCGTTATATTTATGTCCGAGTTAGTACCTCATCGATGATTCTTACTTTAGATTTAGGATTCGAGGTTAATGTTCTTTTAAATAACGACATAAATCCTCACATTCCAAAGCATTTTCTCAACGATTGGGATGCAATCCTTTTTTTTTAAGTAAAACTGATTAACTTTTAACATAAATTCAATATCAAAATAGAAAATCCAACATAGAATAATATTGAGTATCTTTGAATTTATCATAATCAAATACTCCTACTTTTTCCTCATTTAGCTTCTCTATGAAATCAATTATAAAGGTCATCCAATCGTCATTTAATTTCTAATTTCAAATCATTAAAATCAAGTTAGCCAATATTTTAGAAAGAGAATGTAAACCACTATTTTAATCAAAAAAAATTCTTGAGGGTCATATACTCTTGGAATGTAATTAACTATAGCAATTTGCCTTTATAAGGAAACTGCACCCCATACCAACTGTATAAGAAAAACCCTCTCAGAACATTAAAATTTTATAAATAACTTTTATTATTAAGTCCACAGTTAAATAACAATTTTATATTTCAATATAATAAATTATTTTCTCCGATTACAAAAGAGTTTCAAATCTATTGATGAAAAAATCTCCATCACAAAACCTATATACACGGGTTTAAGAGGTCTAATTCAAAATCTATAGTAGTTAAGATTAATTAAAGAAAAAATCTAGCCCAGTTCAAGTCAGCAAGATAGCCCTTAGTGCCTAATTTGACAGAAAATATTATGCCAATAAATAGAGCTAGGGTATTGAGTCAAATAGTCCATGCCACTATTAAAGCAGTTGTTACGGAGAAGATATGGAACATATAATAAATGTGTGAACACACAGGTGCAAATGAAAACATAACACACAGGTGCATGGGCCATGATCTCAAGGCTCAGATTTAAGAGGTTAAATTGAAAATTTACTGTAGTTCTAAGATTGATTAAAGAAAACCCCTAGAGAGGAATTGTTATTATTAGCTTTGACATATATTTTTCCTTCCGAATAAATCTACATTAATTTTATCAACATCTTGTTGGTATATCATTTACCTTTGTGTATCCTCAAATCATCTTAAGTTAATTTTCAACTATATTATCTTCAATCTATGCTACTTCAAATATTTCACTACAATATAATTATTTATTACTCTATCCCTCTTAGAAATAGAACATATCCAAATTTTCATTCTTATTTGTTAACATTCAACTCACTAACAATGAACTTTTTGTTACTTTCATCCAAATTGCATGGCTAGTCTAATCGGATATTTATTAAACAAAATATCAATGATATTCTCTTATTGCATTGCATAACCAAGTCACTTATTCATTCTAAATTACTAACCACTCAAGCATAAGCTTAAGTTAGCGGGTCTGAATATAGGGCATAGTTATTGTTACATTCTATTAATAAATAATTTTATGAGTGATTGCTTGATAAGATTCATATCCCAACTTGTAGCTTATTAAGCTATTTTTTGCTATTTTATCTAAAAGACAGAAGGATTACCATTCATAAAAAAGGTCATGATCAATATTGTTGATAGACAATTTTAGGACTATAATGATAAATTGAATAGATACAGACATGCATTAAGAAAAAATAAGTTGCATAATTGACTTTTGTACTTCAGCATAAAAACAAGAAAAAAATAGAAATCTAAAAAACTAATTGAACTAATAAGCGGGCATAGCAAAGCAGGAGACAAAACAGAGCATACCAGCACTAGAAAAAGTGATGAATCCAATTCCACGGTGCCCTTTTGAACCTTGCTCCTGTAGAAAAGTATAAAACAAAAGATTTGACTAGCAGATGATCTTCTATTTTAAGCTGACTAAAAAAGATACCAAGTGGTGTTATGCTAATCAATATTGTATATAAAATAACGGTCTCAAATATATTGAGAATAATCATCAACTGCCATAGTAAATAAGCATCCAAATATGAAATTTTATTAAACATAGCCCCCATGTTATCACAGCAAACTAGAGATGTAGATTTTACTCACGTATCAAAGAGAAAATACGATAAGATTTTAGATTGTATTGAGTTCAGATCAAAGCAAACTTGCCAACTAATGAGCCAAGATCAGCATGGATCAATCATGAATTGAGCCTAGCTAAGGTCGAATCAAGCTAGTATGATATTGAAGTAGAATGTATGTGTACCTATAATAATATGTATGTATTAAGGTTGGAATAAGAATATGTCATATGAGATTAACAATCCCAGAAATCATATCAAATTTTCAAATCGCATTGATTTAATGAGCCATCTTTAGCTCAAATCTAAATTGGATAGAACTAGATTACAACCCGACAGAGCTTGCCTCAATGTCTGATCAAATTAGTTTAAGCCAATCTTCAGCTAGAGTCAGGTAAGCAAGGGATCATACCATTAACAACCCTGCTGCAAACAATGGTGTTAGTTTCTACAACTTGAAAATTGATTAGGGCAAATGGATATCAAACCCCCCTGAAAATTTTTTGGCACCTTATCCTATAGCTGAAACCATCCAAAAATGCACCACAAGACTAGATATTCAAGATATGAAAAACATAAACAATTGCAAATTATTTTCAATACCAAAAAAAAAAAGAATTGAATCACATCAATTTTCTCGATATTCTAAAAGTATCAAGCTATAACTATGAATATCCTACCACCAATCAGTCCAAAAAAATTTTGGGATTGTCAACACTGTTCATCCTACAAACCATAAGTAACAAAATTTGCATGCATCTCCTATTCATGATTATTAGTGTTTTTGAAGCACTAAGCATAATTGCATGCACAAGGTGTCCTTTTGGTTTCAATATGCAAAACAAAAAAGAGAAGTGGTGCTTTCACTAACTAGAACGTTTAAAGTTGTATTATTTATACATGCATTACATGTAGATAATAATTATTTAATTAAACAAACTTAAATTATATCAGGTAATAACTTTTCAGCAAATATAACGATAACTTCAATAATAGCAACTTTTAGCAATTCTAAAGCAAAAAAAATTAAAGATATAAATGATACAAATAATAATATGATATAAGAGTGCTTAAAAATTAAGAATATACTGGTGAATTAAGTTACCAGTAATAGTCCGAGAGGCAGAGACATCGTGAAGCAAAAGAGTGTGAAGATTAGACATTAAAAAGCATTATAAAAAAGAAGCTTGTGAGTGGAAAGCTATAAAGGCTAGTAACAGTAACTAGTAAAAAGCACGTAAGAGCTAGCAAGGGAGTGAGCATATTGAGAAGTGACTAGTTCTGCCAGGAGAGAACGAAGAACTAATGACTAACTCTATGAGAAAAAGAGAGATGAAGAAAACTATCCTGCCTAATTATTATGGCAAATACTAACCCAATTATGAAATATGAACTAGGGTTTCACTCTAAGCAGGAGTAAAGAACCAATATTTAAAATTGCGTCTTCGCCTATTCGGGTATTGAGGCGTTTTTCATTCGTGAGGCGAGGCATAAGCCTCAAGGCGTTTTGAGGCGTAAGCCTCAAAATCAAAAGATTGCGTAAACATAAAATGATAAATTTTTTATATACTAATGAGTGAATAATATAAAACATAAAAAAACATAAGATATGAAGTGAAATCAAAATATCCCAATAATAAGACAACATGAAATGTTGTTCAACTCAAAATTCTATCTTTTCCAAATCCCAGTAATCTTTTCATTAACATATAATTCCAATTTTCAAAAATAAATAGCAATGACATATCATATAAGAACTCATAAGTCATCAGCACTGTCATCACTAAGGGGTTCTTCATTTCAATTATCATTATGGTGAATGGCTCTCTCCCCTTCCTCCTCTCCTATAGAGTACAATGTCGGGCATTTACTTCAAGATTTATGTGAGTTTTAATATATATAACGTGAGGCGTAAGCCTCATGCCAGTGAGGCGAGGCGGGCCTCAACCAAGTTGAGGCGCAAGCCTCATAAAAAGGACTTGAGGCGTAAGCATCGAGGCGTTTTTTACTGGAATTGCGCAAAGGCGAGCCTCATATTGCGCAATTTTAAACCATGTAAAGAACTAAATGCTACAGTACAACAAGATGAAACAATGCAATACATGTGTTTCGCTGCATTCTTGGACGTTATAGACAAGTGATGCGCAAAGTCAGTGTATCACTTTGCTCCACTCCTAAAATGCAATTTAAACAATAATGATAGGATTAGCCCAAATTTCGTAATTGGCCCCACTATGGTAATTTGATGGAAAGCATTGTACAAAATATATTATTGTTGACATGATAATCACAAATTTTCAAATGAATATAAAATTGTCTTAATTAAATTACTGAATAGAAATAAGTTAACAATTTAATTACAAATTTGGTAAGGAATTACTCTTACGTTAAAATTCATACCAAGTTTTGATTTTGATTTTCCACCGTATTGACTTAGAAGACTGATTAGAGATGCGTGAAATATTTGTTGAGCATGTTGCTTTACTGTAGTTAAGGAATTTCCAAATAGTCATATGGGCTTGCTGGGTAGGTTTTGAAAGAAATACTTGAAGATAAGGGGGGAGAGAGAGAGAGAGAGAGAGAGAACAAAAAATAGAAGAAAAAGAAAGAAAATGCTATAATCTTAAATTTGTGACAGTAGTAAATTGTTAAGACATGTTGCAACCACAATGGTGCTGAAATATGTGTGGTGGTGAGCTTATTAAGCAAAGCACTTGCATGAGGAAGTGTGGTGATGTTATTTATAATATAAATAAAAAGGGGATTTACATACATGTGGCCTTTCAGCGAAATGCAACCTCGTTGCTTGCTCTTCCCGGGAAGTCCTCTGTTTGCTTTCTCTTTCTACCACATGCTAAGATCCCTGTAGATGAACACCCGCTAAGATTTGCTCCTCTCACGAGCTATCATTCCTATGATTTAGGTATTTTTCGTTTCATTTACTTGTTGTCGAAAGGCAAGTCATTTCGTTTCCGATAAAAGCAGCAACAGTTTGTCTCATCTCCACAAAATTGTGATAGACCACCTATTTTTCCGATAAAAACAACAATTTCTTTCACGCTTGTGGTGGATGCTATTCACACATATTTGCATTGCTTCTATATCTTACTTCTTAACTCTATAAAATTAATCAATCCTCTATTCATCATCAAGTTGCCTCATGATTGTTCTGTACTTTTATTTCTTTTTTCTCTTTGTATCATGAAGGAAGAAAAATAGAGTTAGAAAATGATATATTGCTTTGTTTCCATGAACTATTGCCCACAGCCTTGCCTTAGATAACCTCGGTGAGATGGAGAGCAATACCGAAGCCTCCAAACTCGGTGAACAGAGAGACCACGCAAGGAAGAGGGATTTCTGCTAGAGTACGTAAGAGCTAGAAATGGGAAGTTGTGCAATGCAAAATAGAGAGAGCATGCTCGGAATGGGAAGGAGGTGGGAATGTCTGACGCGCGCGGGAAGAGGGGTTTCAGCGGGGAGGAATAACAGAGTGAGAACGGAGTGCTAATTCTGATGTTAAGTGTGTTTGAGTGGCATAAATGAAATATTTAAGTTTAGGGTGTTAAATATATAATATGAGTATTATAAAGTGGCATGTATTTAAATCCCCCAAATAAAAATTATTTTTGTTCATCATCTCCCATGTGGTCCTCTTATTTCTATCATAATTAGAATGTTATTCTATCTCCTTAGATTGAGAGATTTGGGCATCTTTTATGGTGAGATTGGGCATAGTTTGGTTTAGGAAAACTGCTTACACCTACAATCTTATGTAGCTTCCTGACAATATATCAATTTCTTTCTTCTCTTTCAAAAATGTAGGCAACTATTTTAGCCGACAACATCATCATCAAGCCTTCATCCCGCTATGTAGAGTTTGAAACATGAATCCTTTTTTCTCCACTGTGTTATTAATAGTCAAATTATTACTTAAATTTGATAAGAAAAAGACATTTCTGATACTTTCTCACCAAATCTTTTTAAATATGTTTGTTTTTCTTAGCATAAGTCAAATCCAATACATCTACTCTCCTAACCAGGTCATCGAAAGGCCGACGTTTTATGTGAACAAACCATCTTAAGGAGACTCGCTAATCTTATCTACCATTGGAGCTACTATAGCCTTTTCACGTATATACTCGTTTCGCATTGTCTCTAAGAGTAAATCCACTCATCTACTAAGCATCCTCATCTCTACAACACTTAACTTAATTTTATGTTTCTCTTTTAATAGCCAATATTTTGTGCCAAAAAATATTGCAAGTCTCGCCACCATTTAAAAGAATTTTCCCCTAAATTTTAAGGGGTACTTTTCTATCACAGAATAGGCCCGATGCATTCCTCCACTTCAACCATCCAACTTAAATTTCACTAAAAAAATCCCAACCTATTTCACGATTACTTTGAACAATAGATTTGTGATATCTAAAACGTGAACTCTTTTTAATGACTTAATATCCCAAAATAAAAATCCCCCCACTAGATTTATTACTACTAAAATTAGACTTCATGTATTCAGTTTTATATCTACTCAAGCGAAAGTCTTTAGACTCTAAGGTTGACCTCCTTAATTCATCCATGACTATATCAAAAATATATGAGGCTTAAAGCTCATCCTTTATGTAATCCAACTAAAATAGGAAAATAATTAGTCAAACCACCATGTGTTTGAACACTAGTAATGACACATGCATACATATCCTTAATGACTTGAATATAAGCATTATTATCTCATTTCTTTTCTAGAACTTTCTAAAGCATTTCTCTTGGAACATTGTCACATGTTTTCTCTAAATAAATAAATATCATATGAAGATCCATCTTATTCTTTCTACACCTCACCATCAAACTTCTCAATAAAAGTATAATTTCCATAGTAGACCTATCCGGCATAAATCCAAATTGATTTTGAGAAACCCTTAACCTATACTCAATAACTCTCTCCCATATGACACATGAACATAAATTCCTATATAATTCAAACACTCTTGTGCATAACCTTTATTAAAAATAGGATCCAACACACTCCACTCATCTGGCATCTTTTTTGTCTTCAAAATAATATTAAAAATTTTAGCAAGATAAAAAATTCATTTATCTCCTAATCATTTTCACATCTATATTGGAATATCATAAGGTTCAACCATTTTTCCACACTTTATTTTATTTTAAGTCTCTCTAACTTTGGTTTTACTAATATGTTGATAAAAATAAAAATATCTATTTTCACTTGGGTTGCTAAGGTCACTAAAGTCAATCTTATTCTCATAATCTTTATTTAAAGGCTTATATCGAAATATCTCATCTCCCAATATAGGCAACTATTTTTGTTGAACAATATAAATCTTAATGCCTTTTACTTGTCTTGATCTCTTTATTAATACTTTGTTAATTCATCGAATTAGTTCTCAATAGGGCCTTCTGCATAAGAAAGTAGATTTTTCCAAAAAAAATCATATCAAGTGCTAATGAGAAAAAGCAATTGGAAGAATTCTCTCAACAATATAGTTATATTTGGTGAATAAGGTCTTGACAAAAGTCTTGGAGAAAATAATTGTGAAGAGTTTCTATTCCCAGTCAAAAAATCTTCATACACGACTTGTCTCTAATAAATTTCATTAGACGCAAATATTGTATTTTCTACACAAGTAAGAAGGAATTACTAAAAAAATCACATATTAATAAGCTTAACTCCTTTGTCAAAAATTTGAGGAATATAGATGTGCTGGTTCATGATGAGAATCAAGTCTTGTTACACTTGTGCTCTTTACATTTAACTTAAAAGAATTGAATGATACTATGTTGTATCGTAAAAAAAAAAAATTCACTTACAAGATGTTAAAGAATTCTTAAGATGTGATTTCTAAGTCTGAGGGCACGAGATGAAAAACAAGTTGAGGAATTATTAATCATATAAAGATTTTTTAAGAATGGGCTATCTTTATGCATTGTCAAAGTAAGTCTCATAATAAGTTTAAAAATGTTGCTTGCATCAATTATAAGAAGAAATAGCAAATGAGAGATTTTCACAGTTTGTAAAAGGAGCAGTATACCAGCAACAACCACAAAGAGCATGGCTCACGAATAACGACTTGTGAACGAGTTATTTATATGAATATTGTAGAAGATTAATTACTTCTCTCTAAGGAAAATGTTATGCAAAAAAAATTATATATCTTTTGATGGATTTGGAAGATATTAGAGTTGAATTGCATAATTGTTTCCATCATTCCCAAATAGGAATCCAACTCCACATAATTCAAAGAGTCTTGTTCTATTTGTTTTCTCTCCCCTCCTTCCATTGATGAATTTAGGCCTATTTATACAATTAAATGCACTATCGAAGATTAAATTATCACCCTTTGCATGATTTCAAGAAGGAGCGCTATTATTAAAATTAATTATGGGATTTAATGTCTTTAATAAGTTGGGTATGATGGAGAATGTTAGTCATTTCAAGAGTTTTAGAAGCCTTCATGGGTAGGTTTCTATTGGCAAATTAATGCTCATTAGGACAACAATGATGCTATCGAGCCAAACTAAGATTTGAATTGAGGTTGTGGAAAAGCTTGACTTGTATAAAAAGGACTCCAAGTTTTAGTCTATCAGATTAGCATAAGCTATCAACGGAATATGCATTGAATTTTATAAAACCAATTCAGTGGTGAATTCTTTGAGTTCATAGTCAAAGATGAAGAGGAAGTTGCAATCCGAGAAAAAGAGAGATTGATGCAGAAATCAGCAAAGACGTGAGAAAATTCATCTCAACAAACCAACTGCAAGAAAAAGGGAAAAAAAGGAGATTGCCTCTATTTCCTCCATCAAACCCTTGACATTGGGGACACTTATTGTTTTTTTTTTTTTTTCAAAACCATATCAGCAACACCGAAGCTTTAGACCATGAAACTCTAATACAATACAGGAAAACTATAACCTGCCACTGTCATCTGCAACAGAGATGTTTGGAAACAAATTCCTCTAAGAGTGTTGACTCTACAAGAGGCAATTCGGGTGGTGTGGAACACATACATATGCAAAGGAGGAGAAGTATTCTGCAATGAGTCGTCGTCTTTTGCATAAGATGAAGACCCAAGTAATATTCTACTACAAGCTTGAATAGGCAAAATGAACCTTTTTAAACAAGTTTTAAAAATAGGGGGTTTCAGCCTAAAGCTCGGGGAGCTCATTCAAACATTTTAATTACACTCCAAAGTTCGCTAGCCATGCAACCTCATGCACAGACTGGCCCAATTGACCCCCATAGCTGATGCTTCGTGTTGGGTACTAACCAATATAGAATTAAAGAAATCAGAACAAAACAAGTCAGAGAAAAGGTCCAGGAACTTTCTGAGTGTCATTGTCACTTTTGTTTGAGCTATATTTGTGTACCTGTTTTAAGGAAGGTTTTGGGAGACCTGTTTTGTTCATGGTTTGGCAAATTGAATTGGTGAGGTGTCTAAACTGTGTTCGGTAAACTAACTGGCCAGCAAAAGCATTAAATAAGAGCCAATAATTGTGGTGGGAGTTCCTAAGTCAAGCATATTAACGTAAACAAGTTACTTAACTCTCCTTTTTTCTTATTTCATTTATATCTTTGACCAGCATGCTTCTTTAATCTTTTGGAAGATATGCAATCCTAGAAACCATTGAGCACTGAAAAAGATATAGCAGGTAGGAGTCGATCCTTAACACAAATTGTTCCATCTCGGCATTACATTTGAGTAGCAATTGGGTAAGGTTTGCTACAGCTACATAAAACATTTTAGGCTGGATTGTAATGAGATACAAAATATTGTGACATGCTCCACTAAGTAGGCAAACCTTTAGCAAGGTTACCCTCATCAGCCCCAAGTGCCAGGAAATGATTCATGCTAGATAAAATCTTAGCAGGCACATGTGCATGAATAAAACTTGTTTATAATGAAAAAGAAGCATATGTAATATCAAGATGCGTCCTTTGAATAAACAATTACATAACTACTACTCACCTTTGGCATATATAAGTCTGTTATCTCTCCAAATGTTTCAAAATAACTGCAAAATTTTCCATTGCACAGGGTTAATTTTCGTGGTATTTGAAACACAATGTCACAGACTCACAAACATCCATTACCACCAAAAAAACTAAAAACCTGCAATTGTTAGAAAATATTTACCTTCGGAACATTGACTCTGTGACTGAATGTGGTATTCTGGCCACAAAAATTCGAGTAGATTTCTTAGCAGGTGCCCTCATTTCTTCCTGTAAAGTTAATTAAGAATGGCAACGTACCAAGACCAAGCAAAACAATTTAGTTAACTAGAAATCAACTTTTATCATTGCCCTTAGATGGAAAAACTCTGAATGAAAGAAAAAAACTCATTCTAACATCCTAGCTTCACCTTCGGAGTAGCAATCTTTACTTCAAGAGTTCTATTTCCAAGGACATGATCACTTTCAAGTGCATTCTGCAAAATAAAAGCATAAGCTTGTAAAAGAATTCTTGATTCATTATTAATAGACTTATAAATTATGTTGTGGAACAATTCAAAAGGAGATCAAAATTGAGGTAGAAATAATAATGATCTAGTTTCAACACAAAAGATTAAACTTAAGGGAGCAATTTGGCATTTCTGTACAACAATTTTTTTAGCAATCCAATGTATATAGGATTAAACTCAAAACTTAACAAATAATCTCCCGCTCACAACATATCACTCCATCTCAGCCGTCGCAGTCTCTCATATAAAAGCTTTATTAAGTATCATGCATCAAAAGCTCACTCAACAACTTTGTTCAATCATGGGAGCCACACTCCTAAACTTCGCTCAATCACAATAGAATCAACTAAAGAACAATGGAAGCCAAAGACCACAACAACCACTTGTCGAAGAGTGAACCAAAATGGGTAAATTTGGAATAGATACAAAAATGGTTGGACATATTTTCAACCAAAAAAACTTAAGGGTAAGCGCCAATCACTTGCTATTCTAATACCAATACTTTATCAACTATCTAATGAGGACTAAACACAAAACTTCGTGTGCTCTAACTAGTAATTCAGATGCCATAAAGTAAATCAAAAGATAAACTATGCCTAAATAACTAAATGATTGAAAGTGAAGAAGCTGAAGGATAGGCAATACATTTACATTGAATAAAATGAGCGACACATTGCAAGAAGAAAAACAATGACAAATAAAAAAATAAAAACATTTGATCCATCTTTATAAAAACTATCAATAATTTCTTTAAAAAACCTACAATAAAGTGAACAGACTTAGAGCATGAAAGTGGAAAGAGAACACCAGTTTACACAAGTATAAGTTCGTAAAAGAGAAATAAATCAAGATTTAGGTTGTTTGAGGCTAATGATGATGATGCCAAGAAAGATTATAAAAGTTCAGACTCATGTAGATGGAGAAGGCCCGAGGATATTATCATATCAGCTGCAGCAAACAGCCACCACTGTCATATCCTACTATTGAGGAACAACGGCATGAATTTCAATTCAACATTTTATTAAAACATTCATCTCGACTCTTTTTTTATTTTATACCAATTCCTCTCCCAAAACAATATGTAAAGAAACAATTATACTGCCTCAAAACTACGAATCTGTGTTTCCAAGCAACAAGGATGGTGACTAGAAAATTTAGGTAAGTAAACTTCATAGAAAGCATTTTTCCGCATAGATAAGGTACCAAAACTACCTAAATTTACAATCATTGTGATGTTTTTGGATGTAACAGAGGAAGAAGTGAGTATGTAGAACTAGTTCGTAATGCCATCCAACAAGAAATGCTTTAGGGTGTGGTTATATAGGGCAGTCGAGAGTTTCTAAGGCAGATTTATTATAAGATGGACAAAATCAAGCAAAATTTCATGATACAAAACACTTAATTTTCATGAAAATTAAAAACATGAAGACTTTCAATATAGATGATAATTCAATAATTTTCTACCATAATCAATTTCATGACCCTGGTGTATACTTTTTGTTGATGATATTCTTCTTGCTGATAAGACTAGAGAGGGAGTTGAAGGTAAACTTGAATTATGGAGGTCAACCTTAGAGTCTAAAAAATTTCATTTGAGTAGATCTAAAACTGAATATATAGAGTGTAATTTTAGTAGTAATAGATCTAGTGGGGGATTGTGACTTTGGGTGATCAAGTTATTAATAAGAGTATATGTTTTATATATATAATGGTCTATAGTTCAGAGTAATGGTGAAATAGATGGAGATGTTATTAGTAGAATTCAAGTTGGATGGATGAAGTGGAGGAATGCATTGGGCTTGTTGTGTGATAGAAAAGAACCACTCAAACCTAAGGGAAAATTCTATAAGATGCTGGTTAGACCTGCAATGCTTTATGGCGCATAATGTTGGCCATTAAAAGAGAAGCTTAATATTAAGTTAAGTATTGTAGAGATGAGGATGCTCAGGTGGATGAGTGGCTTTACTCTTAGAGACAAGATACGAAATGAGCATATTCGTGCAAAGGTTGGAGTAGCTCCAGTGCCAGATAAAATTAGAGAGAATAATCTTAGATGGTTTAATCACTTAAAATGACGGCCTTCTGATGACCTGGTTAGGAGAGTAGAAGAAAGGTAGAGGTAGATCTAAAAAGACTTGGTAAGAAAATATTAGAAATGACCTTTCTTTATTAGATTTAAAACTCTTAATATGACATAATGAAGAAAAAGGATTCATGAAGCCAACCCCATGCAGTGTGATAAAGGCTTGATGTTGTTGTTGATGATCAATTTGTAAAAAAACCAAGCACAAAAAATCATGTAGCTGAATGAAAAGCATACATTGTTAAACCCAAATTATATAAAAATTTTTAAATAATAAGTCGATTGATCATTCAAAAAAATAATAAGTATTATAAAAAGAAAAAAATAATATAAGGAAAGAAGTTACTGAATTAAATCTTGCAATTGTACAAAGGAGATAAATTTACTAAATCTCCAAGACTTTCTGATGGGGGCATCGGCAACGATTTCGACAAATGTACCTTCAAAAGATGCCGGAGATCGACGGCCACGATCATGATTTGTATTTTCATCATTTTATGTAGTAGTTTATTTTTATTTTATGTTTTTCCGTTTTTGCCCTTATGGGTATTTGGTAGCTATTGTAGCCTAAGGGGCATTTTAGTCTTTTATTTTTCTTTGTCATTGCGAGGCCTATTTATATGACCCTTCTCTTGTAATAGTTAGTTTTTTATGAATGAAAATTATTTGCCACTTATGATCTCTTTGTGAGCTCACCCTCCTCGATCTCTTAGTGAGTTCGCATGAGAAGCTAGATCTCTTTGTGAGTTCTAGATCTTCTTGTTCTACCATTTTTTTCTTCCTTTATTTCTTGTGATCGATTCGTCGTCGTGGAAATCCGGTTGAAGCATTTGTGAAAAGTGGAATCCACGCTTGAATCCCAAGATTTTCCCCTACTGATTTTGCCCTCTCTTGCTCACTGCCGCCGCCCCTCCCTGGTTTGCCCAGGCCGCCGGCCTGCAGCCCAAATCGCCGGCCAGCAGCCACCGGCCAGTCCAACCCGCCGGCCAGCCCACCAGCCCACCGGCCCTCTTCCCCCCCTTCCTGCCGCCGCCTCTTGCCAACAGCCAGCCGCCGGACCACCCTGCCGCCGGCCAGATTTTGGCCGGCCTCCCCTTTCCCTCTTTGTGGCCTCTTGTTTGAAATATTTCCTAATTGGGAGACTCATCATTAAGGGTAAATTTGAAATTCAAATTAGCCATTAATTTGAATACTAACTGCTCCCTTAATTCACTCTCTCAATTAAATCTATTGATTAATTGAAAACCTGAGAGTTAAATTCAGGATTTTGAATTAATCTGTTACTAATCTTGTGGGGCCCACAAACTTTTATTCAAATCCCCTTTTCCTCTCTCCTTGGGCCGGCCACCTCCCTCCCCTCTCTCTCCATTTAATTGCACCACTAATTGCAATTAATTCCCTTCCCAATTAATTCCCTAATTCAGATTGTGGGTTTGAATTAATTCATAAAATCTGAAATTAATTCAGATTTTAACCCAGAGATTAATTGGATTTTCACATTTATTCCCCCACAGCTGTCCACTCAATCTCCCACCATTTTCCCCTAAGCTTTGTGCCTCCGGAAGAGCCTAAAAGCTGTTGTCCAGAAACATCAGATTGTTGTCCAAGGAGTCCAGATCAAGTTGGATGGCTGCCCCCCACCCCGAAGTTGCCAAACTGCTGTTCACGGACAGCTAGGAGTGGTGTGCTGCTGCCCGCCATCTTGCAAGCATCCAAACATTCGCATCAGAGCTCTGTATTGCCTTTCCATTGGATTTCAGACAATGAGTGTTGGCTGTCCTCCACCCAGAAACTGCCAGAATATTGTATCATTGGACGACCGTCATCCGCCACCACTCCGGCCACCTATCCAAGAACGACGATCTTAGGCTCCTTCTTCCTCGGAGTGACCTCGGTTCTAATGTGGAAATTCTTCTTCCGCTAAAGCCTAGACTAGTTGAGCGTATGGGCTCCAAAGGTAAAAGTTCTCTTTATGAAATCGTGAATTCTTGTTTATCGTCGTAGCGTACAATTACTCTTTGCGTTCTCTTGAATTGTTTGGTTAATCGGTTTCGCTCTTCTTTGCCTAAGCAAGTTAAAAACTGGGAACTACAAGGATCAATCGTTGCTATAAGTGATAATTTTATTTTGGATTATTTTGTTAAAATTGCTCTCTTTAATTTCTTAAAGTAACTCCATCGCATGTACGTTTCACATCACTTTCTTTTTAAGGAGTGGGGTTATAATGGCAATTAGCAGCAAAAGCAGAAACCTAAAAATTTATAAAAGCAATGAATGCACCAAATTGTATGGCGAATTCAAAAGAATGCACCAAACCATATCGCGAATTCCTTTAAATGTGCCAACCAATTTGGTGCATTAAAGTTGCTTTAATTAAACGTTCCAATCAAGTAAAAAAATTTAATGAGTTAACACACTAGATTGTAACTAATTATTATTTTAAAAAAATAAGTTAAGTTATGAGATTATAATTAATTAGCACTATAAAATTAAAGAAAGTATAATTAAATGAGTTAGTAATAAAAATTAATAAATTAAAATACTAGATTATAATTAATTAGTAATAAAAATAAATAAATTAGGAGAGTGTATTTTAATTAATTAGTAATATAAATAAATGTTTTGCCGCTTTTAAAATTTAATGAATTAAGAGATTATAATTAGTTAATATATATATTGATATTATTGAGTGAATTTATATTTGAAAGCAATACACTGATATATAAATGATTTTTTTAAATTTAAGAAAAATAATTTTTTTTATTTTGTAACCATATCTAAATAGTGAAATTTTAAAACAAAGCCAACCAATAATTAGAATGAATAATAGGATAAATTTTAATTGAAAATTATTTACATAAAAATAAATTTATAATCATTATTACATTCAACATAATATATATAATTTTAATTTAGAGCTATTAAAAATAATATAAACACTTGTGATTATCGAAGGTTAAAAAATTTATCATAAAATAATTATAAAAATATTATTAATCTGCATTAGTTATTGAAGGTTGAACAATGTTGATGGCATTGAATTCCTGACAAAATTATTGTTTGTAGCATTAGATCATATACTTGTTGTTTAATTGTTCATTAAGATAATTTATTTGTTATTATTGCTAGCAACAACCTGTAACATTAGATGAGCTGTAAAATTATATTGTCTAATCAACTGTTCTTGCAGCAGATGGAATAGATTTTCATAAATAAATCTTTTACTTAAATGTCAATATCTGGTTTCTTCAATCTTTGTTATATAATTGATCCAAGAGCAGGTAAAGTTGAATATTGAGTGGAATTATTTGTATTCGCTTTATTTTACCAAAAACTAGAGTTTCTCAAATTTATATTTTTTTCTTTAAAAAATATTGGCCGATTTTAGAAAAGTCTAGAAACATCCCCATAAAAGAATTGTTTGATAATGCAAGCATGCGAATGCAAAAATATATGGCTTAGTCTTCTAATAATCCACTGAAGTAGAAGACATAAATTTTTTAGATGTTGTATTCATGTCTAGACAAATGATATGAATATTTTACTTTCATATTTGCATGTTGAAGTTATGAGAATAGACACCAAGAAGACAAAATACTTCTTAAATGGTTTCAATTAGATATATGTAGAGCATAAATTCTTCAAACAAGATGATCATGTGGTTAGCCTTAACTTTATTCAGATGTTCTATCATGAGTTACGATGTAAAGGAGAAGGTGGTTATTAAACTGATATTTAAAGGCTAACAGTAGATCTTAACGATGTTATTTTTTATCATCCATAAGTTTCAAACGAGACATATTTTACTTTGGAACTCTATAAGAATTGAATAAATAAGTAATTGACTCAAAGTAAGATTGAAATTTTTAAATGAAACAAACTGTCAAGACCTTTAGTATGAGTTCGAGTTTTACTTTCACTGTTGTCCAGCTCAAACCCAAATCCAAGCACGTCTGTGTATGTTGCTTACCACCTACTATTTCACATTGTAACCCATGATAATACATATGAATAAAGTGAAGATCAACCACATGATGATTGTGTTTGAAGAACTTTTCCTCTATATATATCCACCCGAAATTATTTAAGAAATCTTGTCTTCTTATTGTCAATTATTATAACTTCAACGTTCAAATATCAAAATAAAGTATCTCAATCATTTGTCCAGACATAAATGCAACATCTAAAAATTTCGTTTATCTTCTCCTTCAACTCTAATGGAATATTAGAAGATCAAACTATACATTCTTGCATTTAAGTGATAGCATTATCGAACAATTTTTTCATAGGGATGCTTCTAGAATTCTTTAAACTCGACCAATGAATTATATATATATATATATATATATATATATATATATATATATATATATATATATATATATATATGAGAAACTCTTATTTTTTGCAAAACAAACCTAATACAAGAAAATGTTCAATTTTACCTACTCCAATATCACTTATATAGCAAAAATTAAATAAACCAGATATTGACACTCAAATAAAATATTAATTTAAAAAAATTTATTCCATATACTACAAGAACAATTGATTATACTATAATTTTATAGCTCATCTAATGTGACAGATTGCTGCCAATAATAATAATAAATAAATTATCTCAATGAACAATCAGGAAACAAGTATATGACTCAATACTACAAAAAATAATTTTGTCAGGAATCCAATACCATCAATATTATTCAGCCTCTAATAACAAATATAGATTTATAATATTTTTATTAATTATTTTAAGAAAAAAAATTAACCTTTGAAAATTAATAATATTTATATTATTTTTAATACCTCTAAATTAAAATTATATATATATATATATATATATATATATATATATATATATATATATATATATATATATATATATATATATATATATATATATATATATATGATGTTGAATATAATAATGATTATAAATTTAATTTCATGTTAGTAATTCTCAATTAAATTTGTTATATTATTGATTCTAATTTATAATCATTATATATAATGTTGAATATAATAATGATTATAAATTTAATTTCATGTTAGTAATTCTTAATTAAATTTGTTATATTATTAATTCTAATTATTAGTTGTCTCCGTTTTAAACTTTCATCATTTAGATATGGTCACAAAATAATTTTTTTAAAAAATCTTAAATTTAAAAAATTCATTTATATATTGATGTATTCCTTTCAAATATAAGTTCGCTCAAAAATAACAATATATATACATATAATTCATTATTAATTATTTATAATCACTTAATTCATTAAATTTTAGAAGTGGCAAAACATTAATTTTTATTACTAATTAATAATAATATACTCTCATAATTCATTTATTTTTATTACTAATCAATTATAATTTACTATCTTGATTTATTATTTTTTTAAACTAACTCATTCAATTCTACTCACTTTAATTTTATAATGTTAATTAATTATAATCTTCTAACTTAACTCATTTATTTTAAATAAAAATTAATTACAATCTAATAGGGTAACTCTTTAATTTTTTACTTGATTGGAATGGCAAATCGAAGCAGCTTCAATGCACCAAATAGTTTGGCGCATTCAAAGGAATGCATCAAATTTGAATGCGTTGAACAATTTGGTGAATTCACTCCTATTAAAATTTTTCAAGTTTCATGCTACTTCAGTTAATTGCCATTTTAACCTCGCTCCTTAAAATAGGCCTACGAAAAATAAAAATCAAAGAATACATTAAGTCATAGATGACAAACTTACATCTGAATAGTAGTCACATGATCCACATAAGAGTTGTAAAATCAGCAAAAATAGGACAATTCGCATGGTCAAGATGTGCATTATAAAGCTAAACAAGACATTAAACCTACAGGAATAGAATAATTGGAGGTTCTCCATCAGAGAAGCCCTATCGAGTATATGACAAAAACAAAAAATCCGAGAAAATGAGAAGGATAACTACAGGTGTAGCAAGCCAGTCCATGGACTCAAATAAGAATAGCTACACATAAAAGAAATCAAATCCACAAGAATAGAAAATCCAGAGAGAGAAATAAAACTAACTTGACCTTTAGATCATCAATATACATAACTCATAGTAATGTAAAATCATAAGCATGTAATACTGAAATTAAAAGAAAAACATAAAAACAAAACAAATACTACTAAAATAAAACCCAACGTTTAACCTCCAATTTCAACAAGTGACTTTGAGATTTCCATTTCTATCCAACTGGAAGAAATTTGGCTCATTGAATTGCAGAAGTTGATATTTGCAAATCAAATATCGACATAACCATAGCACAAATCTGAGTAATCACATGGAGATCTATCATCAAAAGAATAAAAGTTGCTATTGCTTATTTTAATCTCTCACAAAAATAAGCAATAGAACGACCTTACTGCCTCAAAAACCTCCAAAATCTACACCCGAAGAATCAAAAGTGATGCGTCAACAAAAAATCTGCTTGATCTTGCACAAATCTCGATGTAGTTGTTGAAATGAAAACTTAACAAAATTAATTCTAGGATCATCTAAACAACAATTTCAGCAAACTTATAATTAAACTGAACGTGTCAACAAGACGAACTCAACGACACTAAAAGTGATACAATCAGAGTTCAAATGATGCCAAATCAAGTACTGACGTACAGTTAAAAGCTTAGAGATGTCAATTGATGGACCACACAATTTTTTAATCTTATGTGCTTGCAGTCAAAATGAGCATCTCAATAAGAGAACTCCAACAAGACTATGATACCTCAACTCTGGGATCATTAAAATATTAAATTTGGTTCACTGAATTGCAGAAGTTCACATTTGCAAATCAAATATGGACAAAATCATTGCACAAATCTATCAGTCATGAAATGCCGATCTATAATCAATAAAATCAAACCCACTATTGCTTATTTGAGTCTCTCACAAAAATAAGCAATAAAACGGCCTTACTGCCTCAAAACCTACACCTAAGAAATCATAAGTGATGCATCAACAAAACATTTGCTTGATCACATCAATCTCAATGCAATTGTTGAAATGAAAACTTAAATAAATTAATTCTAGGACCATCTAAACAACAATTTCAGTAAACTTATACTTAAACTAAACATTTCAATGAGACGAGCACAACTCACTAAAAGTGATATAATTTGACTCTAAATGAGACCAAATCAAGTGCTTGAAATATGATTAAAAACTTTGTGATATTAATTGATGGACCAAACAATCTATTAATCTTGCATGCTTGCAATCAAAATGAGTATCTCAATGAGAGAATAACAAGCTTCCGATCACTCAAGTATGAGATCATTAAAATATTTAAATGCCAAATGAATGGCCAATGATCAAAGGAATCAACACAAGTTTGATGGAGAGTTCTAAATTTTGTGTCAAAATTACCAAAATGTTACTCAAGAAAACTATAATTATACACCCATTATCCACATGAAATGAAGCTTAGGGTATGACTTTAAATTGGAGAGAACTTAGAGATCTAAAGAACTCTAGCGCTCCACCCAACATTTGATGCCACGAACATCATCAATAATTTTCATCTCCAGTCTGTTGTCGCCCTACTTCATCACCTAACCACCATGTTGTCCTCCATGATAATCCCGTGATCAATCACTTTAAACACGGAAAAAAATGGCAAACAACGAACATGATGTTACATGTCAAGTTCAAAATGCCTTGACTACACTTGCAATTACCCAACCATCACCACCTCACAAAATTGACTACTTTGACATGTCTATGACACATAAATTCATAAAAAACCTCTCACATCACTAAATAAATGTTCAATGATGACCAACAAATGCAACATCACAAAAAATAGCTCAACTCTTACCTGTTTCGTAAAGCGTATTGCCCCAATGAACCCAATGAACGTCAAAATTACCAAGAATGGACATCCATATTGCCTTACCATGTAAAAGCATTACACAAAATTTACTCATGCACAAAAAGATATAAAATTGAGTTGTGTGAGCGATGAGAATTTCAAAAGAAGTGATCAACATACAAGAACTCATTTCAACATCATCATCATTATTATTACAAAAAGGGGTCAATAACTATCCCTATCAAATTTCCACTCCACATCGCACATCTCTCAGGATTTCTCTAGAACTACATGATCAAATCTCTCTATCTCAGCTCCTTTGTACCCATGGACTCCTCTTCTCCTTTTCTTCCATCCAACCTAAAACCCGTTCTCCTCTCACTTCTACCCATATCTCCCTAAACTCTCATCCACTTTTTCTCTCTCTTAATCACACGCACTAGTCTTGTCACTACTCTCTCCTGAACTCCCTTCTTCTTCCCATCTGATTTTCTCTGTTCTCTTCTCTCGAGACCATCCTGCCCTTGTCTCCCTACCTCTTCACAATCCACATGAGCCCAACCATCGCTTCTCCTCTTCAAAACCTATCTGAGAAGCAACCAGTGCCATTCTAACTCACTGCAGCTACTAAATAGTCCCAACCATTCCACTCATCAACTGATCTCCTTCTCCAACCCTCGCACTTCTCCCTCACTTCTCCTCACCAACCAACACTGCTAACACTCCACTTGCCCTTGCCCAAAACTTTCGAAACCCTCAATGAAAGGAAACATTAGCTCTCTAAAAGAGGGATTGGTAGGACTAACTACTTGTAAATGAGAAGAGTGCTTGTCAGTGATTATATCTTCTTTCTATCCAAACTTTGACACACTGCCAATTCACTGTCCCTCACCGGCAATCGACCCAACTCTGACAACAACTACCATTGTTTCTCCATAACTCCCTCCCCGTGTCTCTTCCAACACTTGACGTCGCCTTCTACATCCCCTTGCACAACCACTAATCTTGTCTCCTCAAAAGTCTCTGACAGCTTCAACCGCACTATCTTTCACATCCGCTTCCTCATTCACACGACCTTAGTAACGACCAAAGTTTTCTTTAGTGATGCAAGTCTCCAATAAAAATAAACAGGTTAAGGCACTCACCACCAACCTAGCCAAATTCCATCAGCCACCTCAAATCCCAACCTCCTTTTGCTCACTATTCTCTCACATGCAACAAATTTCTCAAGCCAAATCTCCTTAGCCGATGTCGTCGCACCCTCAAACACAACTAACTACCAAACAACCGTAAGCCTCCATCCCTTTATATCTCTCCTCTATCTACATCTCTCCTCCCTCTCTTTCACTCTCTCCAAAAAAAACAAAGAATGAACAAAAAAATCATCCCAAGAAAAAAACAACAAAAAGGAGCAAAAAGTAAAGAAAAAAAGGAGAAAATGCATTTTTAATCATCGTCAACAAGGTAGCCTTACACATATGGTAAAAATGTAAGCAAAGGCACAAAAAATTAAGAGCATGTGCGCGTTGTTCCAATACAATGGGGAAATTCGTACACAATTACTCATGTGCATTAGGGCTGTCAATATTTGACCCGACCCAAAAATTTTGGGTTCAAGTTAGGGATTTCGACCCATTTGAAAAATCGGGTCGGGTTCGGGTTAACCTGGAAATCCGAAATCAACCCGCTTTGACCCGTTTTTAATTGATTTAGAAGTATTTTAAAAGATCGTTATGAAATAAGTAGATGTTAATTTCCAAAAATTAATAAATCATATTGTCCAAATTGAATTAAGCTTAGTTTATTTTAAATTGATTGAAATAAATCTCGATTAGATTTAATTAAATCGAATCAAATAAACAAATTTTAGTAAAACATGCTCGAAGCGGGTCGGGATTTGGTTGACCTGAAGCGGGTTGGGTTCGGGTCCAAAAAATCGCCCATTTCTATAAATGGGCCGGGTCGGGTTAGGTCAAACAGTGCCATGTCAGTTCCGGGTTAGACCCGAACCCGACCCATGACCCAATTTTGACAACCCTAATGTGCATTATTCCAATGCAATGGAGAAATCCTTGTGTATTTCATGGTGCAAATAATGAAAACCTATACAAGCATTTTTAAGTGTGTTGTGTATGAAGACTCTCAATCTCGATGTCCTAAACACAAACCAAGCACACTTTTAAAGCATGGTTGGTAGGCCTAGCACTCCTCTTAGATACCACTTACGCGGGGGGATGATGAGAGATTGCCTAAATGAGCAATGAATGAACTTAAAAAAAAAACACAAAATGCAATGACACATTGAAAATGAACAAGATAAAATGAAAGATAAGAATTAGAATGAAAATTTAAAATATTATGTAAGTCATGCTAAAAGAACAAGGTTGAACATATGATTGAACACCAAAGGACTTACATAGGATTGCAATGAACACAACAACTTTCCTACGAACATAAAAACCTCTCACTTCTAAAACACTCAAAAAGTCATGGATTATAATTGAACATGAAAATTATCGAGCGAGCACCTCGATTGAAAGGCGAAAAGGCGTCCATATATGGGCCTATTTGAACGCTCATGTGGAGTAAATGCAAGCAGTAAATTACATTATTTTGAATACATAATAAGATTCTAATTCGCCACTGAATTTTCAATACACATTCTAGCGAACAAAAGTTCTTAAAATTTCAATATATATATTGTGCGCGTTCCAATAAGAAAACTTTTGCTCAAACAATAAAAATCTAGGTATTTCTTTGTTGTGTGCATGCATCTTAAGAAAACATTCAAACTCAATAAAATCTTGAAAAGCATGCAAATGATCATGTAAATCCATCAAAAAACTTGCAAGTGAATGATGCAAATGCACACACACAAAAATATGCAAGAGCATCATGCATCGAAAATGATACAAATACATCAAAAAACATGCAATGGCATTATAAATCATATAAATGCATTACGCAAATGCACCAAAAAGTGTGTACCATCCAAAAGAGAAATAAAGTTATCAAAATCAATTATCCGCATATGCTTTGACAAATGCGCAGAACGCTTGAACATAAAATCGGATAATATTATGCTGATTGAAATTCATAATGAATTCAATTTTTTTAGACTTCGAAAAGCATGCAATCATTTTAAAAACACGCAATCACTTCAAAATTTTATGAACTCTTCTAAAATTCAAATTCATCACATAAAAGCATGTTCACAAGTGGACCGCTCTACCAATAGTGTGGGGTCATAAGTCCTACATTTCAAATCCAATCCTTCGTATCACAAAGACTAAGTTGACAATATTTAAACCCCAAGAACACAACCATTTGCAAGTAAGAGAACAAAGTCAAATTCAAATACATCAGAAGTCTCACCTTGATGATGACCTCATTAACAAAAATCTCTATCATATGGCACTCCATTTTCAATTATACCCCCAAATCTCAAAGCAAAACATTTGGAGGTCCAACTCTCAAGAAAAATATAAAAAATGAAAAAAATATCAAAATGACAAAAAAAAAATAATGAAGCAAATCAACTTCCCCAAAGTTTGAAGTAGCAACCATCCACCCCCCCCCCCCCCCCCTCCAAAAGAAATGTTTGTCAACGTTGATAAATTTAATATTAATCTCAGCTTACAAAAAACAAATATCGTATTAAACGTATCATTATCACTATCAAAATATCTCACAATGATTACGTGACACATGTCATCTAGCAGGTGATTTTGCAACAAAATAATAGATATTATCGGGGCCCCTTACCTGGGTGATTTCACCATAAAATGGCACCATTAAGTTATGATTATGGCTAAAGTGTGTAATTTTCCCAATGGCCCCAAATACCCTATATGATAAATTAAAGAGTGCACTTAATTGGGTTGTCCTCTATTGGCTAAGATTGACTAAAATTATCCTCTTAGACAAACATTCACTATCAATCGACAAGGTTCCTTCGAACAACACAACCCAAGGCTACTAAGAAGAATCATTTGATCAAGTTGCCAGGTTGTGTAAACTACCTCCATTGATTATGTAGACCAAGGTCCATGATAACCTAAGACGACAAAACCATGGGTTGATTGGATTCAACATATTTCCCTCCACCATCTTCTTTAAGCTAAGGGTAATAAAGTTTCCAATCTTAAACTAAATAGTTGCTAATGTATGCCAACTATTTAGTGCCTACAGACTAGTCTTAATTAAAAGTTCTCTATCATTACTAGAAGATAAAATCAAGCATACAGGCTTGCTCCTATAAGAAAACTATATATATATATATATATATATATATATATATATATATATATATATATATATATATATATATATATATATATATATATATATATATATATATATATATATATATATATATAATATTTGCAAAAATGATAATAAATTTATGGGTAATGTATTATCTGCAATCTAATCTACCTTTGAAAATTTTGACTCAAAATGAACTTAATCAACCTTTGAAATTTTTGACTTGAAATGAACTCTCTCAATAGAACCAAACGTAAACCATCGTAGTCCACACACCATTGTCTGATCATCATCACCCAAACATCATCACAATCAACCAAATACTCTCCTAACCACTATTGTCCGACCTTCATCATCCAATTGTTATCTCTTGACTGTCATCATCACCTTCCACTACTTCTCTATCAATGTGATAGGAAATGCTTGTAGGCACAAGAACTCCCTTTGATGAGTTTGAATTCCAGCACTTGCAAAAATAGATTGGAAAAGAGTTTGAAAGAAATAACCAAAAATAAACATTTTTATTGATAAAAGATTAAAGAAACGAACAAGATACAAAGTATCTTCAATTGGAGAGGAGGATTTGTCTCTCCTAATCTCTAGCCAGTGGGTAGAGCCCTAGCAAACCCTAGGACTTCTCAAAATTCAGCAAATAACCAGATAACCCTAACCCTAGAAAATCTCATCAATTTAAAGCATACAAATACAACCCTAATTTACTAAACAATTCCTCCCTAAAAAATAACCTACCTAAACTGCCCCTTCATATTCAAGTACGGGGCCCCACAAGGGGGTCGACGACTGCAGTGCCACAAGTATATAAACCAGCCCCCCTGGGCTAGTTCATCCAAGCACACCTAAGCCGATCCCAGTTTATCAATACCCCCCCCCCTCCCAAAGACCCACCCTGTCTGCAAGGTGGAAAGATAACACCATCCTCAACTTCCACATTATCACAAACAGTGAGAACCTGAACATCATAACTGTTGCATTCCAGCCGTTCCCTATGCAAAGGATCTGACGATCACAGAGAGCAATTCGTGGGAAGCACTCATGAATCAAGTTGAAACACCTTCCATAGATGGGCAGCTGATTTAGGAAGAGTTATATTTCATTATTGTGTAGTTATGTGTTTCCTTATTAAATATATTGTATAGATCTATATATAGGGATGACCTTATGCAATAAAACTAAAGCTTTTTCCCTCTCGTACCTCTCAAATTAACATGGTATCAAAGCCAACCTCGAAGCTTGGCGAATAGACAACGGACAGAGTCCTAGACGGAAGTTGCAAGCCGCAGACAAAGCCTTGCCTTGACGGAGACGGAGCCAAAGCCCTAATTCAAAACTTCCGATCCGACAGGAAGAGCAAGTCGTCCAAGGAGGATAGTCATAGCCAACGACGGAAGAAGTGAAGCCGTACAACCAAAGCCAAGGGCACGAACGGAGCAAGAAACGACCTTCATTGTCGTTGAAAATCAAGTGTTGTCGATCCATCCAGTGGAGACGGGGCTTCGCCGGACTCCAACGCCTTCTCCAGAGAACTCCGCCTGCCGACTGCAAGTAGGGAAGCCAACGGAGGAAGTCGGGACGGAGACTCGACTTGCGGCTTGAGAGGGCGAACCATGCCTGCCTTTGTGCGTACCCTAGCTACCTAAAACAAACCAAACTTAGTCGTTTTAAGACTCAGCTTGGCCCGATTATTTAATCGGGAAGACTTGTTCAAAAAAAATCCTCTTTCGACCTTTATTGTCGAACAAGAAAATTATAGGAAGCCTTGATTGCTATCCAATGTCAGAAATTAACTCCTCTCAAAACATTGATCAAACTGAGGAATCGATGGCACCAAGGACGAGGTGACCTTCAAATCATGCAACCTTCCTATCGTCTAAATGGAAAGAACTACTGATGCTATCGAATATTCTGTAATTTTATTTATATTGAACATTAGTATGTTTTTTTTATGTTCTTTTCTTATTTTTAGCTATCCAATGATGGGAAAGCATCCAATGATCATGGTAGGTTGTGCTTGGGGCTTGGTAGACCTTTGGTTTGCTGGCTCGATTGGTCCTTGGCTGCTGCTGGTTCTCGGGTTGGCTTATGGTCCACGGTTTTGGAGCCTATGGTGATGTGTGGAAGAGGATGATGTTTATTTGCTAGCTCATTAATGATGAGCTGAAGTTTTGTAGCTCATTAATGTTTTAAGGTAAGCTCATAAGTTGGATTCATTTTTGGAGTGGTCTTGTCCCTTCCCCTCCCCTTTCTTCTTTAAAATTTGTCCTTATTCCATGGGATTTCGTGGCTGTTTTTTGGGTTTCCTGTGCTGGTTGTTTTCCGTGCCATGGCTTCTTGGTTCCCCGGTTGGCTGCTGGTTTTCCATGCTGGGTGGCCTTTTCGTGTCTTTTGGCGCCTGGGTTCTGTGCGGGCCTCTTTGGTTCCGTGGCTACCTCTTCAGGTCCCTGGCTGGGCTGTTTCCCGTGAAGTGTTGGGGGGATTTCCGTGGTTTGTGATGCTTGGATTCCTGTGGGAATTCAATAAATTGGTTGTTTGGTTTCTCCTCTCTTGCCAATAAATATAAGATGTTTTGAGATGGAATGGGAGTTGAATATTGAAAGTAAATTTGCTATAAACCTGCGGTTTCTTGGAAAAGCTTGCGAGCTTGTTCCATTCTCCTTCTCATCTCCTCTAGGAAAGACTTGCAAGTACTTTCCACCCTTCTTCTCGGCTTCTAACCTCTTTCGTCTCTCCGCAAGTTCCACTCCATCTGTATCCTTCTTCTTGAGCTTTGGTGAAGTTTGTTGGCTAATTTGGGAGCATTTGCTGGACGAGTTTGGATTGGACAATCGGACGATCTTGCAGTGGTGGACCATCAGTTTGCTAGCCCTAAGCACTTATTTTACTTAACCTACATTTCGATGCATATGAGGAACCCGCTCTAACGGTTGTCTAAGGATAGCGTTGTTTTTATTTCTTTATTTCTTTGAATTCTCTTTTAATTTTCTTCGTCAGATTTTGAATGTCATAGATGATTGCTACTATTTGAATCAAATTTGGTTTAGTTTCGCCCTTTCTCTCCTTATTTGGTTTTTCCATCTACTGTGCTTACATCAACTACCTACAGTGGTCTCCATTTGTGAAGACCTACTTGAAGGGAAAAGGGAAAATATATCACCTCCTTGGAGGACCTAAAGGAGATCCTAAATTTGGGGCATGGGATGAAGCAGACTCCATGGTTATGTCAAGGTTGTGGAATTTCATGACTCCAGAAATTAGCGATACATTTATGTTCCTTTCAACTGCAAAGGACATATGGGATGCTGCCAGACAAACCTTCTCCAAAGCTCGTGATGCGGCTTAAATCTTTGAAATTAAAGTCAAAGATGGAAGTACAAAGCAGGGGAGTAAGACCGTGACGGAGTATGCCACCCTTCTACAAAATCTGTGGCAGGAACTTGATCACTATAGGTGCATAGAAACCAGATGTCCGGAAGATGCTGTGATCCTAAAGAACTTTATTGAAAAAAACAGTTTATGATTTTCTTACATGACTAAATGCAGAATTTGTCCAAGTTAGCTTCAGATCCTCGGCAAAGAGGTCTCGCCATCACTCAATGAAACCATTTCTCTCATCCGCATAGAAGCTAGAAAGCCGACGAGGTGTGATGTTAGAACCAAAGGTCGTTGAAAGCTCAGTAATGGTGATGAACAAAGAATCTTCATGGAAGGAGAAAAGTAAAGATTCTTCTAAATTCAAAGACAATGACTCACTTTGGTATACTTATTGCAAAAAGTCAAGACACACAAAAGAAACGTGCTGGAAAATACATGGAAACCCACTAGTAAGTAGTGGAATCAAAAAGGTGAAACAAGTAGCATGTCGCATGCCAACAACACTACAAGTCAGCCCACCCCAAAAGCACAGTCCAGCCTTGGAGAACTCAATAAAGAAGATATTGATAAACTGAAAAGACTCCTGATATCCCTTGAAAATCCAAACGCATCTTCCTCACTTGCACTCTCGGGTAAGTTTTCGATTTCTATTAGTTTAAATGCCTCTATAAATCATTTAAAGGAATTATGGATCATTGACTCAGGAGCCACAGACCATATGACCCACTCACCTAACCACTTCATCAACTATACTTCTTGTACAAGCAACAAGAAAATCGTCACTGTCGATGATTCTCTTACCACGGTAGCAGACCAAGGAGACATAACATTATCTCCCTCACCCTAAAATATGTGCTCCACGTACCTCAATTATCCAGAAACCTAATTTCACTCCAAAAATTTACCAATGATCATAATTGTCAAGCGTTATTTAACCCTACCTATTGCTTATTTCAGGACCAGAGATCGGGGAAGAATATTGGACTTGCTAAGGAGAAAGCTGGATTGTATTACTTAAAAAAAATAGACATATCTAAAAATAGCTGCTCTATGTTATCCTTAGTTGATAAAAATTTCACTATTTGGCTTCATCATTATAGGTTAGGAAACTCATGATGTCCTAAGACATGTATCCACAACTTTTTTCAAAAATTAGAAAATAAACATCTTCATTGTGAAACTTGTGAGTTAGCCAAACATAAAAGAACTTTCTTCCCAAATAAAAATGAGAGATGTGATACTCCTTTGTACCTTATTCACAGTGATATATGGGGACCCTCAGAAATCCCCAATATCTCTGGGGCTCGATGGTTTGTATCATTCATAGATGATTGCAATAGAGTCTCTTGGATCTATCTCCTCAAAAATAAATCAGATGTTAGCACCATTCTTCCCATATTTCAAACAATGATCCAAAATCAACTTGGGGTGAAAATAAGGAGATTTCCCTCCGATAAGGCCAAAGACTATTTTAACCAAACCATTTTCTCCTAATTCCAAAGTGAAGGGATCATTCACGAGTCCTGCGTTCACACGCCACAACAAAAAGGGCCTTCTAGCCTCCACTCGAGCTTTTCTATTCCACTACAATATACCCAAATCCTATTGGGGAGAAGCTCTCCTAACTGCAACTTATCTCATAAATCGACTTCCTTCAAAAACCTTGGACTCAAAACTCTAATGGAATTTTTGTCCTCATTATACCCCAAATTTTGAACCCAGCATAACCTTACACCAAAAATCTTTGGGTGCACAGCCTACGTTCATATCCACAATCAAAATAGAGGAAAACTAGATCCAAGAGCACTTAAATGCATCTTTATTGGTTATTTAACTACACAAAAAGGTTACAAGTGTTATCATCCTCCTACAATAAAAACCTTTATCTTTGTTGACGTTACTTTTGATGAACAAAGTTCCTATTTTTTTAAACCTCAGCTTCAGGGGGAGACTGAACTTAAGGAAGATGAGGAAAATGAACTAACACCTCTTGACCTTCGTCCATCACCTCAAACCAATCCACCTGAAAATCAGGATAGCGAAACAAAAGACAAAGTTGTCATTAGATTTGGAAGGTATACTCTAGGCGTACAAATTCAGATTATACTCCAAAGCAGATCCAAGAATCTGAACCATCTCCTAGAAACAAGGTAAGCTCACCACTTCCCTTATACCCTATAACCAACTCTATATCCTTCAACAATTTCTAATCTTCACATAAAAATTTCTTGGTTACACTAGAAGATATCCATATTTCTAAATATATTTTTGAGGCCTTATCTGATAAAATTAAAAAAAATGCCATAATAGATGAGATGCAGGATCTAGAAAAGAACAAAAATGGGAAATCATCAATCTACCGACAAGAAAAAAATCGGTTGGATGCAAATGGGTATTCTCCGTAAAGTACAAAGCTGATGGCACACTAGAAAGATATAATGCAAGACTAGTGGCAAAATGGTACACTCAAACATATGGCATTGACTATTAAGAAACATTTGCACCTGTAGCCAAGATGAACACTGTCAGAATACTACTCTCACTAGCAGCGAAGTACAACTGGCATCTGGAACAATTGGATGTGAAAAATGCATTCCTATATGGGGATCTGGAGGAAGAGATATTTATGGAAATACCACCAAGGTTCAAGGAAAAATCTGAATGTGACAATGTGTGCAGATTAAAAAAGGTCCTATATGGGCTCAAACAATCACCAAGGGTCTGGTTTGGAAGGTTCTCTAAGTTTATGCTCCTTAACGGATATAAACAAAGCCAAGGGGATCATACACTATTCTTTAAACATTCAGACTCTGGGGGGTCACAATATTGCTAGTGTATGTGGATGATATTATCTTAACTAGAAATAATGTAAAGGAGAAAGAAAGTCTAAGGAAAAGTCTTACCAAGGAATTTGACATCAAAGAACTTGGAAGACTAAAATATTTTCCTGGAATCAAAGTAGCTCACTCCAGCAGAGGAATCTTCATCTCACGATAAAAGTACATTAAAGATCTTCTGAAAGAAACAGGGAAACTAGCCTGTAAGCCAGCACCAACACCAGTACAATATAATCTTAAACTAGGGGAAGCTAGAGATGATTCAGATGTGGATAAAGGGGCCTACCAGAGACTGGTAGGGAAATTAATTTATCTTTCCCACACTAGACCAAATATAGCATTTGTTATAAGCATGGTCAGTCAGTTTATGCAAAATCTAAAGCTGGTCCACATGCAAGCGGTTGACAGGATATTGCACTACCTTAAAGGAAACTCAGAAAAAGGGATTCTCTTTAAGAGAGATCGCAGAATAACCCTAGAAGTATACACGGATGCTAACTATGAAGGATCACCTATTGATAGAAGATTTACCTCTGGATACTGCACATTTCTTGGAGGTAACCTAATTACATGGAGAAGCAAGAAACAAAATGTAGTGGCAAGATCTAGTGCAGAAGCAGAATATCAAGCTATGGCTTTAAAAATATGTGAGCTACTATGGATCAAAATAATCTTAGAAGACTTAATGGTTAAGTGGGATGAGTCCATGAAGCTACAATGTGACAACAAATCAGTAATCAGCATAGCCCACAATCCAGTCCAGTATGACAAGACCAAGCACATAGAAGTGGACAGATATTTCATTAAAGAAAAACTAAGAAGTGGTCTAGTAAGTATCAACCATGTATCATCAAAGGATCAACTTGCAGACATTCTTACCAAAATGATTAGACAGTTCTGCCTTTCTCAGAATGATTGACAAGCTGGAAATGACATATCCATATTTCCCAGATTGAGGAGGAGTGTTGAAATCCAGCCATTCCCTGTGCAAAGGATCTGACGGTCACAGAGAGCAATCCGTGGGAAGCTCTCATGAATCACATTGAAACACCTTCCATAGATGGGCAACTATTAAGGAAGAGTTATATTTCATTATTGTGTGGTTATTTGTTACATTATTAAATATCTTGTATATATCTATATATAGGGAAGAACTTATGCAATAAAACTAAAGCTTTTTCCTTCTTGTACCTCTCAAATTAACAATAACTACTCCTTTGATTTTCATATCTACTAACTACTAAGTCATGAAAAGTTGAAACCAAAAAAACAAAAAACAAAAAAACAAAAAAAGGAAATTCTGCCAACGGTAGAAAAACAATCTACCGTTAAAGGTTTCTCCAAGAATATGCATATGTCACAAAACCTATTGAAAGGATATAATCTATGAAGTCCATCATCAAATAAGGCACTAAATGTTTTGGATAGAATACGTAAGACACAAATATACTTCCATGGCCAAAGATTCCTAGTTGTAAATGAGGTCTAAATAATGAATCTAACCCCAAACAAGAATTCCTGCTTAACAGAGAAACTAGAGTCACAAGAACAAAGAAGTACATTGAACTTGAACTTCCTATCATTAGTAAAAAAAAAATCTCAGAAAAAGAGTAATAAAATAGGCATGTATTAAGGAAATTAAAAACTAAACTCCTACTACAAATATATAATCTGCTAAAAAATTCATCTTTCAATATATTCATCTTCTCACACAATTTGTATTTTTGACAAATGTAGACATTGAGGTTTGCAACCACAGCTTTTTAGATTATTGGTTTATTTTAACTTAAATACAACCAAACAGGCCTTGGATGCCATATAGCTTTGCTTAGCAATCAAAGCAAACTTGATGCCTATAACGAGCTCTGTTTGCATTAAAACAAATGTAGAATAAGCCACCTATCATTGCCATGTTCATTCTTGACAAATTATGTTATTCATAGCCAAACTTTTCTCCACTAATATATATATATATATATATATATATATATATATATATATATATATATATATATATATATATATTGTTTATACCTTTGTCACATCTTTTTTTTTCAACAGTGTTTTTCTTACCTTTTCTGCCTTAAAATTCATTATTACCATTTCTTCAATGTTCAACAACTGCTTAAACAGCACGAGTTATTATCATCTTGTCATCACTATACCTATGACTTCTACAAGCAAATACACAAAAGCGCTAAAAAACTTCAAGTAGACATGTTTGTGAACATAAAAGGTACCTCAAAAACTTGGTTAACAGTATTAAATATTGCAAACACGAAAATCCCGACTGATAAATTAAATAAATTAGGGCTGACTGAATTTATGTAAAATATGTGTAACGAAAGCTAAACCTTTGACCATGAGGGTAAAAAAAAACAAAAGTTACACCTTAGCTTCACCAAGGAATCCAATATATAAACCCAACATGCAAAGATTCATTTAGATATTAGTATAAAGAAAAGTTGATAATAGTGTGATCACCTTTGCATCGTCTGCTGAGGCAAATGTTACATAACCAAACCCACGAGATCGACCAGTTGACCTTTCCTGTTTCACAAACTTAACATATCTGAAAGAGCATCTACATTGGCTTATGGAATAGAAAAAATTTATAGAACCCACACAGCTTGGATTTTCAAATAAATTACAGATCAAAAAGCATAAGTAACAATCAGCATATGATATTTCAAGATAAAAGATTAATATAACATTCAAATATAAGAAAATGATAATTATTAAAAAATTCAACTCCAGGGAAAGCTAATTTGAACTTTAATGGTTTTTTAAACTGCCAACGTCTATAATAACAGAAACTCTCAAGTGGAGGTGGTCAAAACTTGCGTAAACTATAAAACTGCACAAAACCAGTAAAATTGACTGGTTTGAGTTGAGCTCAATTTCAGTTTCTAATTCCACATGTAGGGGTGTCAATATTTGACATGACCCGAAAACCCAACCTGAACCAAACTCAAAGATTTCGAGTTTAGGTCAACCCGTTTGGAAAATGGGTTGGGTTTGGTTTTCAAATTTTGACCCGATTGCGAACTCGAGTCAGGTTCTGGTCAACCTAAAAACTTAAAATCATCCCAAAAATGACCCGCACAATCGCGAGTTTGGGTCAACCCGTTTGAAAAATGGGGTTATGTTTGGTTTTCAAATTTGGACACGATTGCAAACTCGGGTCAGGTTCAGGTGAACCTAAAAACTCGAAATCAACCCAAAAATGACCCGCACAATCACGCTCGAGGTCGTTCGCTCGTCCATCCGCGCTCATCCTTGCGCTCGCACTCATCGCACACTGCAACCCCCGTTGCCCGCTCACCATTTTACCTAGTCGCACTCACTCATCCGCTCGCTAAATCGCAGTTGTGCTCAATCAGGTCAGCGGGCCGAGTCTGATCAACCCGGGTTAGGGATGAGTTTGGTTCGGGTCAAGATTTCTAACCCATTTGTCTAATCGGATAGGATTAGTTCAAGGCGGGTCAATTTCAAGTTGGACATAAACCCGACTCGAAAACCCATTTTAACATCCCTAACTACATGAACCAATAAGCTAGATATGGTATTAGATAAGATTTTGTTACGAACTATTTTAAAGATGGCCCGTATAGCATTTAATTTGTAGGATCTATTGCTTCCCTTTAGAAGTAGCTAGTGGGTTTGATTACTCCCCTTGGGGAAAGTTTATGACTCCCCTTCAGTGGGTATGATTACTCCCCTTGGGGAGAGTTTATGACTCCCCTTGGGAATTTGTGTGCATTAATTTAGTTGGAATTTATCATATTTTCGATAGTAGTTGTCTATTGGGCTAACTTTTGAGTGACACACCCTACCACCTGACACTAGTGCTTTCTACCCTAGCTTTCAATAGTTTATTATAATTTTGCTCGTTGTAGTGCTCATAGCTTTCCTACTTCAGCAGTAGCTTTATTAGTACCTATTTTGCTTTATTAGCACTAATTTTGTTCTGTACCGCACTAGTTTTTCCCTTTAACCCTGCGCTAACTTTCATCTACTTGTTTATTGGTGCTCGAAGCTTGGAGTTGAAAAGGTTGGATCTTGCAGTTGCAGAGGGGTTTTGGAGAGCTCACAAGAAGCTGCAACTGAGTCTACTACTAAGAGTCTGAGAGTGTTTTTGAGAGTTTGGAGAGTTTTGCTTGTTTAGAGAGTTCTTTGGTTTGAAAGTCAGTAGCTTGTGCTTATGTTGCATAGTATGAACATTATTATGTTACTATTTAATGCATTTTATTTCAATTTGAATTAATCGCATTAATTAATTAGATTATTAATTAAATAAAATTTCAATTAAAATTTAAATTTATTTAATTAAAGTTTTAAAATTAACTACCCAACTCATGTATTTTAAAATTATTCGATTAATTTAATTTAATTATTAATTAAATTTAAATTTTATTTGCTCATTTAATTTGATTGAAGTTTTAATTTTAATTATAGTTATAATTTTATTAAATTTTAAATTAATTGTTTAAATTAATTATATAAATTTAAATTTTATTGCTTAGAAGAATTTAATTGGTTATTTTTTAAAATTAGTTATTTAATTAAGTTTGTTTTAAATAGTTAGTTAATCATTAATTAAAAGAATTGATTTTAATTTTTTTAGTTTAATTAATTACTATTTTATTTTAAAATTAACCAATTAAATTTTAATTAATTATTTAAGTAAAATTTTGGTTTATTTAAAATTGGTTAACTAATTAATTAAAATTCTCCCGTTCGACAGTCTCCTCGCATAATTTTGGTAGCCTCCCGGCATCCCCTCATTGCAAGGGGAGGTTAGGGAGGGCACTTTCCCTTTTGAGTCGGCTCGACCAGATCAAATCGACGACGAGGGCTTCAGGCGGGGGAGCAAATCGACCCCAGTGTTGGTCTTCGAACCTTTTTTGTCGTTTTCCCTAGCATTTCGACAACCTTTCGGTTGGGGAAATCACTTGCCCTTTAGGTCCACTTAGTTGGATCAGAACGATAGTGAGGGCTTCATGGGAGCGAAAAAAGCCACCAATTGATACTTGTAGCCTCTAATTTAACAATTACAGCTTATGTTTTTTTTCTTTTAATATTAAAAATAATAATAATAGTAGTTATTATTATTATTAATTATAATTATTTTCATTAATAATAATAATGAAATACAAGAAACCACTCTTCTATCTCACTCATTATTTCAAGAAAACAAATAGCGTGTTTGCTTGAGTAAGATGGACAGGAGGGAGGCTGTTTGGCCTGGCCTTTGTTCGCACAGAGGAGGGATGAAAAGCTCTGGGATTCTTGTCCGCATGAGGGTTCAAACGAGAGCCAGGCGAACAGGATCGGGCAGGCGGACTGTGGTTGTTTGTGCGTGTAGGTACCTGGCGAAGCCGGATTTGAACGACGGTGAAGTTCGTGTGTTGAGGAGATGGTGTGGCCGGCAAGAATCGAAACATGGTTCGGGTCGCATTCAATCGAACACATGAGGAGATCAGCGGCTGGGTTTCGCTCGAGAAGCAGGCATCCGGGTCGGAACGGGAAAGTTGGGTACCGTTTGGTCAAGACAGGAAGTCAGGAGCATGGGTTTGATCGGAAGAATCAAGCTCTTCGAACAGGGAATCCGATAGGTGTATGTGGTTGGCTTCCGACATTAAAGGATTCATGTCATTTTTGTTCGACAAGTTTTACGCTGGCTTCCGACATGAGTGCAAGAAATCGAGAGAGAATGAAGGAGGGCGTCGGGATCTCCATAGCAAGAGAAAACTCAAAATACAAGTAAACGTAATCTTCAATTTTTCGTTTTCCTCATCATTTTATATGAATTGCACAAGCAGTCATTTTGCCCACGACGTGGAGGACGTGTGCAATGTGATTTGGTTCTTTGTCGTCGTGGGTTTTTTTTTTCCTTTGTTTTTTTTTTCTTGAGTGATTACAAATCTTTGTTATTATATACATTATTTTATTTTTTATACAAACAAAAGTATTTTCAGGATGGCTTACTTGGACCTAAATGCAAGTCGAAGTTAAAATAACGAGAGCGAATGATTAGTGAATTAGTGGAGATGATAGAAATGAGGGAAGTTTGAACAGCAAGGATGGAGAGTGGGGAATCATGAGTTCAAAGAGACGAGAAAAAAAATTAGAAGATGCAAATAGATGGTAGATCAAGAAACGATGAAACAAAAAGCTAAAAGGTGGGTACAACATTTAATACCCAATGAACATCATGAAGAACACAAATATCCGCAAAATAATAAAAAGTTATCTAAATAGCAAGGACAAATATGCAAAAATCACTGAATATCATTGTTGGTATGTATTACATGAATATGAAGACAATGATGTATAGTTGTAAAAACTTGGCCAGCATGAATAATTCCTCAAAAGTTAGAACATATTTGAACCAACATCTAACAAATAGTTGGCTTTGAAGTGCAAAAGTGAAACTAGATGGTGCAAACTTGAATTCAAACTAAAAGAACCATAAAATTAACCTGCCTAAGATAACCAAATAGATAAACAAACAGATGAAAGTAAACCTATAAAAGTAATGCCTTCTAAGTAGTATGGTGCTAAAAAAATAAATCCTGCTTAATTCCAACCAATCAAGCAAGGACAACAATAACTCATAAATATATCCACACAACAAAGTTCGGATAGGACAAAGGTCCTAACTTCCACAATGCTTGCTAATATCAAGTTCATGTCACTTGCCTATGAACCTAAATGAAGCATGAGCATGTCCGGAGCCATCAAGTCTTGTGATTTCTTGTCTGAATTCGGCCATCAAATTTAGATCATGGCATTGGGCTTGAACCATAAGTAAAGATCTAATCATTTATTTAAAATATCAAGCACCAATAATATTATGGCCTAAGGCCTCCATCAATCTATTCATCATTGCAAGTGCATGGTCTAACATATCTCAAAGGTTATGTGGATCGGTTACCCATCCTCCAATTAACTAACGAACTGAATTACTCACATAAAGGGATTATTTGGTCCGACACAAATCTTAGAGAAGTCACGGCTCATCTTTTATGCAATTTTACAATGGTATTAAAGAAACACTCATTTGATATTCTATAAAAAATCTTAAGGGTTAAGGAATTTTTCCTCCCACGGTCAATTCATAAGAAAATCAATGTTGAATTGATTTCAACTCTTCTTCAAGTTCAATTAAAAATTTTGAGTATAAGAAATCCTTCCTAAGGGCTACAACCCTCAATTAGAGTAAGATGCAAGCACAAGCTACAAGGTAGCCAACTTTTAAAACCTCAACCACCCCAAGGCAACTTCCTAGCATATAGGAATGGGGTTGTCGTCTATGGAAAGTATTCTTGCACCATCTCTCAATCCCCACCTTAGCTTTGAAGCGTAACCACCCTTTACCTAGAATCTAGTTCTCTAAGCCCCAGGGATTCCCAATTCCAAAACTCATAACAACAAATTGGGTAAAAATAAATAAGACGTGTTAAAAGGCTCTTAAATTGGACCCCATTACATCTAAGATTTTCAATAGAAAAATCTTGCTTCAAATTTACTCATTATAACCAAGAGGAAAATCAATAGTTGAATCATTCACTTACAATTAGCAATTCATACAAGTGTATGTAAAGCATGAGAAAAAGCATTTTAACAATGTGGTAGCGGCCCACCTTTAAATGCTGATCTCAAGCAACTATATCTACCATGAAGATTTTATCAATCAAGGATAACCACCAAAAAATATAATTAGGACGTTAATCCAAGTATTATCACTTCCATATGGGTCAAGGTCACACAAATAAAAGGTGCACTAAAGAAGATCAAATATTTTATTTAGTTAGGTCAACTTAACAACCTCGTGCAATAATTTTAATCTCATTTAGTAAGCTTGCAAGTAGACTAAGTAAGAATACCCATTTATTCCAATTTAATATTAACAATATTTAATCTAATAAATTTCTTTTAGTGCAATGTATATAGGTCTCCCTAAATGGAGGCATCCCTGTTGAGGCTCCTGGGCAACAAAATAGATCAAACTCATCTCCCTGGGGTAATCATTGAAGATCTCCCTTAATGGAGGTAACTCCCTAGAAGCTCCTAAGGCACCCTCTAAGGGCCTCCCTCAAAGATGGCAACCTCATTGAGACTCATGGGTGGATATAAGAGTAGCCTCTAAAAACCACCCTTAGAGGAAGTCCTATTGCATCTCATAAGTGGAAAAATTAATAGAACTCCATGTCCTAAGGACGCAACATCTAAAAACCTCCATTGTTATAGGTAGTTTCATAAGGCTTTTAGGCAACAATCAATCAAACTCTATATCCACTGAGAGCAAAGTCTCCAAAGATTTACCTTAGTATAGATTCATAATTGTGAGAGAAAGAGCTAAGTGTCAAACTTACACACATATCCTTGCCTCCGTCATGATTATGACATTGTTTCATTTTGAATTCATAAACATGTGAGGGAGGGATGAAGGCTTACTACAACGCATCATCTAGACTCCAACCTTTGATTACAATGCTATTCCTCATAACTTTGCAGACATGTGACAAGAATTAAGGACTAGAGGATCGCAACTCATCATCGAACCCCCCTAAGAATAATACCATTTCTATTAAAATTTATATATGCGCATAAGAGGGAGGGGGATGCATGCCCGACCTTCACCACCTCAAGTAGCCTCTTATTTACTGAATAATTGATGCAAACTCATTCCTTTGAATAACATAATTCATAAATGGCTTTATCACACCTCAGGTTATAATCAACATAAATTTTCTTGTCGTTTAGCTTAGCAAATGCACAACACAAATATAAGTCTCAATTACTCAGCATGTATATCCTAATGTAAGATAACAACCAAACTTCGATCAATCCAAAACAACCATATGATGATATATTAATAAAAAACTTCGATTAAATTATTCTTCTAAAAATGTCAAAGAACCATAATGTAAAGTTCTTAAGCTTCGACAAGTATATTCCTCTAGCTCAAGCACAAAGACTATTTCAAACTTCAAGAACATTCGCTGCATACTTGTAGATGAGTAAGGGCCAGGGACAAGGACAAAGAACTGTAAATGCATCACTTTTTAATCACACTTTTAAGCTTAGAACCCGCACTCATAGATTCATACGCATGTAAGGCTAAGAATGTCTTCCATATCCCTAAAAGTGTGAGGGGAAGTGGTTGACAATATCTCAAATGATCAGCTTGAAAAAAATCTTTAGTTTAAAGCTTATCCTCGCATATATGAACCAGGGTTAACAATATGTTTGGAGAATTTGAAAAAATAATAAAAATAAACAAAGCGGGCTTAATTACAAACCCCTAAACATCTATTAAAAAAAGTAAAAGATTTCCAAAAAATAAAGTATATATATTTATACAAATAATACAATAAGGTGATAATTTTTACATTGCTTAAAGCACTAATTACCATTTCTTGGGTGGTGGGACACCAACACTGAATAAACTGTAAAAATACTTTTAGGAGGCAAAACTACCTTCAAGTGGAGAAAATATTGCCTTCAACACAAGCTTAAAGCCAGCACACGCTAGTTGTGCAGGCTCAAGCACCTTAATCAAGTGCAGCCTAAGCTAGGTAGACCTAAAAACCACATGAATAATCAATCCATTCTCCCAAGATGCGCTAGAAAAATTGCATAAGAATGATGACAAAGATGAAATTAAAGTCATTAAAACTCAAACAAAAGACGCAAAAATTGTTGGCTTCGGAGAGATTATTTAATCCATGTATACAACTGAACAATAAATAGGAATACATAAATTTTTTTCGCAACTATTCATGTTTTAAGAGAATAATGAAGAACCAAATAGCAAAGTAAGAACAGAATGTACCAAAGAACCTGGCGTAATTTTCCAAATTCACACTAA
The DNA here is from genome assembly GCA_019514585.1 of Dendrobium officinale. Taxonomy (NCBI): domain Eukaryota; kingdom Viridiplantae; phylum Streptophyta; class Magnoliopsida; order Asparagales; family Orchidaceae; genus Dendrobium; species Dendrobium officinale. The sequence continues at coordinate 9,554,920 of CM033686.1, forward strand.
TAGAATTTTTTTTGGGGACCTCAAACTTGCCTTAAGCATTATAACGATTGTCTACAACACCATGGCTTTAGAAAATTCAAACGCTTCACCAAAGAGAAATATTATCTTAATTTATTTTATTCCTATATTTTTCCTTTTTTTTCTCCTCACTCTCTTATCTTCCTTCAAAAGCACCTCAATCATCCTGTTTCTTCCAATGGCAAGAGGAAAAATTCACATCAATGGGCCTTGTCTAAGTCCCCTATTCAAAGAAGTTAATAAAGTGAAAATTCATAATAAATAAGGTTCAAAGAATTTTGAATATAAACCATAATAGGAATTTAGTAGTAAATTCACAGAAACCTTAGAATCTATAATTCTCTATAAAAAATCACCTCTTTTCCATTTATGCTTATCTTGTAAAGGGAAAAATTACTCCATATGTTAACAATCTCCCACTCTGAAAGCAAATTTTTAATGTAAGGACTTGAAGTTAAATCTATGCAGAATCACATCAATCGCCCATTGAAATTACTTGAGGCTCACTTAATTCGTGGCGACAATCATTGTGTCAGCTGAGTTCTTGGATCATTTTATTTTGCTTAATAATGGGGAATCATCTTCCAAGAGACCTCAAATAAAATGATGTGTAAATTGCACATGCTTTGTCTAGGAATGAAATGCTACAATGTTTGTTGGATGTATGGCACTTTGGATATCATAAAAAGGAGCATTGGCATCTTGCTCTTTCCCATCTTTTTCCATACATGCTTCAGCTAAATCATCTATTTACTAATCTCAATAGCTATAACATATTATACTTTTATGTTTCACAAGGAAAAAAAATTCTTTAATTGTAATACCCTATAGATATCAATATCAACCAAAATATAAATGGATTATATTGTTCTTCTTCCAATATCGAAATTAATACACAAATCAACATCTATAAAGCATGGTAGTTTCATATCACCCTTTACCAAATACTAGAGATGTGTTGATAGTTGCTTTCAAGTATGGCTGAATCCACTTAACTGCCTCTCAATATACATTTTTTTTAGTTTAACATGTACTCTATAGCTCCCATTACATGACCATAAATTAGGTCTAATGCACACCATAACATACATTACAAAACTACCTGAAGAAGCACAAAAATCATATGTTTTATCTCCCATTAATTTCAAATTATTGAGTTTAAAGTCACTAGTAGGAAGAGACATTAAATATGTATTGCAAATTCTCAATATAATCAATTTAAGATGGCTTCAACTATTCAACATATCAGAAAATTTACCACAAGCAATTCTCAACCAAAGAATTTTCTTTACCTCTCCCAAATCTTTCATGTCAAACTCTTTTGATAATTGTCCTTCAATTTATCGATCTCATAAAACTTGCTTCCATAATCAACATGACATCCACATAAATGCAAGTTGAAACAACTCTTACGAACATCTTTGATGCAGCAATAGTGATCTCCTTCCATCTAGATTAACCGTCAATGTAGTCTTATTGACATTTTTTATTTAACATCAACATCACCCTAAATACAGAAAGACTCGTCATTGACAAGATATAACCTATCCCATAATTTTCTACAGAATAATGAGATATGAGCTTTTAAATGAAATTACGTGAGAAGATGCCCATAAGTCCAGAATATAAGATTCCACGGAACTATCAGCATTGAGACTTAGTACATAATGAATCTCCCTAACAACATTCACCGACCCTTTTTTTATGGTTCAAACTTTGTTCACCTTTCTTTTGTAGGTAATCGCTTCTCATATTCTCAATATTTTAATATCACTAGCATGTGCTGATATGACCTTATGAACAAATTTATCCTTTGATTGAAATGTTGACTTTTTCCTTAAATTTTGGATCTCCCCTAATTATAACTTTTTTATAATTCTTTCCTACTATTAATAAAGTAACTTCCCAAAAAATTTCTCATCTCAAAATGTCCTCACTTAAGATTTAATCAAAAAAATCACTAAATTTAAGTTTCATAGACCCATATGAGTGTCGACAACAAGCAAAGCTTTTCCCCAGCTCTCTAAAAGTGATGTCAACAAATTCAAGGCATAAACTTCATCATCAAAGTTAACATCAATCAAACACAAGTAATTTAAGATCAAATTAAAATTCAATAACATGTCTAACTACATAAACACCTATTATCCTTACATTAAATAATTCATATTATAAATACCTTGATTAATATCAATGACTTCTCGTGCAAGTTTGATAGTACTTTCGTCACTCTATAAGTAGATTTCTCATATAGTGCATATCAAACAATATTGTTGATAAGTGATAGTTGTTATCCGCCTATCCACAAGATCCCAATCTTCATGGTTTATAAATGTCAATTCTATTTCCAAGAGAGGTAAATAAAGTATCATTTGGCATTTAGCATGGATAGCCCACAATATAAATCTTCAAGTATCTAAAATTTTTCCATTTAACTTGCTGATCTTTACTATTCCATCATTGGATATTCCATCATTGGCAGGCATTACTTTCCAGTTTCCCTTAAAACATCATAGTTGGTTTGATGCCAATTGTTGGGGAAATAGTTGTAAGATAAATAATGAAGATGAAAAGAAAAATGCAAAAACATAAAACAAGAAGTACACAAATTTATGTGATTCAGAGATATTATCTCTTTTACACACATAGACACATGAAGATATATTTCCACTATTATAGGACGGTCAAATTTTCTCAAATATTTATGTTTTGAAAGAGTAATACAAACAAAATAGCAAAATAAGAGATTTGATGGAGATTATACTAAAAATTCACAGGTAATACTCCCCATTCGTAGCAAAGAACTTTTTCCTAGCACCAACGAACTTACCTTTGTCGCTATTGTGCTTGCATCAATTTTAAACAATTCATCATGACCAAAAATAAAAAATCTAGACAAAATTTCCTCTTTGTTCTTCTCTCTTTTTTATCCTTTTCCTCAAAAACACTCGGCCATCATTTTTCTTCTCATGGCAAGAAGGATAATTCAATGAAATAAACTTCATTTAGGAACACCACATAAAGAACTTAAAGAGGTAGAAATGCATAACACATTCAATCAAACTTGGCTAAGGGCAGACAGTTTCGTGAATCTTTATTGGCCCAAGTGAACTTTTTCAAAATGAAAGTGTCAGTCATGATCCTCTTTAATGGAGGTGAAAGACCTGCATGAATATTAGTAGTAGAAACAAATAAATGTGTCAACTCATTGATTAATCAGAAAATGTGAGGATGAATTCTTTCCTAATTTCCAAGTGTGAATAGAATATGTCATAATGATGACAATAAGTTTTAGCGTGACCATAAGTTTCTTAAATTTCAGCTTTTTAAATGAGTTCTTTTGCAGAAGAATGAGGAAGTGGGAAATAACTTTCATCAAGCTGATAGTGGTGAAGGTGACAAAAGGTTGAAACACACAATAACAAGAACAAAGACCATTTACAATGGGATGTGCTAAAATTTAATAAAGGTAACATAGGTGGAAAAATTTGACAACATATCCAAAAGCATGTAAACGTAGCAAATCAACTTCCACTTAGCAGTACGATAAATTCAAAAAGCATGAAAGATGAGCCACAAAAGGTAACCAATTTGCAGGTTTTGTAGTCATGCAATGGTTAAAGCCCATCCAAAAGACTTCTCATGAAGTTCGGCACAAAAGCAGCTCAGAGCGGAAAAAAAAAAAGTAATAATGGTAACCTTCATAACTATGCAGTCATCCAACTCCCCAAACTTGCTCATGTATTGCCTCAGCCCTTCAGTTTCTACATCCCAGGGTATTCCAAGGATCTGGAAACAAAATTCGAATTAGAAATTACCAAAAAGCGGAAAATGAATAAAAGATAGTCTTTAGTGAGCCATGGGCTGGATACTAACCACAAGCTTGGTCGCCATGTTCGCCAAAAGGACCGAGACAGATGAAAAGAATCAGCAAAGGCGGGCACTCACTCCCACTCAATGTGACCAGAAAGAACCCTCTACTCCACAAATCCTTTCCTCGTGCTCCTCTCAAATCTCTCTCTAGTTAAAAACTCTTATATTAAAAAACCCCTTAATCGTTCTCCTCTCAAGCTCTCTGAACCCTCTCAAAAATCTCTCTTTCTCTCCTGCAGATTGGCACACAACACACAGTGATCTTTCTTTCATACCTAATTCTTTTCTGGGAAATCTCCTCTTGGGTTCTCGACCAACGTCGGAGACGATAAGAGGATAGAAGAAAATAGATGAGGGCATTATTACTAGTGTTGGGGAAGAAGAGAACTCGCGCTCTTGGTAACACTCTTACCTCGCCCGAAGCTCGCGTGGCTCTCGCCCTCGCCTCTATATCTCTAACTCTTTCTCTCCGTCCGTGCTTCGGGTTGCCGGCGCCCAGCCTCGCGGCGGCTTATCTTCTCCACAAATCAGAGCTCTCCACCCATTTTCCTTCCATCTCTGGGATTATATACGGATGGATGAGGGATCTACAGCGCGACCTAGGGGGCACGTGGTAAGACCCATTTATATAATTTTTTTAAGCACAGCAAATTTTTCTAATATAGGAGTAATTTATATGGAATTATGTATTAAATATTTGTATATGTTTTTTTTTTTTTTTTTTTTTGACATTTAGGTCATTTAAGACAAACTCACACACACAACATACACAAAGACTCGAACCCTAAATCTCTTAGTTGGAAGCCTGAGCTCTCAACCAATAGGCGAAGGAGACTTGTGTATGAAGTTAAGGCATGAGTAGTTTCATTAAAATAATATTTATTAATATGTTACCAAGCATGTGAATTTTTTTTTTTATAAAATGAGTAAAACAATATAGTATTATTCAATATATATAAAACTTTAAAAATGGGAATCATGCTTTATTAAATATAAATTTTTTATTATTATTTTTAAAATTTTCTATCAAAAAATAATGTAATTTTAATTAACATTAATTAATAAAATTAAATTATTTTTTTAATATATATACTTTAATTAATATTAAATAATTTAAAATATGCAACTCTAATCTTTCTCCCCTAAATCATTGAACCCACCATGATAAAGAAGCTTTAAAGTCACCATGATAGCTAGTTGGATAAATCATCCTTACAAATGTGTCAAATGTGTCAAAAAGAGTCCGTGATACTTGCAGTTTTAAAATAAGTTAAACCTGAGGTTTAATAAATTTAATTTGATGCAAAATGAAAAATAAATAAGATTTTAATATCTATATTATTGATGGAAAAGTATTTGATGTGAAATGAGCATATCTCTGAAAATGTTAGAGTTGATTTAGAGGCAAATAAGATTAGACAAAGTTGTATTTAAATGACACATAAAACTTCGGCCTTCTCATGACCCAATTAAAAGAGTAAATGTATTAAATATGATCTATGTTTAGAAAAGTATGGATAGGCATAAGAAAATTCGATTACAAAAATGTTAGAAATGATATTTTTATTATATTTAAATAAGAAAAGTATGGATAGGACAATAATGATTCATGCAAGCCAGGGGCGGAACCAGCCCTAATTTTCAGGGGGGGCAAACTTATAAGACGTATATGTCGGGGGTCCAAGGGGGCAGTGTCTTCTGGCGGGGTTCGACCTATTGGGGGCAATTACCTAAAGACCATAGTATTTTAAAATTTTTAGGGGGAACAATTGCATGAAAACCCTTGTAATAAAGACTAAAAAATGAATAAAAGGGGGTAAATTACCTAAAAAAACCATATAAAAAAATTTAAAAAAAAAAAATGAGGGGGGGCAACTGCCCCCCTGGAACCTATTAGGTTCCGCCCTTAATGCAAGCAGACTCTTGCAATGAGATAAAGGCTTGATGATGTTGTTGTAGTTGATGTCCTTAATGGGCATAATTTTTAAAAAGAAAGAGCTACCAAGTTATAAAAAAGAAAAATAATCCATTGAAATTACAATTACACATGATAGATAAAGAAACTACCTAAAGAAAATAAAAAATGAGCTCCAAAATATAATAAATCATCAGTGATCTAATAGTTGTCATCTGAGGTGACCAAACGGTATAGTATCTAACTTAAATAGATTTCTGTGAGGGGAACCATCATATCCCAAAATAAGCAAAAAATAAATAAATAAATAGTCCACCATGGTAATTTTAGCAAAATATATATAATAGAAAATTTTCCAAAAAGAAAGCATCCCTAACTCATCCACACATCAAAATATTTCCCTTATTATTTTAAAAAAGAGCTCCTCATAAATATCAATTAGCTATCAAACTCCATATAATAATAAAGAATGATAGAAAAATTCATCAACAAATATTCAAATAGTTAAATAAATTGAGAAAATTTTTGCAACAGAGGAAAAAAAAAACCTCATGCAATGCAAAAGAGCAAATAAATCTAATAGAAGCACAAAACTAACATCCTAAGAAGACAAAGCCTAAAGACAAACATCAAAGAAAACCCCACATATCCATATATCACAAATCCGAACAAAATATTCCAAATGCATCGAGAAACCATAACTCCACAAAACATGAAAATGTTACGAGTCATCCAACAAACCACCCCGCCAATACAAGTAAGCAAGATGAGATGCATTAAGTGAAGTGTAATTGGGTAAGGGGGAATAGCCTCCATGTTCCATCGTTTACTTTTATGTGGCAAACAATATTTTTTCAATCAAAGAGTGACTATTAAACATCTTATTTATAAAGATTCGGTTATTTCTTTGTTGCATGATAAAATAAGTCGTAATATATATGAACAGCAAGTAGGAAAAATCTTCTAGTAATTTTGATTAGACTACCAAAAAAAATCCTTTAGTAGCAGTCTATAGTAGTTGTTTACAGACCGCCACTAAAGATTTGTATAGGTAGCAGTTTCCACTACTACTAAAACCTCACCTATTATTTCCTCCTCAGCCGTAATCGACTCATTTCCCTCCTCTACCCTAATCGATACATTCCATAATCTCGACTTCTGCTGCTTGCTTCATCGACCGCTTGTCCATCCCAGAGCTCCATCGGGTGAGCATCCACGACCGAATTTGCATGTCCCGATTCTGAATCCATCGCCACAGTCGAATCCTTCATTATTGTCGAATTCTCTATCATCATTCATCTGATCGAGTCCATTAGTATTTTTCCTAATCGACTTATTCTCTTATTTATCCTAATTGGCTCATCATTTAATCTCGACCTTGCTACTTTGCTTATTCAGCCACCCGTCCTACAGCTCCATTTGACGAGCATCCACGACCGAATCCATCCATCCCGACGCCGAATCCTTCATTGCAGCTGAATCTGTTGTCACCACCGAATTTTATGTCTCCATTCATTTGCTTGGCTCCATCTGGATATTTTCTCCATAGGTATTTCAGCTCTTAGATGTACGCATGCAAAAAGAAAGTTGGTCTATTAGTATGGGGGTCTATTAAAGGTGTTTACTGCAACATATTTTTTAGTGCTATCTGCTTTAGTTGTAATAGCTCTGGCTACTTATTATTCCAAGATTTTCAGAGCTTAATGTGTGATTTTTTTTCTTTGATTTTCTTGTTTATGATTGCTTACCAATTTTATAGCTTGGGTTCAGTGGCGGAACCCCATTGTGGTCAGGGGGGCAATTGCACCCCCTCCCTCAAAAAAAAAAAAAAATTTAAATGTTTATATGATTTTTTAGGTAATTTATCACTCTTCATTCATTTTTTAGTCTTTATTACAAGATTTTTACTTTTAAGCCAATTCCCCCCCCCCCTTCCTTGGACCCCCGTTATATATACCTTATAAATTTAAATTCATAATATCTTAAACAAGATGATTTTCACAAGATTTTAATCGGAAGAAAACATACATTAATTCATGTTGAATTCAGAACTACAATTTCTCCCTATTTTCCCTTTCATTTTCTTCTTTCTTTATGAGTTAATTCTCTATGCAACAAACTAACCCCAATAATGAGATAAAGATAATACCGGTAGTTATTTCTTACATATTAGTTATAATAACTACTCATAGGAGTTATTTAATTAAGCGGTCAATAAACAATTGATCAAATTATATCTTTTTGATAAATAGGATTTAAAAATAAATAATTAAATTATAAATTAAATTTCAATAATTAAAATATATGAATCACTTAATGATTTATATAATTAAATATATAGATATACTTAAATATTTATTGCGATGTCTCGCATAATTATTATTTTTAATTATTCTAACACTTATTGCTTCTTAAAACAGCTTTTTGGTGTAAAAATTAAAAATTTTGTACTGAAAAGCTGCTTTAGGCTTCGTTTGGGGCGGCTTTCTTATTATTTCTCAAAGTAGCCTTTTAGTATACAAATTTTAATTTTTATACTAAAAAGCTCCTTTAAAAAAAAAAATCATATCAAATGAAATCTTAAAAAGCAATGAGAAAGCTATCTCAAATGAAGCCTAAGTTCTTCCAAACAAACAGTCTCAACGCATGAAGCATTGGCTTCAAGAAATTTGATGTAAGATGAAGTATACAAGGCTGATATTTTGCATGATTTTAACTCTCAGAAGAGCTAATTCTCTAGAGGTAAGATGACTATATATGACTGATATCATAGAAAGTGCTAGCTCTAGATGGTGAAGTATTTCTCTAAGGAAAAATTCTTCATAACTTTTCTAGATATTTGGAACTTCATCCTAATTGCCCTTTTGTCTTTCCTTGGATGGTCTATTCGGCAACCAGGGAATTGACTAATCATCTACTGATTTCGTAGTCCGAATGAAATTTTTTGAGCCATTCTAAGCTTTGGTTTTTTTTTTTTTTTTTTTTTTTTTTTTTTTTTTTTTTTTTTTTTTTTTTTTTTTTTTTTTTGTGAAATCTGTAATATTTCAATTGCATTATATAACATATGTCATGAAGAGTGCTATCTTGAAGAGCAATCAACATATGTAATATTTCTATGGTCAGTAACAAAACTTTTTTCTTAAATGATAGATCCATAAACTAATAGGACTAGAAGGACTTGAAGGAGCTTCATTGGCACCAGCAGATTTTAGGACTAAATTATAATTTTTGGGTAGCGGTTTTAACCGTTGTTATAAACCACATTATATTGCAGAGTTGCATAGGTTAAAATCGCTTCTAAAGCTACTACTGCCAAAAACTTGAAACGACATAAAGATTCAGGCTTCGTTTGTGACGGCTTTCTTATTGCTTCTTAAAATAGCTTTCTAGTTCAACAAATAAAATTTGTATACTAAAAAGTTGTTTTAAGAAGCAATAAGAAAGCCGCCCCAAACGAAACCTCAAAGAGTGTTGGGAAAGCCGTTTGTAACGCTTGTAGATACGGTGGTTTTGCAATGCTTTCTAAACCGCTGCAAAAAGTTTTGCAGGTATTTTAGTATCTGCAATAGGTCAAAAAAAGTGTTACGAAAGCCAAATTTAGTAGTAGTATTATTTCCTTACTATTAGTTTATATATTGATAGTAGTAAAGTTTACTTAACTTCAGTTTTAACATACTTTTCGAATAAAATAGAACAAAAGATTAGTGTTTTTCCAAAAGGAAATCAAGAAATTAAAAAAAAAAATCGAGAAAAAGACATCACTGTATATATAAGAATATCCCCAAAGTAATTATTTCTGCATTTCTTTTATTTGCCATAGTATTAATGCTATTGACATTTTAAAATAAAAATCTTCAGCGGGATGGCCACTCCAAAATTTAATAATTCTTTTATTTTTTATTTCTATATTGTTATTATTATTTATTCATTATTAAAATTAGAGTATATTTAATCACATTTATCATTTTATTCATCTCCTTACAACTCTAATTTTTATATAAAAATAAAGCACGTTAAGATATTATAATTAATATTTTATCATGATAAATTTAATATTATAGAGTTTATTTTGAGATGAGTATAATATACGAGAAAAAAGATTTGTCTACTATGACTATTATAAACAATCTACTACAAAATAGAATTAGAGAACAATATATGAATAATGTCTTTAATTACTTAATTATATTAAAAATATTTAATTGTATTATTAATAAAATAAGCAGTAAACTCTTTCAAAATATGAAGAGTAAGTATTATAAATTATAATTTTTTATCAAATTATATTTTATTTTCTTAAAATAGTAAATTCAAAATTTTATGTATCTGTCAATATAAATCTCAAACATGAATGAAAAAAATTGAGAGAGTATTTGACTATCAACATCTTTTTTCGACGTTATGTTGTCTATCCGACTGCGTGATCCAGGGTTTTTGAATGGGTATTCTTCTCCTCTTTCATTTAAAGATGCTTTGTCCGGCACATCTAATGTTTTAGTCTCTTTTTCCGATTTGAGAATTTCTTCTCATTGTGGGTTGCCGGCATTATTGATTTCAGAGGAGGAAGTCCAAGCGCTAGTGGCTCCTTTGGAATTCGCTTTAGTTGACAAATTTTCGGGTCGGAGGCCTTCCATTAAAGCCATTATAATTTTTTTTTTTTTTTCAATCTGAAATTAAATGGTGATTGTTCGGTCATTGTCCTCAACCATAGGAATGTCTTGATCAAGCTTTTCAACGATTTGGATTAAGGTAGGGTCTTTACTCATCGTTCTTACTTAGTAAGCAATTATTTTATGAAATTAGTCAAATGGACACCTTCTTTGGATATTGATGTTGATTCTCCTATCATCCCCAAAAGGATTTCATTTCCTAATATGCGGCCTCACCTTTCTTTCAGCGAATCATCTTTGGCTTGGGTTCCCTATTTGGTCGGACCTTAAAAACTGATACTGCTATGACTTATAGTTCTCACCCATCTGTTGCATGCATTCTTGTTGAATTGGATGTTACCAAAAAATATCCGGATAAGATTTGGGTGGGTTCTAATAAATATGGTTATATACAGTTGGTGATTATGGAAGAAATCCCTACTTATTGCGTGAATATTTAGGCCATTTGAAAGAGGAATGTCGTATGTTACATTCTCATCTTAATCTATCTACTAAATCCCTTCCAGTCAATGTTGACGCTCATCCTTCTCCAGATACTATAGGTTTGGTTGGTGATAATGTGGAAAATCCTATTGTTACTCTTGTTATGCCATTTGAGGGGGCACTTAATGGGGTTAATTTCTCTGAGGTTGCTGAGCTTGTTATGGGTGTTGACAACCCGTCGTATGTTTCTTTGCCGGTGGTTCCGTGGTTCCTTCCGGTGTTTTAATGAGGTTGAGCCGAATCAATGCTTAATCAATTTTGTAGCTAGTTATATTGTTTATCCTAGTTTTTTTGGGGATGACAGTGACGTTGAAATTGCGATTTCAGATGATCATTCGGACCGGGAATTGGTTCCACCTATCGACGGGATTTTGCCTATTGAGAGTGGTGAGATGGCCAATGCTTTGGTTACACCTACTCATTTTAGTCCCTTGCTGAATTAGGGTGTTACGGTTGGTACCCCTCTGGCTGATGTGCCTATTTATGTCATGTCAAGTGATGCATTATTAGCTCAATTTGCTTGCACATCTTAGAATAAAGAGGTGTTGAATGATGACTGGTTGGATGGTGAAATTTTCTCTGCTGACGAGGATGTAATGATTGAAAAAGAATTGGCATCTCGGGAAAATTTGATTTAAGTATTATTCAAATTGTGGATGTTGGTTTTTTTCAGAAGAGTGGTAAACAGAGAAAAAGGAAATTCAAAAAAAAAAAAAATGATTGGCTTGGCTTTATGTTTTAGCTTATTTGTTCGTTACTGTATGTGGGTGCTGCTCTCAGTTTTATTGGATCTTTCGTTGGTTAATGTGGGTGCTGCTCTCGGATTGTTGGTTTGGCCTTCACGGATTAAGGACCGGGCTATGATGTGGAGGTTTTAAATCATTTCTTGCACGTTATGACTTGTTGGCAACCATTGGTGGTGCTCCTTTTGATGGTTTTTTTTTTTTTTTTGGTGTCAAACTTTGCTTGTTCATTTCATCTACTCCTCTGGATGGTCCTTGCCTAGCTTTTGGGTAATGGTTTGAAGCTTCCTATATACTAAGCCCGGCTATCTTCTACCTTTCCACTACTTATTTCCTCTTTGTTGTTTTTTATTGTAATTTTGGATTTGTCCTTAGATGGATTTATATCTTTTTTTTTGTTTTTAACACGTAGGTCCCTCGTGGGTTAAAAAAAAAAAAAACTCCAATGAATAAAACCATAATTTTATTCGGCCATAATTTCCATATCTATCCTAATATAATTTATATTAAATTATTCGAACTAAATTTTATTCACATTTTAACAAATACGCTCCCTCATTAGTTATTTCTATCAATGTCCATTCCTTTCTTTTCCTTTGCCGACATTCCACTGAGGTATCTTTTTTTGGTTTTTCTCCTATGATATCTGAGGACAGGAGCGATGGAAGGAAGGGTCCATTCCTTCTGCCTAACGCGTGATCATATTCCCCTCTCCTTGCAGAAAAAAGAGAGTCCTTGTTCTGCTTTCCTCCAACACCAACGAGAAGCCATTGCAGAGTTAGAAATCATGCAAGCCCAGTCAAAGACAAAAAATTCTCTAAATAGACAAAGCATTTGAGCAGGCAGAAGTAGAAATTGAAGTTCATTATGTCTGATTGATGATCAGTGATCTTTTCAATAACTGAGCACTGCTTAAGGTCAATCCTTCAACCTTAAGGTGAAATTACTTTTCTTTTCTTTTTTTTAAGAATAAGGGCAAAGCCAAACTTCATCAACTTCATTAACAAAAATTAAATTTTTTTACTAGAAAGTCGCTTTCAGTAAGAAAGCCGTCCCAAACAAAGTCTTACTAAAGAGATCTGTAAGTTGATCTTTGGTGGCAATATGATGAGCAGAGATGTGAATCGTTTGATGTATTCTCTAATAAAGTGACAAACAATTTATATATGCTTTATGCGAGTATGAAACATTGGGTTATTGGCTAATGCTAGAGCAGATACATTGTCACAAAAGAGTTTTGTTGAAGCTAACTTGATGTGAAAATTATGTAGTAGTGAGCGAAGCTATATAATATCACACGCGGTTAGAGATCTAATTCATTTGCGTATTACAAATTCACATATCCAAGTGGTTGTTTCATATAAACCTTCTTGACTAGTTGGACATGCAAGAAGGCATCGGAAACATCTTGTTGTAGGACGTGCCAATGGTATGTAATTGCCATAGTAAGAAAAATGCATATGGTAGGGAATTTTGTTACATGATTAAATGTGTCATAAAAATCAAGTCTAGACTCTTGTTTAAGACCTTCAGCTACCAACCAAGCTTTGTATCTAGCAATAATACTATCATAGTTGAATTTAATTTTAAAGAGCCATTTGCTATCTAAGACATTCTGATGCAGATAAGTCGGAATAGGGATCCCAATCAATTTAAGCCTTCATTTGGGACCGTTTTTTTAATGCATCTTAAAACAAATTTTAGTCAAAAACTACAAAATTTATACTAAAAGTTTATTTTAAGGAGCAATACGACTTTCTTACTGCTTCTTAAAATAATTTTGTAGTACAAAAATTAAAAATTTATACTAAAATATTGCTTTAAGAATCAATAATAAGAAAACAATCCCAAATGAAATCATAATTAAAAAAATAGAAGCTTGTCGCCCAATTAAGTGGATAGAGAAAACAGAGTAGGTTTTTTTCGATGTTGTAAATTAAGAACAACTCCTGAAAAAATTAAATAAAATTTATTGTTTTGTGAAAGCAGGGTTCATTCCTTCTATAGGTATAAGAAAATAAATGTTGGCAAAACACTAATATTGAAACGAATAATTACTTAGATTTAGATCATTCGCTAAACAAACAAGTTAAGTATTAACAGATTTTTTAGCTTATTTAATAAATGACTAGAAAACAAGTAAATTATTTTGGAGAGTCCAATGATATTGTCATCTTATAGGTAAGTATTCTGAATGAGTGCTAAAAAAAGAACAATTAAGGGTAATTAGTATTCTAATTTTTTTTTTATGAATTATATATATATATAACTTGATAGGATAAAAAAATTAAAAATTTTGGAAGCCCATCTTAATTTTCTTTTGCATTAAAATATCCTAACATATTTAGGCTTTGCTTGGGATTGCTTGTATATTACTTCTTAAAGCAATGTTTTTATTAAAAAAATTAAAATTTGTCCTAAAAATTTGCTTTAAGTAGTAAAAAAGAAGTCCAGAATGAAGTTTGTGATTTTATTCAAAGTGATTTGATATTCACTACATAACTCTCCTTGGCCTATTGGTTGAGAGCTTAGGCTTCCAACTAAGAGGTCCAGGGTTCGAGTCTATGTGTATGCGTTGTGTGTGTGAGTTTGCCTTAAATGGCCTAAATGTCCAAAAAAAAAAAAAAAAAGATTTGATATTCGCTAACATGTTTGATGATGAAATATATTAGAATGAATTTAGTCGAATTTTATGTTTGGTGGAATGTTCAGCTCTGGTTATGTTATTCATTCACTGCGAGGATCATTTTTGGTTGATTAAGAGGACTGGTGAAAGGTTAGTTGGCGGCATTTCCTTGCTGCTCGATCGGTTGGCTGGTGGAATGTTCATTTTGATTGCTCCTTTGCAAGTACGTATGCTAAGGCAGGCTATATTCCGAATTCGTCGCTGTGGGGGGGGGGGGGGGTCGTTTTTATTTGGCAGGTTTTTTGGGTCGTGGACAATGATGAGGCCTGCTGTCTCCTTTAGGACGGTCTTTGGGCAACCAAAGGAGGATTGGATTTACTCTATAATCACATTTACAAGTTCTGAGTCCCGACCAGCAGGATTTTTGTCTGATTTTGGATCTTCTTCTCTTTTTGTTGTATTTTTGCTCCTTCATTTCTTGTCTTAGCCTCACTTTTTTGTTGGCTAAGCTCTTTTTTGGTTTCATTTTTGTAATCCTCGTTCTTTTATATGGAATGGGCTAAACCCTCAATTTTTTCCAAAAAAAAAAATTAGTCGAATTTAAATGAATATAAATATATAAATAAAATTTTTTACAATGCGCATTTTTAGCTTAAATTGCATATCATTTCAGACTAATTTTACAGGTAACATATTTATAAAAGTAACACATCATTTTCATTTATAATAATACCGTTGCAACATAAGTCAGTATTATAATACTTCTAATACATATTTTTCGCTTTAAAATTCTAAACTAGAAAGGAGTGACAAAACAACAAAAAAAAGCATTCATTTTCGATTTTATTTAGGAATCGTGACAATCACATCACGAAGTACGTGAGACCACGTCGGCGAGCTTCTCGATCTTCTCCGCAATATCCTTTGGGAGCCGCACGGCTGGCCGGCATGTTCTTCTCGATCGCCGGAAGTCCATTCCCATCACATCAGAAACCTCCTCTGAGCTCCACCCAGCCCGACGGAGCGAATCGCTACACCGATTGGCTTTCAGTAGCAGAGCGTCCAGAACCGCCTCCCCATCCACGGCTACCACGTTGTCTTTGCCACTGGCAGCGCTGTCAAAGAACCCTGAGGCCGCAACCTCTACCATCTCTGCAACATCATTCTCCCTCCAGCCCCCATCCCTCAGAATTTCCCCAATCCGTTCTAAGTACTTCCCAACCCAAGCAGGCGGTGACATCCTCTGCTTCCGGATGTCAACGAAACGCTCCGAGGACGAAAAGGATGAAGAGCTCCGTCGACGGCGGTCGAAGGAGGCGGCTTCAGTCCAGAACTCGATCCATCGTGGGGTTCTTGCTGCGGAGTCCAGTGATCGACGGGAGGCGTAATCGAGGGGGGAAGGGGGTAGAGGCTCAGCCGCGGAAAACTGCCGCTGGAGACGGAGGGAAGGAGAAAAGTTGGAGAGGAAGAAATCAGAGAGATCAAGAGCGCAGATGGTAACGCGTGAGTCCTCGACGAGGAAAAGGGGGTTTCCAGCGAGTGCGGGGAGGCAGGGGAGATAGCATCGGTTGAATACAGGAAGAAGAAGAGGCGCGCGGCGAAGGGCGGAGCGGGCAAACCGGAGGGCTTCGTCGGGTTCGTTCGGGCGGGGGCCCCAAGAGGATTTAGGCCAGAATGAATGGACTCGAGGAAACGCTATCTGGAAAGAGATGGAGGCTGCAGGGAGATCGAGAAGGGGGCGAAGGTGGGATGGCGACCGCCAGTCGGGAAAACCGGGACCGGACGGAAGGCCGAGGGAGATGAAAGCGCGGAGATCGGGCGGGAAGGAAAAGCCGAACTCGGCCTCCGCGCGAGTGAGCTCGGAAGGGGAGAGACCAGGAAGGATGTTTACGCCGGAAGAGCGAAGGTGGGATAGGATCGATTCGGCAATAGGCGTGAGGGAGGCGCAGGCGGATAACGAGGTCGGGGTGGGGATACTGCTGGTGGAAGCAGCGCGGGTGGAGAGACGGCGAAGGGCTGCGGCTTGAGCGGCAGGTGATGGTGCAGAAATCCGGCGGTCGAACTCCACCATGGCGTGCTACGGCCAAGTTTTGGAACGGATAGAGAGCTGGAAAGGAGTGGGGCTTAAGAAGGCGGAGGGGGACGGCCGCTTTTTGCACAGGAAGGGGATCAGGGGAAGTTGGTGGTTGTGGTGGAGCCCGCTGAACGAAGATCTGGTGGGGTCAGTTCACGCGCGTATGAAGAACGACCTCGGATTCCTAGTTAATAATTAGGAGGCCGGATTAGATAAATTAAAGGCTATTGATAGAGTGGGCGGATGTCGGGCTCGACGGGCTGGTAGGCCCGATTCAATTATATATTTTAGTTTTTTTTAATGTTGAAAAAAAAATCATGCTCATATTATTTTTTTTTTTTGAGAAAAATTGGGGCCTAAACCCATCTATTACTATAAAAAAAAAAGAGAATGTTACATGAGAAAAAGGCAGTAAACAGAAACAACCTACAAACTTAGTAGGCCAAAAGAGTAAAAAAAGAACAATTATACCCCATTTATACCACCCAATACATCAAAATAAAATTGCAATAACCAAAATGTGGTAGGAGCATCAGCCCAAGCCAATTGAGCTGCAAAAACTGAACTCCAAATCAATTGCCACGAGCAAGAGAATACCCAGGAGGACACAGAACCCCTGCATAGATGGAAGAGAGCCCTCCAATAGAGTCAAACGCGGCAGCAAAACGAACAGAGAAAGAGCCTCCAGAAAACCTGAACATCACCAGCGACGACCCAAGCAAAGAGTAATGAACTCCCATGCCCGTGACACCTGGACTCAGAAGGAATAAGTAAGAAATGCAGATCAACCACAGCCCTGGTTGCCCAAGATACTTGGGCCGTCCAAGGGAGTGATAGGGGAGTTTCATCATTGTCCAGGTGTGCATAACTGCATATGATATATCCAACAGCAGCATGAAGAAGCCAATTACAACCTTTCTATAACTTCTTAAAAGAGAGATTATTATGTGCGGTGTTCAAACACATCCAGAGGTCAATCTAGCCCTTCGAATGTGTCACGTCATCCAATACACACTGCATTGGATGATATAACATGTACTAATTGACCTCCGGAAGTGTCTAGACACCACAAATAATAATTTTTCTCTTAAAAGAGAACAAAATCCTTCAGTCATAGAATCAATTTGATTTTTTTTTTTTTCTATCATAGAAAGAATTCTATTTTGGTAGACTACTTTCAAACATAACTAGGATTGTGATATTACGAGGAAACAATTATATCTAGAATATCATCATACAAGTTATATTATAATAAGCTTAAAATTTATTGAATTTATTTTGAAATTAATGTTGCTATTAATGAATTTATAATATATTAATCTCAAAGTAAATCCAATGATTTTAGGCCACCACGATAGTTAATGACCAACAGTTGGCCGCTTCCAGTCACCGGTCAACAACCATCATTTTATTTTAGGTTGCATTCATTTTATATCTATTATTCAAATAAAAATTATATTACATTTATTTTTATTCATTTAAATATTTTAAATGCACATATTTCTTCTTCTCTAAAAAATAAAAAGAATTGAGATTATTTTTTCGGGGAACGAGGGTTTTGAAAGCTTTTATGAATTATAACTGAACAATGTCCCATAGTACCAAATAAAGGAGAATTGCTAGCTAGGTAGCAACGGCAATAGGGAGGGACAGACGAAGCAGAGAAACTGCAAAGCCTGGGAAAGGGAACGGCTGAGTAGGGACATCATCATCACCTGATCACCATAGGCCGACAAATAAAGCAAATGAAGTAAAATTAGTTATAAGCCCTTGGCCAATGACTATAAGAGATTATTCAATTTTCCATCTCTTAGATTTTATTTGAAACTATATTTTTTACTGTTTTTTAAAATAATTTTTTATCATCTCAAACGAAAATTTAGTTATATATTTATAATCTTTAAAAATAATTTATTAATATTAAGAGGGAATGAAAAGGACAAGAGAGATAGTAATAATCATAATTACAGTTCGCTTTTATGCCAATTCATTGCATTGATGCATCAAATTTTTACCAAGCATTTAGATAGTATAGGGTAGAATTACTCTATCCCGTGCCCAAAGATTCACGGCGATAGAGAGATAGTGTTTAATGTTCTAGTTAAGGGTGTAAGTGAGCCAAGTGGCTTGAGCTTAACTCATTAACGAGTTCATAAGTCGAATTTATCGAGCCACAAGTTCGAGCGATTAAATTAAAATTATTTAATAAATAATTTAAATTAATATTATATAATATATTTTATTAATATTAAATTAATTATATATAATAATAAAATAAAAAATTATTAATTTAAAACTAAGAAACTAAGCTCAACAATCGAGTTGAGCTAGAGCTCGAGCTCACTAACAACTAAACAAGCTTAACTCAATTAGGGAGATACTCAATTCGGCTCGACTCGTTTACACACCTAGTCTTAACTTTGTACGAAGATGCAACACATAGAGAGATAAGAGAGAAGAGTGCAAGAGATATAAGAGACATCAGAATTTTTATGTGAAAAATCTTAAAAAAAGGAAAATAAAACTGAGCATTGCACAATTGAAATGATCTCACTAGTTATTTTCTTTGATTACAAATGATACCCTTTCTCAGGAGAAGACGTTAGCACAACATAATAAATACACATCATATAGTGTATGCTACATAGTTGTAGTTGAAATAATCCAAAGATAAGAGACATGTTCTCAAGAGAACATTGACTTTTCCATTTGGTCAATAGGGCAGTGATTGGTTTGCAATGGAGGTCGAAGAGACCGTAGTCAATCGATAGAGTTTGAAAGAACCATGGTCAGACAATGAGGTTCGAAGGGATCGTAGTCGGGTGACAGGTCGAGGGATCGTTGTTAGATTTCAGAGGCTCAAGGTACTATAGTTAGGTGTGGTGGTACTAAATTAATGATTTTCCTTGGAGTATTTTCTTTCCCAATTAGATTTCAAATCATCATCACTTCTCCCTATGAATCATTTCTAACAAAATAAATTATTTAGGAATTGATTGAGCACATAATCTCCTTGCACTTGAGATTTTGAAATTCAAATTTATTCTTTTGGAATGGCATTTTGAATAGCATGAGTTTTCAGATCTGAAAAGGCAAGAGAAGATAGCGATGTTTTGATTGGATTATCGTTGCCATTCATTTGCTAATGTTTAATAAATGTTTTATAAATTATATGTATTGAATGTTCTAGAAAGTAATTAAAAAGAAGAAGAAGAAGAATGAATGAGTAGAGTTAATATATTAATGAATGACTTAACTTTTTTATTTCTCTAAATTGTGACAACAATTATATATGAGAAAAGTTACACTAAAAGAAAATCCTATATTTAAGTTCCATTTGTTTTTTTTTTTTTTTTCTATGAAAAGCAATTACAATAAATTAATGTGGCCTTGAGCAACTAGACGTACTTTGGCTTTTGATGGTAGCCAGTTTATTTGATACGAGGTTGTGAGTATTGTGTCGAGCCAATAAGAATATGGTATAGACGCCGTTTGTAGAAGCGTTCTTGTCATTTCTATGAGATGGCATTGCTTCCTCTCTAGTTTTTGTTGCTCTGATGTATATGGGCATGAGATTTGATGGACTATGTCATGTTGTTGCAAGAAGGATTAAAGTTCTTTATTGACATAACACATAATGTGGTGTTATAATTGGTTCTCAATCATAGTTTTAAATTTGATAAATATTGATGTAACTTCAGATTTGTGAATCATGGGAAAAAGCCACACAAAGCACGAAAAATCATCACAACATAGTAACAATATCCTTGATTAGATATGCTAGGGGAAGGCCCCCATGCATTCGAGTGGATGAGTTCAAGTGGGGTAGAGGAGAGAGATACAAATTTGAAGAATTTTAACTTATTGCCTTTTGAGGCCTCAATTAGGGGCTGAGTGTCCCTTTATGTTGTAGATTTGACAAGTATGTGAGGAGGATTGTGGTGTTATATTGTTGAAGTAAGACGACCATCCTCTACAACGTCATTCACGACCTTTGTAGGAGTACTGAAGATTAATTTCCTCACTGAGTAGAAGAGAGTAGAGGTCTTCAAGGTCTTTGGGATGAAGCATTGTTCTAATTGATGTTTTGGATGCTTGGTAAGATGGCGGAATTTTGTTAAGCGTGTATAGTATAATATCTTATGTATATATATTTTCTCCATCCATTGTGATTTTATTCACTGTGGTTTTGATTTTGGTGAGATATTGATTCATGTTGAGGTTTCTCATTGAGATTTTATGGAGTTCATTCTTGAGTTTAATGACTCACGAATGGTTTGAAGCTTGTAGCCTCCATTCGTTGGTGATCTAGATGGCCGAGCAGGATTCAAGGTTTAAGATATAGGGAAGAATTGAGGGGTGAATGGTGGAACGTCCAAAATGGCTGTCGAGTTCTGATCGATGAGAACCCATTCATGATTTTTTGAATTTATGATGGTTATGCCATCGGACGACTGGGAGAGGCGTCCTGGTGGGGCTGCTGTGGGTTCGAGAAATCTAGAAAATCCATTAGCTTGAAACAACTTGAGGACCCGAGACTGGCCTCCTGATCGGGTAATTGTCATTTAATAGTTGTGCAGAGACTATTATTTTTATGTTTGAAATAACAAATTTGAGTGATGCAGGAATAGAGCAGCTGCCAGTGAGAGTGTTAGTAGCTTGGTAGTCAAATTGGGAGGAAGAAGACTGGGCCATTTGCTGTGCAACAGGCTTTTATATATATGCTCTAATACCACAAAGAAGTGTAAATTACAATAAAGCTAGATCACCTTAGTTATGTTGTGAGGAGGAAGAAGAGTGTATTAATTTCTATTTTTTTTTCTTTCTACTATAATAAGGTAAAAGTTTTCCACAGTCTTATTACATACTATAGTGTGTGTGTGTGTGTGTGTGTGTGTGTATATATATATATATATATATATATATATATATATGCTAAAGTAGGTGTGTACCTTTACACGTGTGTGCGAGTGATTCGTCTTGGCTATTACGGATGGATGACTAGCATTGAGATTGAGGTTTTGTTTGGGACGGCTTTCTTACTGCTTCTTAAAGCCGCTTTCTAGTACAAAAATTAAAATTTTTGTATTAAAAAGCGGCATTAAGAAGCAGTAAGAAAGCCGTCCCAAACGAATCCTGAATATGTTGAGTAAGTGGTCTCTGCTCATTCTGTTTTGCTTTTAAAAACAATCATGTAAATTTGGATACTACATTCCCATGCTTAAATACGGTTGAATATTATTTTGTTCCGTATTTGATTACCTAAATGGATAATCTTGGTCTTCTTCAATACCAGTTTCTTTCGATTGTTAATTAGATAACTTGTTTCTTATAGGAATTTGATTCCGTTTCTATGACAGAAATGCAGTCTCCATTTTGTTTGATCCAGTTTTTTTAGCTATTTAGCTCTTCTTTCTCAGATTCTACTTGGTTAATCAGATATTACTAGTACTCCATCCAGATTATAAAAAAGATCATAAATACAATAAGAAAACACAAAATGCTGAATACTTATGAATATTTATATGATCAAGCACTAAAGCTCAACTAAATGAAGCTACAAATTTACAATACACTGCATAAAATTAACAAAAAGCAGTTCATAAATTGATTCCACAAATAAAAAAGAGGTATTTTTTGCCCTACCTACATTAGGGATTTCTTAGATTTTTTTTTTGGGTGCAGATTTAGCCAAACAAGCGCAAGAAATGGGAGAAATATCACTACCTTCGTGATGAACTCCCATGAGGACCTCCTATATAACAACAACAATGTCATTGTCTGAAGCTAGGGGCGTATTCAGCTTCTTTTTTTAGAGTCAGCAAGAAATTTTTTTTTGGGGGATAGGCAAAGATGCTTAGGATTGTTAAAATTACGGCAAAAAAAATTTTTGAGGGGGGGGGGGGCAAAATACTCAAAATATTTCAAATTATCCCCTCTAATATTTTTTTAAAAAATTTTGAGGGTGGGCATTTCTCCTTGGTGGATCCGCCTATGTCTGAAGCGGAGAAGTTCAAAGCGAGTATTTATGAAGCACTTCATGCGACTGTAACGAAGAAATGAAGAAGACGAAAAACAAATTTGCTCGAGTGAAGAAGAGGGGAGGGGTTCAGTCACATATGAGGAAGATGTGATTTTAACGAAGTGATATTTTAGAGTAAAGAAAATGTATTTAGGTGATATATAAGTAATAGTGAAGTTTGGGTGTTAGTTTTATAAATATAATAGTTTTAGTTATAATATTATGTAAAAAATAAAAATCATCAAAAAATTTCCTCTGCTTAAAGCGATTAGCAACTCTGTAATTAATAATTATCGAATTGTTTAATTATTAAATGGTGTTAGTACAATTAATGAAGTTTTTATGCGGGTTAACCTATATTACATGAACTGTTGTCGCTTGCAAATTCCAGATGAGAACGCAATTATGAGGTCGGCGATGAGGTGGCAGCTTGTCGTTAACCCGCTCGTCTTTCACGCCGTCGCTTTCGTTGGGAAGCGCTTGTGGAAAATTATGACCCGAATTATTCTAAATTTCTAATAATTATGACAACTGAAAAAAGCCAATAAAAACTAAAGGAAAAAAAAAGAACTATTACGATATCCTTATAAAATAACAATTATAATAACTCTTAAAAATTCTAAATATAATAAATAATAATTAAAAAACAATTATTGATTTAACTTCAAATTCAAATATTTTTTTTAATAATTGAGCGTGAATCTCAAGGTAAGTTTGCATGGAAACTATCAAAATTAAATTTGAGATCATCTGAACTCCAATTTTAACAAAATTATAGTCAAATTGAACGTAACAAAAAGAAGGACCCAACAACATCAAATTTGACCCAATCCGAGCTCAAACAGATCCAAATCAAGGACTCAGAATAGCATTTGGAAGGTTCAAAGCATAAATTGGATGACCAAATGATATCTAAATGTGACATGCTTATAATCGACTCAACCCGAATGGCGAGATGAATCTAACAAGGCAAGGATCGTCGAATTCTGACATCATTATGGAACTTAAATATTCGATAAATGGTTGATTAAGAGAGTTGATATCGGCCGTCCATTCGAACAACTCCCAACATGCTTTTGATCTTCTCTCTATTTACTGGTCATTCCACTCCCAAAAAGCTATAAATAGACCTCTCATTCTTCATAGAGAGGGAGGAGGAAGAAAGTGAAAGAAGAGAGCAGAGGAAGATAAATATGATATCTCCTTTGCCACTAAGCTCCTCCTCGACCACCGACTGTCATCAGACTTAAGCCCGACCACCGATTGTCTCCAGACTTCCACCCGGCCACCAACTAATGTCCGATTTATGCCTGACCAATGACTATCACTGGATGTTCGCTGAACTTTCGCCCAACCAACAACTCTCCCCGGACTTTCGCCCGACCACCAACTATTGTCAGAGTTCGCCTAACCACCGATTGTCACCAAATTTCCTCCCAACCACCATCACTAACTACGGTATTTTTGACCTACAACACCCGCCAACCATGGTCCTTTGGAGGTCGCCTATGGTCCTTTCGACCTTCGCCTCCTAACAACGATCTTTTTTACCACCGTCACTCGCCGACTACGATCCTTCCAACATTTGTTGCCTGATAACGGTCTTTCTGACCACCATCAAATGCAGACTATGGTTCTTCTGACCATCTTCTCCAAACTGCAATCTTTCTGACCTCTATCACCCGTCTACTACGATCTTTCAATCCTCCATTGTCTGCTGACTAGATCACTTCGACTACCATCTCCAGACTATGGTCTCCCCGATCGCCATCACAGACTACAATTTTTTTGACCTCCATCGCTCAACTACTATGATTTTTCTAACTTCTGTTGCTCGACTACGACCCTTCCGACCACCGTCACCCGACTACAGTCTTTTTGACATACATCGCTCACCGACTATGGTCCTGTCGACCAAACAAATATATCAACACTGATTCTTCCAACTCCCATCATGTAATGCACTCTTTATGATGTACATTTGCGACATTGAGCCAAAGACTTCCCCTTAAGAAGGACCTCATTTATAATCAAATGCAAATAATTGATTCATTTAAACTTGGCAAGGCCCAGCAATTTTTCCCCTTTTTAGAAGTTTCCACATAAAAATCTAGTGTCTCTTATGAACACGTCACCCCAACTATTTATCTTATTGTGTGTTGGATCTTCGTACAAAACTAAGACGTTAAACTTTATCACTCTTTACCTCAACGAATATTTCAGGACGCAACAGTTATATATATTACACTCATCTAAAATTAATTGAAACAATCGAATTTAAAATTTATAAGATTTAAATAAAAAATATATGTATACATTAATTAAAATCTAAATACACATAAAAATGTGGCTTTATGAATTCATATATACATAAACTTAATAACTTCATTAGATTGACACATATTTCAAGCATTGTTTGCATTGAAAATTTTTCAAAATTAAACTCAGAATCATCCAAAATTTAATTTAAATAAATTTATAATAGAACTATTGTCAAGGCAAGACTAATCTAACAACATTATAGTTGATTTTTATCCAATAAGCTTAAATAAAAAACTTGAAGTATTGCAAAAAAAAATTGAACTTTTAGTTGAATGATCAAATGATCTTTGAATCTTACATGCTTATAGTCAAATTGATGGGCTCAATGAGACAAATTTAATAGATCAAAATTCACTTAATTTTGAGGTCATTAAAGTACTTAAATGTTAAATAAATAATATATAATTAAAGAATTCAATATGATTATATGATTGTCCGATGAAGCTTTATAAACTTTTTGACAAAATTAATCAAATTGTCATTTCTCAACGTACTATAAAGTATGAATAAACTACAAATCTCCACAAAAAGGGGACTTGTACTTGAGTTTGGTGAGTGCTTGTTAATTTGAAGAATTTTAAAGCTACTTAGTATTCGATGCTGGCAATCACCACCCCACTGCCATTAGATTGTCATAGTCCATTGCTCATAAGCTGACTATTGTCATCCCATCATTATCATTCGATCACCATAATTTAAACGATGTTGTTTGACTAGCTAGCATCCTTCAATTTCCATTATTCATCTGTCGTCATCGTACGTCCGCTATTTCTTCAATAATTTCTACTACAACCATAAGAGACCAAATAAGTGCTCTTAATTTTATAATCTCATATTCTCCGATTGCGAAGAAGAATAGACTTTTTGAACTTCAAATATATAATGTATTATTTAAAATGGGTCAGGCTTTGCAATATATATATATATATATATTCTTCTATTTTATATGCATATCTCATTGCAAAGTTAGAACATCAAATGCTCTCTCTATTATCACAAAATTTAAAGCACACAACAATACTTATGCATGCATTTTAGTTTTTCTCATATAATAGCTTGATTTTATATGGATATGAGTGTGCATTATTTGTTTAAAATTGAAAAATCAAATCAAACTAATCATATTTGGCGGATTTAGGTTTGGTTTGGGATGATTTTTTTATTGATTCTTAAAACAGACTCTATTTTAAAAATCAATAAAAAAGTGGTCTCAAATGAAGCCTTAATTTGGTTTTTAAAATATCAGTTCAGCTATTAGTTGTAATTTCTAACTTCCTTTAAATTTTATGTTTATGCTTTTATTTTTTCTAAAATCGATCAAACAAAAAACAAAATTATGCTAATTTAAACAAATATTAAATCAACAAAATTCATGAATTAAAAAAAAAAAGTTGATAAAAAAAATAAAGATCAATATAAATATTATTCAAGCCCTATTACAAAATTATAAAATTTAGCTCAAATTTGAATTGGTCCCATTTATATTTGACTCAAAGATGTAGCTGTTGATAGTTTTGACTCTCAACTAAGAGATATATTGAGTTCGAAACTTACATATGTAATGTGTGTAAGTTCACCTTATCGGCTCAAATGTTCCAAAAATATATATTTGACTCGCTGAAAAATAGTTAGAGAACATTATTTTTTTAGGAGTCACATTTTACCATATGGCTCATCATTAAACAATATTAGGTTAAAATCATTAATTAATAAGCTTGTTAATTTTAATAAGAAGTAAAAGTTAATTTAAAATATAAATATTTTTAGACTCTCGAATCAAGTTTATGAACATAGCTCATTTCAAATGTGATATATCATCAAAAACTTATCCTGATTTGGCACGAATATCGAGGCAAAATCAATCCGAAAACTTCAAAAATTAAATCCAGGATCACCTGAACTCCGATTTCAGTAAACTTATAGTCAAACCGAGCGTCTCGAAAATACGAAACCAACGACACCAAATTCGACTCAATTCGAGCCCAAATGAGTCCAAATCAAGGACCCGAAGAGCTATTGGAAAGTTCGTACCACAATTTGAGTTACCAAACGGTTTCCGAATTTGACGAGCTTATAGTCAAATCGAGCGGCTCGACGAGACAAATCCAACGAGCCCAAGATCACCAAATTCCAAAGTCATTAATACCTTCAAATTCCTAATAAATTGTCTATGATCGTATGATTCAATATCAGCCGTTCATCCGAACTACTCTATATTTGCCCATGATCCCTCATCTATTTATGGGCCATGCTACTCCAAAAAATCTATAAATAGACCCCTCATTTCTCTTAAGAGGGGACCTAAGCAAGAAGAAAAGAAGAAGAAGAGAAGGATAGGAGATAAGAACTCCTCGACCACCGCCAGAGTTCTACCCGACGCCAGAATTCTACCGGACTTCCGAAGGACGTTGTAGTTATGTCCGACGTTCAAGGGACGCTAGAGTTCTGCCCAACGCCAGAATCTTGCTCAACTTCAGAACGACGTCGGAATTCTGCTCGACCTTCGAAGGACGCCGACATTCTACCCGATTTCAAAGATATGCTGTAACTCTGCCCGACGTTGTCATTGAATTTCAATTCTGAAGTGATTCATTGTACTTTGATCGTCCTAACTTTTGTGCACGAGTCGGCCTCTTGTAGCTCAAGCAAAATACTTGTGGAACTTTTTCAACTGGACGTAACCCCGTGGTTTTTTCCTTTCAGGATTTCCACGTAAAAATTCTTGTGTTTTTATTTCTTTACTGTTTGTTTGCTAGATATCCGTATAACGCTAAGACATAAATATTTTAACTCTATCGTCGCGTATATTCTAGCCTGCAACGAGATATTAATTGAAAATTTTGCCTATCAATTAAGAGATTTTAAATTTAAACCGTGAGTATCTCATTTGCGTGAGAGCTTTCCCAAATGAAAAAAATAAAATACATGATCTCAAGTACGGAGAAAAATTACAAATGGAGTCGAATAATGCAAGGAAGGTCGGATGGGCCCCACAGGACATTTGATTGTGCCGACCATATCGCGGTCCAAAGAAGAAATATTTTAGCTGTAGAACATGGAAGGCACTTGAGAATCCAAGTCCTGGTTCATGTAAAATATCAAATAGATGAGAGCTTGCCACGTGTCATTATAATTTAAGAAGGATCCAATGGATTGGGAAAAAAAAGGATCAAACATGCTTGCGAGGTGGTCGATTATTTTGATCCAATGGCTGGTCAAAAGCATAAAATAATAAGTTTACATGGCATATATCAAACGAATTTTTATATTATATTATTGGAATTAAATTCAAGCTATCGCTTATAATAATATTAATGTTATTAATATTTTCTTATAACTATCTTATTTCTGATGTGGGGAATCAAATGTTGGTTTGTTGGAAGAAGATGATGCTTTAAAGATTTTTCAAGAACAAGAAAGTAAATCAAACACTAAGCTTCAATTCATATAATATTCATCATGCCCCCTATTGCAATGCTTACACATATATATGATAGCTATAGAATCTTCTAGAAAGCTTGTAATAATCTAGATAAGTTATTCCTTAGGTAGGTTATAACTATGATGTTCCACATCAATTTGTGAGTTCTTGATGATAAATTGTAGTTGGCATATATTAATGGAAGAAGTTACAATGATAATATTTTAAGTGGAGTCGTGGAGAGGCAAGAGGATGTGCAACCTTTAAGATTACGTGCTTTAGGGGTTATGGTGATGTTGGAGTTGGTTTGTGATGTGATGAGTGAACATCATTAGATGGATCTAATTTTATTGCTAGATGAGTAGATTCTGTGGTGGGCCTAGAAAGGTGAGGAGTTCAAACAACAATATTAAGGATGCTTTGTACAAGTTCATCCAGGCGGAGTATGGCATGATTTGGGCGGTAAGATCTTTCAAAATTTATAAGAGAAAACATATTGAGCTACAGGTCATATTTAAAGTCATAAATAAAAATTAGCCCAAAAAACTTTAAAGGTATGAATATGTTATAGAGGTTTGAGTTTGCAAGTAAACATGCTAATTGCATGTGTGTTAGGCTTGTCTTAAGTAGTAATTCAAATTGTGATTATGCGACTATCATGGGTAATCTACTTGTGACTACTTTGATTGGCTCTTCTTAATATAATTTTATGTTGCAATTTGTATAAGGATCAATGAATAACATACTTCTTAATATAATATTTTATGTTGTAATTAGGGGTGTAAACGAGCTTAGTCGATCTTGAGTCAAGGGGTGTTCGAGCTCGACTCGCGAGTGAAATATCGAGCTTGAACTCGAGTCGAGCTCGCGACACTAAAACGAGCTCATCGAGCTGCTTGATTCCACCATTTGCCCTTTTCTTCGCCCAATTTCTCGGCCAGCGGTCTCCTCGAGGCCCTTGTCTGCACGTCGCATGCGGTTCGTTTGCATAGTGTGGACCGCACTCCACCTCCTCGAGCTCTTCGTCCGCCTCGAGTACCTGGTCCACTTTTTTTTTTTAAATTACAAGTGGAATTCAAGCCGGCTCGCGGCCGAGCCTTGTCAAACTCGAGCTCTTTTAATAAACGATCATATTGATAAGCAATCAAGGCTCGGCTCGCGAACTTATAAACGAGTCAAGCTCAAGCCGGCTCAGCTCACTTACACCCCTTTTTGTAATTTGTATGCGGATTAATGCATGACATGATTTGTCACAACTTAACTCAATATGATCCACATACATATATGTCATATTGTGTTAAAGTCGAACATCCTAAGCCCAAGATTTATGTTTGGAAAACTTTTGAGATTTCTTCCAATTTAAAATTTAAACCATACAATAGAGCTTCTAATTAGCTTTTGTAAATAAAATAAAATAGATAATTCATAAATTTTCTTTCATTTCCTCAAAATGCATGTGCTATATTTAAACTACAATACATGGTTACACACTAGAAAAGACCTAATAAAATAAACCTAGTCATTACGGTACAAAATCAAGAAAATACTTATATAGATACAAACAAATCAAATCATAAACGCTCACATACTCAACTGGCTCTTTTACTTCTTCTAACCTAAAATAGAAGCCGGAATAAGTGTGAGCCAATATATCTTAGTAGGTCACACCTACTAATCTAAATTTTCAAACAATTTACTTATTTTGCATTTAACTGAATGTAAAAGTAGTTCAATAAAAAATATATCATACTAGTGTAATTTTAATTGCAGATACCTAAAATAAATAAAATGTGCACTAATAGTAAATAAACAAGTGCTTCAAATATAAGAATAGAAAAATAACAGATTTCCCTTTGGCCCTTATATCTCCCATCAAAAATAGGCCCTTATGACTTATTTGCTAGCATATCAGAAAATAGACCCTTATAACTCCCAATGCCTACGACATATCAGATATTAAAAAATTCAAGCTCTTATAACTCCTTGTGTATTTATCACTAGAATATAATTTCCCCCATATATTATATATATATACTAAAAAATAAGTACCATAATGATTAAAAATATATTATTGCACATAATAAATATAACTAATATGAAAAAATTATTATAAATGTTTAATAGGCCACATATAAAAATTAAAAATATATGCTAAAATATCATAATGATTAAAAATATATTACGTTAGAATAATCTTATATAATATTATATATATATATATATATATATATATATATATATATATATATATATATATATATATATATATATATATATATATATATATATATATATATACTTGCTCATTATATAATACTCATTCTCATAGTTTTCTTAAATTTTTTTAAACAGCTTTTTAATATAATTTTTAAAATAATTTTATAATTATGGTGTACTTGAATATTCGCGATGGTAGAGAAATATATAATTTAATGTCTTTACATTGTTCAAAGATCCAGCACACAAGCAGATAAGTGAGAGGGTGTAGTGTTCATAAAAGACACCAGAGTTTTTACGTTTAAACTCCTGAAAAGGGGGACAAATCATGGGGCATGACCTAGTTTAATTGAATCCCTTAGTATTTACAGTCGATTACAAATGAGGCCCTTCCTTAGGAGAAGGCTTTGGCTTGTACATCATTTAGAGCGCATTACATGATGGGAGTTACAATAATCAAAATAGACATGTTTGTTTGGTTGATAGAACCATAGTTAATAGGATAGCGGTCGAAAAGACTGCTGTCTGGTAATGGAGGTCGGAAGGATCATAGTAGGCGACGGAGGTCGGAAGGACCATAGTCGGCAGGAGATAGGGGTCCAAAAGACTGTACTTGGTAGGAGACCGGGGACATAAAGACTATTGTCTAGTGATGTAAATTGAAAGGATTGTAGTAGGCGACAGAGGTCAGAAGAACCATAGTCAATATGAGATAGGGGTCTGAAAGACTGTAATTGGCAGGTGTCCGAGGTCAGAAAGACCATTGTCCGGTGATGGAGGTTGAAAGGACCATAGTAGTGATAGAAGTCGGATGGATCGTAGTCGGCAGGAGAAAGGGGTGCGAAAGGCCATAGTTGGTAGGAGACCGGGGTCAGAAAGACTATTATCTGGTGAAGTAGGTCGGAGGGACTGTAGTAGGCGACAGAGGTTAGAAGGATCATAGTTGACAGGAGATAACGGTTCGAAAGGCCGTAGTTGGCAAGAGACCGAGGTCATAAAGACCATTATTCTAGGATGGTACTCTGGTAGAACTATGGGCGTCAAAGGGTGGCTCAGTAGAGGTTCGAGCCTTAGTTGGTGGTCCTGTAGAAGTTTGGACATAAGGTGGTGGTTCGGCAGAGGTCTGGGCCTAAGATGGTGGTCCAGCAGAAGTTCGGGCTTCAGGTGGTCATCCAACATAAGTTCAGGCCTCAGGTGGTGGTCCGATAGAAGTTCGGGCGTTAGGTGGTGGTCATGCAGAAGTCCGGGCCTGAGGTGACGGTCCAATAAAAGTTCAGGCCCAAGGTGGTGGTTCGATAGAAGTTCGGGCCACAGGTGGTGGTCTGGTAGAAGTTCGGGCATTAGGTGTTGTTCCGGTAGAAGTCTGGGCCTGAGGTGGTGGTCCGGAAGAAGTCCAAGCCTGAGGTGGTGGTTCGGTAGAAGTTCGAGCCTCAGGTGGTGGCCCAACAGAAGTTTGGGCATCAGGTGGTGGTCCGACAGAAGTCCGGGCCTCCAATGGTTGCCCGGCGGAACTCAGGCGGTGGTCGAGGAGGAGCGAGGAGGCAAGAGCAATATCTGATATCTCTCTTGCTCTCTTGCTTGGAGCCTCCTATTCAAGAGAGAGGAGGGGTCTATTTATAGATTTTATAGAGTAACATGGACCGTAAATAGGTGGTAGATCATGGGCATATTGGGAGTGGCTTGTGGCTTGGATGGACGGCCGATATTGAATCCCTTGATTGTGGACCGTTTGATGCACATTTGTATGCCTTAGTGATGTTAGAATTCAATTATCTTGAGCTCATTGGATTCATCTCGTCGAGTCACTCGATTCGACTATAAGCACACCATGTTTGGAAATTGGTTGGTAATCCAAATTATGGTTCAAACCCTAGCACTTCAGATCCTTGATTTGGATCTATTTGGACTCAGATTGAGTCTATTTTGGTGCAGTTGGGTTCGTATTTATGAGACACTCAGTTCGATCGTAAGTTTGTTGAAATCTTAATTCAGATGGTTCCAATTTTAATTTCGAAAGTTTCCAATTTAATTTTTCCTCGAGATTCGTGTCCGATCAAGATAATTTTTTAAGGATGTATCAATAATAATAATAATAATAATAATAAATTATCTCCAATAAAACCTAATTGATTCTCTTGAAACATTAAAAAAAAATTCTCATGAAATAAGGCTGAAAAATCGAAATTCATAATTGTGTGATTTGACTTGCGAAACTAAAGTTTACATTAAAATTTCTATGCGGTTGTTGTAGGCAGAGCCCACCTCAACTGCCCCCAAGTCGCTGTGGTCAGCAAACCTACAAATTTTTTTTTTCAGAATTTTAAAGCAAAATAATAATTAGAGATTTTTTTGGCAAAAATTTATGAACAAAAGCATAATTTAATAGATTTTGTGACTTTCTGAGTAATAAATAAATAAGTAAGTAAATAAAATATCACACGAAATTTGAAAAAAAAAAGTCTTTAACGATCTGTGAGACTGCAAGAGAAGGGGATCGGCCACCTTTAACGATCTGTGAGACTACAAGAGAAGGGGATCGGCCAGGCCCAGGTGGGAGAGCCAGCGTTGGACTTGTGAAGGATTCTGCTTCAACAATCGACTTCAGCCTGTTTTTCTTGATCCTCCGTAGGACCGTAGCTTGGTTTCGATCACCAGTCGATTTGCCGAGGTTAGGAGCTACTCGATTTTGCTTTCGTTTCA
This sequence comes from Dendrobium officinale, assembly GCA_019514585.1. Lineage (NCBI taxonomy): Eukaryota > Viridiplantae > Streptophyta > Magnoliopsida > Asparagales > Orchidaceae > Dendrobium > Dendrobium officinale. The sequence goes on from CM033686.1 coordinate 9,588,004, forward strand.
AACCGGAAGAAGCTAATAAGAAGGTGGAGTAAGTTTTTCTATCAATCTACTGCATCACTTCATATCCTGCTAAATTGAGCTCCGCTCTTCATAGGTTATTGAGCTCGAAAGAAGCTCCACACTTTATCATGGGGGTTTCCATCCTCTTCACTTTGTTGGCTGTTGGGGATAGAGTCATGAGTGAACCCCTAAGTTAGATTCATGTATTTTTGGCGCTGATTTGGGAGGACACGCATAGATTCTGCTTCAATTAAGTGTGAAGCGTGGATTTGAGATGTGTTGCGTAAGTTGTTTTGGGGTGACAGCTTGAATCCTGTTTACATAACGAACTAAGATTCATCGAAGTTAGGGACATTGATTGGTTATAAAAGGGTTTGGAAATAGTGATTTTTGAGAGGTGCGTAATTTTCCGGCGAACTAGGTTGATGGAGCTATGTTAAAAATAGATTTTTATGAGGTTCGGAGCTTTTGGTTGTACAGTTGAACCAAGTTTGCAGCTTGGCTTGGGCTTTCAGTTATATATCGTTTTAGCTGATTGATTTTCATATGCTTTTAAAGCTTTGAAGGATGCCACTTTTGTTTAATTTGTGGCTTTTTCTTGTGATAATAAATGGGTAATTCGTGTACCTGGACCCTGCCTCTTCATGTGAAGGGACTGTTTGGCTACAGGTGGATTTAGGCTTGGTTAAGGACAGCTTTTTTATTACTTTGCAAAGCTCTTGTAAAGAAAGCAACTTTTAAAGCTGTTGCAAAAACAGTTCCCTAGCACAAAATTTTTTTGAAAGCTATGAAAAAATAATGGCCAAACAAAAATTGTGCTTGAGGTTTGAAAAATAAAGTTGTAAGAAAGTTGTTATGAACTAAGTCTTATTAGACCTTATAAATCTTGATGGAATTAAAAACTGAAAACTATTTGGTACTACAACTCTTAAGTCTTACTTAATCTTTGAGAAATTGTTTGGCTGCTTGTTGGAGGATTTAAGATTTATGAGAGTTAGAATTGCTTATCCATTAAATACTGTGACAAGTGAGATTTAAAAAATAGTAGATTTATTCTATAATGAGCCTCAAATGAGATTTATCAAATATGATTATAAGTCGTCAAAAATATTTTTGATGGTATTTAAGCTAAATCATGCTTAATCCTTGCCTAAATTAGGATAGTAAACACAGCCCTGAAGAGTCTTTGGGTTTTGTCCTTCATTACTTTATTTTTTTCCTGCCTTTCTCGTTCACATTTCCTCGTCAATTCTATTGGCAATTATGTTTTCTGGGATTTGTTGAATTAGGGGTATAGAAGTTCAAAGGAAGTGGCTTATGTTTGAACACAATTCTGCTTGAAAGCAAGTCATGCGAGATAATCCTATGATGTGAGAGATTCCCTAATTCATTAGGGAACTAATTAGCTTAGAATATTTCCACCTTAAACTTAGGATCAAGGGAATAAAGTTCGGGAATAAAGAACTAAAGAAACTTGTATTTAGCAAGCTTGATTGGAAGGAATGAAACCCTGAAATGTATTGCACTTGTTTTCGTTGAGAAACTTGCATCTGATTGTAAGCTACTTGCACAAGGATTTCCCTTGCAACCAGTACTTGCGAGATTTTTTTATTCCATTTCTTTCTGCAGAGCTTCCTAATGAAATGTAAATAGTCAGATACAGGAGAGGGTTGTCCAGATTGTAGGTAGATACATACCAAACATGCATGATTGGACTGCACATTTATACTGAATATGTTAAGGATGCCAAAACATGCATAAAGATGTGGTTTCTGTTGCCGATATGGAAGACATGCTTGATGGTGCTGATATGGACAATGTTAGTATGTATTTATTCTGAATGATAGAATGCATCCATATTCGTATTTGATGTAAAATTTTGAATTTTCTCAATATTGTCATGCTTGTTTTTGTGTTGTTTGAAGAAGCGTTGAACTGTTTTAATTGACACACAACAGGACAAATTATTTTAAATGGCGGCAGTTGTACAGTAGATAATCTATCATACTCATGATACCATAAGAAGGCAACAATTGTTAAATTGAAGAGGAGATACCTTCACTTATTCATTGAAAACTATTCAGTTATTTTTTATGTTAACAGCTGGATTCTCTTGAACTGTTCAGCTTTACCATAAAAAGTGAATTTAATTTCTCGTTCAGCTCAAATGCGTTTCTTAGAATTTGGTTTGTAGTAGTACAAGTTATTGGCCTTTATTTTAGTAGAAGGTATGATATTATTAACTCTAAAAGGGCATTTTTAAATTGAAAGGTACAAGATTTATAGGAGTCATCTTTATAAACATGCTTTTTGAGTTATTTGGTTGCATTAGTCTTTATTTTATTTTTTCAAAGATTCAAAACTTGTACCTCTACTTTAGAGATCAAGGACATTACCACACAAGATTTGTTGTTGCACTAGTCTTGGAGACACCCTTCAAAACAATTTCAAAGCATTAAAATTTAGTTTAAGTAACTCATATGATTTCATTTTATTGTTTCCACAGTTCACTAAATTGTTATCTTTTTATGCAGTCATCAGGTGCCGGTACATCATACTACAAAAGAAAAATCAAGGATTATGGCAGGTTATCAAGATGCCGGAAACTTGCCTGTTGAGGAACCAACTTCTTCTCCAATAGCATCTCTTCCCAATGAGTCTAGGCTTCCTAATCCTCTGCTGACCGATGGAAAAACTGATATCAAACATCATCAGGAAGTAGACACCAAGCATTCAGAAGAAGGGGTGACTGGTCTATCCTTGAATGCACAGTCACCTACCTCACAGAACTCAATTGAACCAGGGTCTGCTCTGGAGAATGCAGTGATTTCTTCATTCGAATTTCATTGCTCTTCATCTCCTGATCTATCACAAATTCAAAAAGTCAAGCAGGATAATACTCTATCTCAACATGAAGATCAAAGCCACATTCAAGATGGTGAGTATATCGCCTCAACTAAAGTAAATTCTGCTTCACTGTTATCTGATTTTTTTGTGGTATTAAATCCCCAGGTGTGGTAAAAATCCCAGAAGAGGGGGTAGCTGCAACGCATAAACATCACGAAATATGTTGTGCTGATGTTCAGACGAAAGAAGCTCAAATCAATGATGATGCTACTGCAAGTGTTGGTAACAAAATTGCTTCTTTGCCATCTGAAAAATATCAGCCTGTTAGAGGTGTCGCCTCAAAGGGAATGGAAGAAACTATATCAAGTCAAATTGAAGGTGAAAGTCCAGCTGGAGTTGCTAATGCTCAAACCAATAAAAGTTCTAATGTTGAAGAGAATGGTAAGATAGAAGATATTGCACCTTTTAAACCCACTGGTCATCATCTGCACAATCATGTGGAAGCCCAAAATATGAAAATAAAAGCATTAGATTCAGCTGTTTCTTCTGAAGAAGTAAAGAAAAGTGAGTGAAAATAGAGGGTTTGTTGACACTACAACACCTTTTGAATCGGTTAAGGAGGCAGTGACAAAATTTGGTGGTATTGTTGATTGGAAAGCTCACAAAGCTCTGACTATCGAGGTAATATGAATCTCTTATGAAGGTTTTCAAACTTATGGTATCGACCTGCATATTGTATGTCCTATTACTGCATCATGATTCTTCATAGGCGCATTTGAGAAATTTACGATCTTTTGAGGCTTATCATTGCGCTTTTTCTTATATACAACCTTTTATTGATTAATCTTAATACTTGATTCTTTCATGTTTCTACAAATTTATTATTATTGCTGCTTTTGAAGGTAGGGTGAGCCACAATCGCTTTAGGTTGCTGACGTCAATTCTTAAGAGCCTAAGGCCTAATTGAGACCCTCAAACGTTATTTTAAAACTAAAAAATAGCTAATTAGCCGTTTTGGACACTTGTGTTGCAATACGAATGTTTTTCTTTGTTTTATTTGCACTCGCTTGTATTTGTGATCGTATTAATTGTTGTGTGAAATCTGATTGTGTTGATCAATCAAGTTGTTATGTTATCTCGGACCTCTAGTTTCTCGTGCTCGTTGGGGGGTGGGGGGGGTTTACCCCCTTTTTGGGTTTAGGTGCTTTGCACTTGAAATTTTTTTTCCTGCATAACGCCTCGGCGCTACATACCCGAGCGCCCTAGCGTTATGTTCTTGAGCACCCCAGTGCTGAATGACAGAGTAGAGAGCTGTAGTGGTATAGATATGACGTTGTAGCCAATCAAGGCAGAGATTCAAGCGCCGCAGTGCTCCAAACTAGTGTCGCAACGCTACGAGATGGACTTAACGGTTTTCTTTCTCGTTTTCTGAAGGGTTGCGTCCCTTGGGATTATTTACTTGACTTTCTCTTGTATTTTTGAGTGTGTGTTAGACATAGAGAGCAGTGTATGTGAGAACAAAAGTAAGGAAAGTGTGAGAGAGAAGAGATATTTGTACTTATTTCTCCCAATTTTCATTGTGGATTTCTTGGTGTGGTGCGACTCCGTGGTTTTTTCCCTATTTTGAATTTTCCGCGTTAAATTATGGTGTCCTTTATTTTCCCCTGCTTTTACTTTCTTGCTTGTTTCGCATTGTGGTGTTTACTCCTCATCCCCAACATTAATCCACTCTCTAAATTTGACCAAACGTGTTTTCTCTGCTGGATAATGTATTCTCCTATTGATGATGTTGTGGTGATGCAGTATATGCCCCTCCCAAATTCAGGATGCAGAGTTTAGATTTAATTTTTAAAGACTAGGACTAGGAAAAAATTACATCACATAGAAACCCCTTTCTCATTCACCCTGCACCACTTCCTCGCCACAGATCTTCCCCTATTGTGATCCCACAAGATACCGGCAATGCAAACCTTCACCATCTCTAAAACACCCAAATGATCTTACATGTTCCGCAAATTTCACACATCCATTTAGCTTTAATGATCTCATTATGAAATTGAAGCATTTTTTTTAACTTAGGCTACACAAGTGAGGATGCAATATTGGGTTGCTACTGGTCAGGTCTCACTCAAACTATGAACGAATATCATTAGCTTCCTATGGTTTGAACTAGATGTAGCTAGAGGATCAGTCATAACCAAACCAAACTTAATCAATTATTTATTTAGGTTCGGGGCATCACCCACTCCGAAACCTAAGACCTAAACCTTGCTTGGGATTAACATAATCTAAAAGAAAATAATATCATTATACTTTGAAAGATCCATATATGGTATAGTACAATTTAATACGCACATTAGGTGGCCATGTGGAAAAAGCTTAATTTTATTGCACAAAGTTATCCCAATTTACAAGATATCTTAATAAGTAATTATCCTAATATAATCCTTCCTAAATCAACCACCCAAATCTGGAAGGAGATTGGCATGATCCAGGTGAGCCTCCCACATATCCTCATGCTGGCCATGGGATCAAAGGCCAAGGGACGGCTGGGGTTTAACACTCCCTCTCAAGCTAAGAAATACAGATATATTATTCCCAGTTTAGTAATTAGTCTAAGAAAGATAGAGTTATTAAGTCCTTTGGTAAGACTGTCTGCAAGCTAATCTTTTGATGAGACTTGGTAAATACAGATAAGTCCACTAACTTATTTCTCCTTTATGAAATGCTTGTCCACTTCTATGTGCTTGGTTCTGTCATACTGAACTGGATTGTGAGCTATGATTGTTGATTTGTTATCACAATGTAGCTTCATGGGTCCTTTCCACTTGATCCTTAAGTTTTCTAGAATCATCTTGATTCATAATAGCTCACATATACCTAAGGCCATTGCTCTGAGTTATGCCTTTGCACTAGTTCTTGCAACCACATTCTTTTTCTCAGCTTTCCACTTTGCCAAGGATCTGAACTTTAACCTAGTCAAACTCCGCATTTAATCCTGCAAGAAAGTCATACCCTCTATCTTTCTCAATAAAACTTTTTAGGATAGTAGCATCTTCTATACATTTGTAGTGATCAAATTCTTGCCACAAGGCTTGAAGGAGAGTGGCTTATTTAGTCAAGGTCTTGCCTCCTTGTTTTGTATTGATGACATTGATCTTAACTTCGAAGACTTGAGCAGTATCTCGAGCTTTTGAAAAGGTTTGCTTAGCGGCATCGCATATGTCCTTTGCATTATATAAAAATATGAAAGTATCACTAATTTCAAAAGTTATGGAATTCCATAACGATGACATAATCATGGAGTCTACTTCATCCCATACCCCAAAATTAGGATTTCCTTCTTATGGTCCTACCCCAAGGAGGTGATTCATCTTTCCTTTCTTTTCCTTTTCAAGTAGATTTTCACAAATTGAGACAACATCAAGTAATTCTTCCCATTTAAGCATATAAAGGTTGCATATTTTGGATATCTCATTTTCCTTGTTACACCATAGAGTCCTCCATTTGATCAAAGTTTTAGGAAGAATTAGCTTCAGACATTGTGATGTCAAAGGGTAGTGATAAAGGCTATATCAATCAAGCCAAGAAGGTGCAGTGCAATAATGAAGGTTGCGTTGGCTATAAATAGGATAGCAAGGGATTAGGTGCACGATCTCTCCCTTGTCTCTCTCCTGGTCTCAAGGGAAGGCTAACAATGAATGCATGACAATAGAACAAAAAAAACTCGGAATTCCAGCAACAACGATGAAGGCTTTGATACCATGCTAAATGCAAAGAATTGGAGAGGAAAAATGCTTAGTTTTATTACACAAAGTTATCCATATTTATAGATTTATACAAAATATATTAATAAAGAAATAAATAATTATTGACTAATGCATAATTTCCCTAATATAAGCTTTCTAAATTAGCCACCCAAATATGGAAGGAGATTGGCATGATCCAGGTGAGCTCCTACGGATCCCCATGCTGGCCAAGGGATCAAGGGCCAAGGGATGGCAGAGATTTAACACTAGGGAAGGTAGTTTATGTTGGGAAGTAAACCACACAATGAAACAAACAAGAAAAGAAAACAATGGAAATGAACACCAGGATTGAACGTGGAAAAATCTGAAATTGGGAAAAAATACGGAGCCGCACTTCACCAAGAAATTTACTATAAAAATTTTAAGAAATTGTACAAATCTCTCTCTCTCACTCTCTCACTCTCTCACTTTACTTCACTATGTTTCAAAATTAACAAAGAGATACACTTCTTCAATACGAAGGGACACGACCCTTCAAGCTAAATATGAAAAACGAGAAAGAAAATCGCCCAGACTGACTCGCGGCACTACAATGCTCTGCTCTCTGTTTCCAAGTCCAGGCTGCAGCGTCGCCATGCTACAAGCCTACAACCTAGGATGCTGAAATGCATGAGTGTACAACGCTGCAACGCTCTATTGTACAGTGTTGCGGCACTGTATGGCTGTATGGAAAAACAAATTTTATCGGACAAGTCCCCCAAACCCCAAGCAAGGGAAGGTTCCCTTGCAACGCCCCTCCAATCTCAATCAACGAAACTGTGGTATGAGTCAACAAAACAACCGGATTGATCGGTACAATGAGATTCCACATAGAACTAACATTTTAGGTTACTCTTTTTTTATTCCTAACCATTCCATGACAAACTCCTCCACTTTTATGGATCATCCCTGTTAACTTCTTTTGATGTTATTCTTTTAGAATAAATTACATGTAGTTTCCCAGTGTATAAGGGGCACTTAAAGTAGATCTTTGGATTTAAAATCCATCCATTTTCATTTGTCACATATAAGTTTCTTTCAAGAAGGTTCTTTAATAGTTCGTTAGGATTAAAATGTTTATAATGCCCATTTTTTTATTTTTTATTTGTTGAGATTCTTATGCTAGTGGCAAATAAGGAATTGAGAAAACAAGCCAATAGCAGCCAATGTACTAGAGGGAGAAAGAAGTCCGTGATAATATGAACAAATAGACCTCATGTTCAATTTCTCAAAGTCCAAAGAGAATCAAAGAAGAATGACCAAAGACTTGGCTTCATTCCTGTTACTCCCTTCAATATTCAGAAGAAATTCTTGTATATTCTTGCTAAATATGTCAAAGGTTGCTTAATTATGAAGTTAATTTAACATCTATATGCACTATATAGTGACACTTCAAAAATCAAACCCAAAAGACAAATTCATCGAGGGGTATATCAATCATGAGAAGTAGTGGCTTGGTTACTTTAGCAGTAAATATGTTTTCATAAGCAATCTTAGAAGCGCCAATGTTTCTTTTATCAATTTCCAGCATTTAAGCCAAAATCCAATAATATTTTTGGATGATTAATAAGATTGAATTGAATTATCCTCCCAGTTTAGATGTTTGTGCATCCAAGCTCCCTAGAGTGACTCATTAGCTCATAAAATGTAGATGATGTTTATGCTTCACACCATCGAGAGATCAATTAAACGCATATATTCCAAGTTGAATAGTATACTCTGATGTTAAATTATTGTTGTCTATTGTACTCTTGTAAGTGTTTTTTTATCACTTTAATTTTCTTGGTAAATATTAGATAGCACTAGAAGTCTAAACTAGCTCAACAAGTTGATCAGTTGCAATTGCCCATCAATTTTTGTTCTATGCTATGGAGCCAGAACAAGGACTTCAAAGTTTTTTTTTTTTTTTTTCTGGCTTATTAAACTTAGTGTGCTAACAATCTCATGCCATTGGTTCCCCAAAGTCTGGAGTTTTTCAAGTCATCAAACTCCTTGGTTGTGAATTCAATTCATACAATCCTTCTAAATGTGTCACTTTTAATTTTTAGATTAATAAGTTAGAATTTGCTAAAGCACTATTCCAATTAAGCTTGTGATAGGAAACACTTATGTTCGCAAGTATTCCTAACCCAAATCAGTAAAATTTCAGCAGTAAAATGCTGTCCACAGCAGCCAAACAGCAGGAATTCAGCAGAAAATAGGGAAACGGGAAGAAAAACACAATAATATGCTTGTATTTCACTAGAAAATCAAGAAAAACAGCAAAGATACACTTGATCCTCAATTCGAGAGGAGGATCGATCTCTCCGAAATCTCTGGCAACGACAAGAACCCAAAGAAAACCTAAATCTAAGAGATCTCAAATTTCAGCCAAATTCAAGATACTCAAACCCTAGCAAAATCAACTATTTAATGCATACAAATCAAAAGGAAATCTCTAAACAGTCCCTACATTCAAATTTCCCTCTCAAAACAGTCAAAAACGCTTCCTAAAATGCTCTTCTTGAGCGGACGGCCCGCCCGACCTCCGCCTCCTGCGGAGATTTCGCGTATTACGCTACTTTGCCGGTCCAGTGCGGATCCAATCTGCTAGCCCAAGTGTCCCGGTCCTCCCTCCGACGATGGTATCCGAATCCGTCGTCATATTCCCCTCTTCCCCTTTCAAAATCAGCACCTCAATGCTGAAATTCCTCTCTTCTTCCGCCAAAATATGCACTTTCGTCGTATTCCCCTCTCCTACCTTCAAATTCCGCACCTCGACGCTGAAATTCAGCACCTCGACGCTGGAATTCCTCTCTTCTACCGCCAAAATCAGCACTTTCGTCGTATTCCCCTCTCCTACCTTCAAATTCCGCACCTCAACGCTGGAATTCCTCTCTTCTACCGCCAAAATCAGCACCTCTTCGATCATTTCCCATGCTCATCTCCTCTCTAGAAAGTGGCTCTAGAGGTGGCATGTCGTCCTCTCCCTCAAGGATCTCTATTGCCGGATTCCTCCTCCCCCGAAGTGGGTTCGGATTTCCTCCTACGCCATGGTCGCCGATAGTCTCTCTTGCTTCCGACGCCGTCGGATTAATCTTCATCTCAAGTAATTTCTTCATCATCTCTTCCATGGCCGTGAACTTCCCATCCAATCTTTCATTATTGGCGGTGATTTCAAGGAATTTTTTCTCCAAATCTGATTTTAATTGGCCAAATTCGCCTTCTAGGACTTCGATCTTCTTTCCGGCCATTTTTCTTTCTACGAGTCACAAGAAATCTTCCTCCGAATGCCAAAAAACCCGCTGAAATTTCAGGATTTCAGCCGCCGATGGTCCCAAAACGATGCTCTGATACCAATTTGATAGGAAACACTTGTGTTCGCAAGTATTCCTAACCCAAATCAGTAAAATTTCAGCAGTAAACTGCTGTCCACAGCAGCCAAACAGCAGGAATTCAGCAGAAAATAGGGAAACGGGAAGAAAAACACAATAATATGCTTGTATTTCACTAGAAAATCAAGAAAAACAGCAAAGATACACTTGATCCTCAATTCGAGAGGAGGATCGATCTCTCCGAAATCTCTGGCAACGACAAGAACCCAAAGAAAACCTAAATCTAAGAGATCTCAAATTTCAGCCAAATTCAAGATACTCAAACCCTAGCAAAATCAACTATTTAATGCATACAAATCAAAAGGAAATCTCTAAACAGTCCCTATATTCAAATTTCCCTCTCAAAACAGTCAAAAACGCTTCCTAAAATGCTCTTCTTGAGCGGACGGCCCGCCCGACCTCCGCCTCCTGCGGAGATTTCGCGTATTATGCGACTTTGCCGGTCCAGTGCGGACCGGCTGGACCGGTCCAGTGGACCGGTTTAACAGCTTGATGAACACTTACAAGAAGTAATCCTGAAGGAGGACAGCATATTGAAGGTATTAAGTCATGAAAATCCATGTATTTATTTTTATTGAAAGCGTCACACTAAGCAATTAAACTAAATACTTTTTATTTTATTTGTCTGTTTGCTTTATTTATTTATGTAATAAAGAACATGGTAAAGGCAATGGTTGAGAAATATTGTATTTTACTTTCTAATTTTATGTGTTATCATAAAATTGGGATGATTTTAATCTTGATTTAGTTTAAAGTTAATTTCCATTGTGGGTGTTTTCTAGTTTGGAGATATAAGGGGTTGATGGTCCTTAAATTGATGCAATATTATATGAGCTAAGTTAGTAATTGGCTTATGTTGCAGAATTTCATTTGGTAGTGGAAATTCTGATGTTGGGCTTTGGATTTTGGTTCAATGGGCGGTGATTTTTAGGCTTATATGACTGATTGAAATTTGGGTGGTGGTTTTTGCGCTTTTGATGATAACGGTAGAATTAAATCCCTCTTATGGCTTCCCTTGGGTATTACGAGTTTCCTGAACTGCAATGCTGAGGATGTGGATTAACATGAAATTGCAGGACTAGATTTCTAGTTTGTAGTTTTACCACTTCTTTGATGATTGGATTTTTCGTGATTATGGTTAAGCTATTGTTTCATTGATTATGAAATTTAAAATTAAATTGGCAATTCTTTCTTATATTTTGGAATTAATTTAAACTTCAATTGAGATTGATTCTATGTTAACCTTGTCAACTGAATTAGATTATTAGGAGTCTATTTATTGTTGATCAGAGGCAAGCACTTTACAACTTTGTCTTGAATAACTTTTCTATTCTAGTTTTAATTTTATGAGTGCCAGTTGGATATGTAATTCATTCGAGTGCCTTACAAATGTGACTACCTGATTCTTGGGAAGTCATCTTCCGTGTATGAGTGTGAGGTCTGATTTTTTTTACTTTATATTTTCATTTATTGTTTTATTTTTTTCTTTATTATTTGATATTGTTTTCTTTAGTACATTTTAATTAGAAATTGACATGCCAGAAATCTTAATCGTGAAAATCAATATATGCTGTTGTTTGATTTATATGAATCCAATTTCTTGCTAAATTTTTTGGATTATTTTTTCATTTAATTATTTAATTATCAACTAGTTTAAAACTCTCGTACTTCTTGGTGGCTTGTGATCTATGAATCCTCTCTTTTTTCTTTTTTGTGAAGTTATACTAAGTAGAATATTAGTTGCATTATGAAATCCTAATTTTTCATCGTCCTGCATCAAATTGATATTAAAGTTGAATTGTTCAAAATATCACTTAAAAATGGGGCTTATTATCAAGGTAGCTTGATAGATCATGAAAAGGATGGGACTTTTAACTAGTTTATATCAACAATTGAATGATTTATTAAATGGAAAAAAATCAAATTTGTTATGGTATTAATCTATTTAAAATAGAAATTGATAATTTGGAAGCCAATCAAGTTCATGCATGGGAACTTGAAGTAGATTCCATTCATAATCATAACCAATTCATTTGAATGACAACACTAGTAGGAGATAAAGCAAAAGTCTTGATACGTTTTAGGGGTTTTAACAATTATGCTTATGAAAATCATATATGTCAAAATTTTAATATAGATAATGCCATAATTTAAAAAGTTAAAGTTGAGTTGAAGTGTTTATGAATGATAGTAAAATTTATCCTAAAGCTTTTACTGATTTTTTTACAGATATCAAACTTCTTTGAATGATAAGTGTGGTTTGCAAAAATAAAGTTTAACTGATGAAGCTAAAATCTGTTGGATGAGTATGAAGTGTTAGAAAAAGATTGAGAAGGGAGCCTACTATAACCTCGTTGAAAAATGAAAGAACCTTTAAAAGAAAAATATTTGCCTTTGTCATGTCGGGACTGTTTGTTGAATGAATTTAATTCATTAAAGCTACATATCAAAATGATTATTTAATACATGAACAAATATAAAGAACTTTATTACATTATGAGTTCACTTAAGACCTTAAAATCATGCTCCTTCGATTTAGGCCCGGTTTGAAACCTTGGTTAGAGATAATAGTCTAAACCATTACTACATTCTATCACTTGTGCATACCTTTTAACTTATATTAAACTTTCAATAAATGCTAAAATTTGTTATTTCGAAGAAGATTTATATATATATTTTAGCTGGACATTTTTTTATTAAATAATCATGTTCAATCTGTTACAACTATTGCATTTAAGGGTTGTACCACTAAAATTAATATGTGTATTAAGGAGAAATCAATGGGCTTTCACCATCAAGTTAGACCTAGATGGTACTATTGACTACTAGTAAGCGCACTTGGCTGCTAAAGGATACACCCATTGTTGGAGTTGACTATTTTGAGGCTTTCTCAAGTGGCTCGGCTAAACTATATTCGTTTCATCTCTATGTCAATTTATTAGGGGTGGCCTTTTAGGCAAAATGAATTTGAGCAATGTCTTACTCTGTGGTGATCTCATTGAAGCAGTTTACATGAAGCAACCTTTGTGCTACGTTGGTTAGGTAAAGAGCAAAATCTATAAGCCGTGGAAAGCCATATATGGATTGAAATAAAGTTCTCATGTTTTATTTAATAAACATTTCAAGGTCCTTACTGAAACTTGACCTTTGAAGTGCACACTTCTGATTGCTCTATTTCCATCATCAAAGATACACTTTGGTATAAGCATATCTACATAACTACCATCAGCTTGATATTTTCTTTATTGTTGGTAAGGTAAGTTAGCATATGCAAAGTTCAAAGAAGAAATATTTATATTTTGTCTTAAGGATTTTAAGATATATAAAGAAGTGTTCTGGGAAAGGAATAGTTTATTATAAACATTAGTTTTCATATTAAAGCCTACGTTGATGCTGCTATGCTAGATTCCTTGATGATAAAAAGTTACTTCAAGATATTATGCTTTTGTAGGAAGAAATCCTTGTATAATGGAGAAGTAAATAAAGCAAATTATTCTTGCTAAATCTAGTTTTGAAGCTAAATACAGAGCTATGATGTTTTCTGCCTTTGAAATGATGTAAATAAAAAAAAAAAATTATTGAAGCATTTGGCTTACTTCTTACTCAACCTATGATTCTCAAGTCAAGTGTGGTAATTAAACAATCATATATATATTACTAGCAACTCTATTTTTAAGAAATTAACAAAACATATTGAAATAGATTGTCATTTCATCAAAAATATTGTTCTGTCAAGGAAGATCATCACTCTCCATATCTCTAGCGAAGAACGATTCACATATGTTTTTACAAATTTTTGTGGCCACTTCAATTTTCCAATCTTCACATATACGCTGCAATTTGAGGAAGTGTTGCCGTAGAGATTTATCAAATTGAAAAGTTAGTTATTGAATATTCTATCTTTATTTAAATATATTCTCTTAATTAAAAATATCCCTGATACGTCATCCAAAAATTATCGTGATCGGGCACGAATCTCGAGGCAAAAATCAAGTCGGAAACTTCAAAAATTAAATCCGGGAGCACCTGAACTCTGATTTAAGCAAACTTACTGTCAAACTGAGCATCTCGGAAATACGAATGCAACGACACCAAATTCGACCCAATCCGAGTCCAAATGGGTCCAAATCAAGGACCCGAAGCGCTGTTGGAAGGTTCAAACCGCAATTTGAGTTACCAAACGGTCTCCGATTTTAACGAGCTTATACTCGAATCGAGCGGCTCGACGAGACGAATCCAACGAGCCTAAGATCACCAAATTCCGACATCATTAAGGCCTTCAAAACTCCAACGAACGGTGCATGATCAAAGGATTCGATATCGGCCGTCCATTCAAACCACTCCCTATTCGCCCATGATCTCACGCCTATTTACGGCCTATGTCACTCCAGAAAAACTATAAATAGAGCCCTCATTCTACACAAAGGAGGGGGAAGGGGAAGAGAGAGAAGAAGAAGAGGAGAAAGGGGAAAAGGAGATTCCTCACCTCCTCGACCACCGCCGGAGCTCTTCCTGCCACCTGAAGACGCCGGAACTCTGCCGGATATTCAGGAGAACGCCAGAATTCTGCCCAACTTCCATGGGATGCTGAAATTCTTCCCAATTTACAAGAGAGTTCCCTCCTGACGCCGAAACTCCGCCCAAGTGAAGTCGGAGTTCTCCTCTGCCACCAAAGACGTCGGACTTCTACCCGACGTCGGACCTTCACTCTTCGCCAAGTTTCTACTCGACGCCAGACTTCTACCGGTTATCGAACTTCGCTGGACGTCTATGCGAAGATGCATTTCTTTCCATTGCTGGACTTCTACCTAACGCTGTCCTACTGATCTTCGTCGTCAGACTACAGTCTTTCCGACCTCCGTCGCCAGCCGACTACGGTCCTCCTGACTTACGTCGCCCGCCGACTACAGTCTTTCCGACATCCGTCGCCCGTTGAATACGGTCCTCCTGACTTATGTCGCCCGCCGACTACATTCTTTCCGACCTCCGTCGCCCGCCGACTACGGTCCTCCTGACTTACGTCGCCCGCCGACTACAGTCCTCCGTCGCCAGCTGACTACGGTCCTCCTGACCTACGTCGCCCGCCGACTGCAGTCCTTATAACAAAGCGAATACGTCGATAATAGCTCTTTGTATTTACATCATGTAATGTACTCCATAAGATGTACATCAAGCTAAGGCCTTCTCCCAAGGAAGGCCTCATTTGTAATCGACTGCAAATACTAGTGGATTCGTTCAAACTGGGCTAGGCCCCGTGGTTTTTCCCCCTTTTATAGGGGTTTTCCACGTAAAAATCTTGGTGTCTCATAAATGCTAGACCCTCTCTCACTTATCTGCTTGTGTGCTGGATCTTCGTACAATGCTAAGACGTTAAACTAAATATTTCTCTACCGCCGCGAATACTCCAGGACGCAACAATCCCCACTATAAATTATTTCATTCTGTCATTTGTTTTTACCTCCATATAGTCATCAACCAAGTTATTTTCCCTATATATATATATATATATATATATATATATATATGCTCTTAATTTTATTTTTGCATTTTCTACCTTATAAAAACACAAATTTTCTCTATTTATTGTAATCTATATTTGGAATAAAACTACATAACGAAACATGCAAGAGAATAACGGGAAAGATAGAACACTAGGAATCTAGGATCTAACATAGAAAAACTAGAAAAAATCCTGGAGCCGCTCCACACCAAGAAATCCACTATATTTCTCTCTCACTCTCTCCTTGTCCCTCTTCACTCTTCACACATTGTTCTACTTGGAACTGATAAAGAAACACTCGTAAATCACCCAAAGGACACAACCCTTAAAGTTAAACATGAAAAACGAGAACAAAAAATGCTCAACCCAACTCACAGTGCCTCAACGCTCCACTCTCTATTTCTACCCTGCCAGTGCCGGGATTTAGAGCGCTGAGGCACTTCTCTCTCTGTCTCCAACTAGATTCAACACTGCAGTGCTCGAGTATATAGCATCGAAGCCCCGAACCCAAGCAGGGGGAGCAACCCTCCGGCCAGCTCAATCGATGGAATTGAGGTTTGAGTCAATAGTATAACCCGATTCATTGACACAATCATATTCCACACAACTAACAATCTACAATCTAATAATTAGTTATGAATCAAGTTTCATGATAATTTAACCTTTTTTTCAAGCATAGGAAAAATACAAGGATGATTGTTTGGCACATAAAGTCCTCTTAAAGGTCTATTTTTACCCATGTATTTTAACAATCAAAATCATATAATATATGCAAAAATTACTTCTTTTTTTAATTCCAAGTCATATTAAATTCTCTTAATTTTCAAATTATCTTCTCATGCAATTAAACTCATTACAAAAACATCAAGTCTTTATCCCACTATGTGGGTTTGGCTAGATGAATCCTTTTTCTCCATTGTATCATGTTATGAGTCAAATTCTCATTTAAATCTAATAAAAAAGACTATTGCTAATATTTTCTAACCAAGTTTTTTAAAGTCTGTCTCTACCTTTCTTAACATAAATCAAATCTAATACATCTACTGCCCTAACCGTGTTATCATTGAGAAAATTTTGATCTATAACATCGATGAGCAGAAGATATTATAAATTCTCTTATGACGTAGATTGTAATTATGTTAAAGGCAATGAATGATTTTAGTGATATTTTCTAAAGCCATAATATCTAAATCTAGATGGAAGTGGAATGACGATTCTCAGATGAGGAGCATAGGCAATCTCCCCGTAAGTTTTTTTGCAACCAGATTTTTCATGATCTAGAAGTATAAAATCACACAATTCATATTCATCTATGACATGAAAATTACTTGCAGATTGACTTTCTCCTGCTTTGATTAGAATTTAACAATTCATCATGTAAAAAAAGGGGATGATCAGTCAGCAAATAGAAATTTACGTAGTGAACTCACTTTCAGCCATATTTCTCTACAATCTCTTTAGGCTCAAATGCACCTAGTCCTTATTGTTCTAAAATTTGAGTAATCACATTTTTGCTTTGATCAAAACTCATGAGAACCAGCTTTCGTTTATTCTTTAAAATATCATAAAATCTCAAGCACCGTATTTTAAATTTATTAACATTTAGCACTTTACATAGATAAGCAATCTAACCTGGGTTGGAGTTTGTTTTGCAATTATATATGATGTCATTGTACAGCTTACCTAACTCATGTTTTTATGCAGGAACGCAAGCATTTTCTTCATGAACTTGAGAAGGTGCAAGAAGAGCTTCCCATGTACAGAAAACAATCTGAGGACGCTGAAGTTGCTAAAGCTGAAGTACTGAAGGAACTCGAGACTACAAGGCGACTAGTTGAAGAGCTAAAGTTGAACATAGAGAGAGCACAAACTGACGCAGCACAGGCAACCCAGGATGCAGAACTTGCCCAGCTTCGAGCAAAAGAGATGGAGGATGGTATTGCTGATGATGCAAGTGTTGCAGCTAAAAGACAGCTTGAGGTTGCCCAAGCAAGGCATGAAGCAGCTGTTGCAGACCTAAAATTCGTGAAAGAGGAGTTAGCTGCCCTTCAAGGGCAATGTTCTTCTTTAGTTCGTGAAAGAGACCTTGCAATTAGAAGAGCTGATGAGGCTGCTTCTGCTTCTAAGGAAATGGAGAAAGCAGTGGAGGACTTAACAATGGAGCTCATCTTCACAAAAGAATCACTTGATTCCGCCCATGCTGCACATATTGAGGCTGAAGAGCATCGAATTGGTGCAGCTCTGGCAAAAGATCAAGATTGCCTTAATTGGGACAAGGAAATAAAGCAATCTGAAGAAGAGTTGCGTATGCTCAATGAACAGCTTTTGCAGGCAAAGAATCTCAAGACAAATTTAGAAACAGCATCCAGTTTGTTGGATGATCTGAAAAAGGAATTGGCCGCATATATGGAGTCCAAATTGAAAGAACAGTCAGAAAGTTTTGAAGAAATGCAGTCCAAAGATGTTGTGGACCAATCAAAAGGATTTCAATTGGCTTTAGATTCCAAAAGAAAGGAGCTCGAGGAGGTAAAGGCTAACATCGAGAAGGCCAAAAATGAAATTAACATCCTAAGAGTAGCTGAGTCATCACTCAAGTCTGAGCTCGAGAGGGAAAAAACAGACCTTGCCTCCATGAGACAGAGGGAAGGAATGGCATCCATAGCTGTTTCGTCACTTGAAGCTGAGATTGAAAGAACAAAAAGAAGAAATAAAACATGTTATGGATAAGGAAAAGGAAGCAAGGGAAAAGATGGTGGAGCTTCCAAAATTGCTTCAACAGGCAGCTCTGGAAGCAGATCAATTCAAGTCATCAGTTAAGATGGCACGAGAAGAGCTAAGAAAAGTCAGTGAAGAAGCAGAACAAGCTAAAGCTACTCTGAGCACCACAGAGATCAGAATGCAAGCAACTTTAAAGGAAATCGAAGCCTCCAGAGCATCCGAAAGGCTGGCACTTGCAGCTGTTAAGGCTCTGCATGAGAGTGAGGAGGCTGCTTCCATGGGAGAGTCTCCTCGAGGAGTAACACTTCCTCTTGAGGAGTACTACGCTCTGAGCAAGAGTGCCCATGAAGTTGAGGAACTTGCTAATGAAAGAGTCGCTATTGCTATCTCTCAAATCCAGGCGGCTAAGGAGTCTGAGTTAAGGAGTATACAGAGATTGGAAGAAGCATATGGGGAAATGAATAAAAAAAAAGAAGCAATGAAACTTGCAACTGAGAAAGCTGTCAAAGCCAATGAAGGAAAACTTGGGGTTGAACAGGAGCTGAGAAAATGGAGGGCCGAGCATGAGCAGCAGAGGAAAGCCGGCGACGGCAGCCGTAATGCTCCAAATCCTTCAAGAACTCCAGCAAGGAGCTTCAATGATAGCCTCCAAACAAGAACCAGCCAAGCAGCTGCTACTGTTTCTACTGATATTATTCATCCTTCTCCAGGCCAAATGATTTACATGTCAGCTAATAAAATGGAGCATGTGTTACCAGAGTTCAAGCCAAGGAAGAAGTCTTTTTTTCCTCGTATAGTAATGTTCTTAGTGAGAAGAAGGTCAAAATCACGGAAATAACTAAATCACTTGTTGAAATATATCTTTTTTGTATTCATATTATGTTTAGAGCACCAGTTGTATATGTCAGAAAGGTGGATAATGCAATGTTGCCTTATATTTATCTTTGCCAAAGTTTAAATGATTGGAGAGTATAGTTGTAAGCTCCTTGTGAGACCAGAATACAAATTTGTGCAAGAGATTTGTTTGAATCATTTTTCCGAGCCATAGTACATAACGAAATACCTTATGATTAAGGTTTCGTTTGGGATGACTTTCTTAGTGCTTCTTAAAGCAATTTTCTAATACTAAAAAGCTATTGTAAGTAGTAATAAAACTGTCTCAAACGAAGCCTAATTGTTTTGGCTAATTCAAACCTTTATTTTTTTGCATATTTAATGGGTTTTTTATTTTGCTATCTTTTTGTTTTATTGGGAGAAAGACTGCTTGTACTGTCAAATGCTTCTTGCCTTGCATGCAATAGAAGCTATTTGGTTTTGCTAAAAGAGATACAGTATATAATAATTTTATATTTTTAATGAAATTATTTAATTTAAAAAAATGTGCTTCCCAAAGAAGAGTATAGTGATTTGTGATAGAAAAATTATAGCAATTATATAAATCTTTAGGCAAAGGAAATATTATCGGCTTATCAGTTTAATAAAGTCGAGTCATTGTAATTTGAATAAATTAACCCAATTATTGATCATCCACTATGCTTATCTGACCTATCTCAGTTTCATTCAGCTGCGCATTGCCTATCATCCATGAGATCTTATCAGGTAAGGTTAGCTCATTATTTTCTTGTGAACTGATCTGTCTTATAAGAGTTAAAATTTAACTTTATGCTGTAAGGAAGTTTCTTATGCTCACCGAAGAATATCACATCAAGGTAATAGGTTAGGGGTGTAAATGAGTAGAGCTTGTGAGTCAAGCTTATTGAATCACTAGCTCAAGCACAAATTCATGCTCAAATATTAAATTAATTTGAGTTCAAATTTGACAAAATTTGGCTAGTATGTTTTAACATAAAGTTAGTGTATTATTTTTTTTAAAAAAATAAAAGTTGTAGTTTCAAAGTTTCCATTTCTACTAATTTAAAGATGTATTTTTTATATTAAAGTTTTTTTTGTTGTTGATGCTGTCATTTAGTTTTTTCCTTCAAAAATCAAGCTTTGCTACAACATCGAAAGGTCATTCACATCAACAATCTAGGCATGTTTGTAAGAAGGTAGTCCGTGAGCTTTGAAGTATGAAAATATGGGGTAATTAATACATCACAAAAAATCACCTTGATCAAGCACGAATCTCAAAGCATAGCTATGTTGTCAAGTTTCAAAAATAAACCTAGGGCCTTTTGAACTCCAATTTCAACAAATATATAGTCAAGTTGAATGTTTGAGTGAGATGAACCCAACAACACCAAAATCAATTCAATATGACCCCAATTGAGATCAAATCAAAGGCTTAGAGCATATGGGGAAGCTCCAAAGCATTAATTGAATGAAAAAATGATTTCTAAATATGGAAAGCTTATAATGGAATAGAGTGGCTCGACGAGATGAATCCAAAGAGTCCAAGATCACTTTATTCTCACATCATTAAGGCACTTAAATGTTGAATAAATGCTTCATAAATGATGGAATCATTATGGGTTGTTTGATGGAGCACTCTGAATTTATCATGGATCTTCTCCATATTTATGGAGCATGCCACTCTCAAAATCTATAAATAGATCCCCTCTTCTCACATGAAAAGGGGCTTGGACTTTTGGAGGCTTAGGCCCTAGGCTAAAGACTCAAGATAGCCTAGAGGCTTGAAGCATCCCAGAGCTTCACCTAGCACCATTGATGGTGGCCACCAGGCAGTCGCTACCATACCTCTACCCCAATGATCGACATCTTATTTCCATTCAACATCCATTATCAAGCCTTAATCTGACCTCTATAAACCCCCCCCCCCAGACTACGATCCCTCCGACTACCATCGCCAATCAATAACGATCCCTTCGACCTTTGTTGTCCATCCACTATGACCACCATCTCCTACCAACTACAGTCCCTCCAACCATAGTGGCCCATTGATTGTGGTCCCTCCGACCATCGTTGCCCACCGACTACAATCCCTTCAACTTTTATCACCCGTCAACTACGGTCCCTTCGACCACCATTTCCCATCAACTATGATCCCCCCGACCTTGATAGCTAGCTGACTACAGTCCCTCTGACCACTGTCGCTCACAAACTAGGATCCCTCTGACCTCTATCTCCCACTAATTATGGTCCCTCCAATGTTCATCTTCTAATTATGACCCCTTTTGTAATAACTCAAATATATGAAATAAATTTTCTTGAAAAATATAAAAATTCTGAAGTTGAGCGCTTTGGTGCTGATCGGGTGAGCATTACGATGCTAGGAGTGTGTGTGTGTGTGTGTGTGTGTGTGTGTGTCATTGCCTCACTCCAGCAACTCCCTCACTTGATTGCTTGGCCAGGAAGAAATTGAAAGAAGGGAATAAGAGAGAGGAGAGGGAAAAGCTTTTGGGTCATGTTTATCAGTCATTCATGTTACAAATTTTATTCCATTCATTGTAAGTGACTAAGTTTTTACTTTTGTTTTCAATAATTTTAAATTCTATAGATTTTATCTTTCCTAAATCTATCAAAAATATATTATATCCTAATTTCATAGGCTTTCACTGTGCAAGTTTGGATATATTATAGATCTGATCACTATGAAAGATTTGATATAATTTTATTGCTTTTTAAATGAAGAACTAAATGATATCAAATATATGATAATCCCACATAATACCCTACTGATCCACTTGATTTACTAATTAAGAGTCATAAGGAGCTGGAGATTAGTTAAGAGTTATAAAGAGTCGGGATGACTGATTCTTGTGATTCAAGAGGAGTTATATGGAGTACACTAATTGAGAGTTATAAGGGGAGACTGATTGAGAGTCATAAGTATAGGAGCAATATACCCTTAAGATATACTCATTGAGTATCTGAAAATTGATAGCAACAATGCTATGAACACCGTACTGATATTGTGTCTGACACTAATATTATTTTATTTCATTAATTATCAATATTTAATGCTATTTGTTAGTATTGTTAATTGTTACTGCTACTGTGACTGATAATATAATAGATTGAGATTTGAAAAACTATAAAAGGATAAATTGATACATACAATCATAATATATATTGATGTATTTATTTATTTATATATTTATAGCATATTATTCTCCTTTATCTTGTATTAATTTTAGCTGCAAGATTTTAGTTATTTGTTGGGCTATGTGCTCATTACTCGGCTTTACATATTTTCAGAAAAAAAGTAAATATCATATGATATGAGGCTCCGGACAAAACAAAAATGCAATCATGTTCTTTCTATTATTTATTGGTAATATCTAATTAAACGATTAAAATGAAAGACATATGTAATTCTTCCAATATAAATCCTAAAGTTTGACATCTTTCATCATCGTAACTCGATTATGATCCCTCTGAGCTTGTCATCCGACTACGGTCCCTCCGGTGATTATCGTCCACAGACTACGGTCCCTCTGACCTATATCACCCAACAATGGTGTATAACTTGTATTTTGACCCAGGTAAATATATTTTTATTTTGGAGTCAATATAACTCTAAATCACAAACCATCTTAGTCATAACATTGTTATTATATTATTTTACTTGCATGATTTTTTTTTTTATAATTTTTTATTTCTAGTGAAAATCCTTAAGAAATAATCTCCTCTATATCAGTCACCCGACTATGGCCCCTCTAATCTCCGTCTCCCGACTATGATCCTACCGACCAAACAAACTGGCTAACATTCCTTTGAGAAACAACTCTCATACCACTAGATTCTTCCAATTCTCACCATGTAATATTCTTTATATGATGTAATATTTGCTACATTGAACCAAAGCCTTCCGCCAAGGAAAGTCATCATCTGTAATCAACTACAAACACTAATAGAATCATTTTGACCAGGCCATGCCCCATTGTTTCCCCCCTTTTAAGGTTTTCTATATAAAAATGTTGGTGTTTCTTTGACTCTTGCAGCTATGTCTTAGTTAGGATGTTAAACCAGTAGCGGAGCCATAAATTTTATTCAGGAGGGGCCTAAATTAAAATAATTTTGTTTGTTGACTCATTATAGGGGGGCTCTCCGTTTGGAGTTTTACTCAACATTCTTTAAAATATTTTTATTTCAGGTAATTTAAGTGAGTTTCAATTTCAGCTAAAATTTTTTCGAGATTCTTCAAAATAAAGTTTCAAATAAAAGTCGAAGATTTTCGCGATATATATATATATATATATATATATATATATATATATATATATATATATATATAGAGAGAGAGAGAGAGAGAGAGAGAGAGAGAGAGAGATTTTAATTAAAAAAAGGAAATGCATTAATTGTATAGCATAAATTTGAATAAAAATATAGCTTAATGATATCAGAAATCAACGATCTTTATCTCGTTGGATTCGTCTCGCCGAGCCGCTCAATTCGACTATAAGCAATTAAATTTTGGAAACTGTTTAAAAATCCAAATTATGTTTTAAATCTTCCAAATATGCTTCAGATCCTTGATTTGGCCTCATTTGGGCTCGGATTGAGTCAAATTTGATGTTGTTGGGTTCATATTTTCGAGATGTTCAGTTCGACTATAAGTTTGATGAAATCAGAGTTCAAATGGTCTCCGATTTAATTTTTGAAGTTTCTACCTAATTTTTTTCGCGAGATTAGTGCCCGATCAAGATAATTTTTTGATTAAAAAAAATAAATTAATCCATTTACTTCTTTCTCTTAAATCGAGATTGTATATAAGAGAAAATAATCCATTTCTCACATATAAAAATGTGCATGTTAACCTTTGCTCTTCCTTATTCTTGAATTTTTTATTTTTTTTTAGGGGGGGCACGTGCCCCCCTTGGCCCCCCCCCTTCCCTCCGCCACTGTGTTAAACCCTATCTCTCTATCACCATAAATATTCTAACACATAACAAAATTAGTATAAGATGCATAATACACATATACTTTTTCACATCTTATCAAGTCGACTGGTGTGCCAGCTTGAATTTGTGTCACTAACAATCTTGCGAGTCTTAATTATCAAGTTACGAATTCAAGTTTAAGCTTAAATTTGAACACACACACACACACACACACACACATACACACATATATATTAGACGAGTTCAAGTTGAGCTTGGTCTGGCTTGGCTTGTCGACCTGGATTGATTAATATTATTTAACACATCGACGTTTATATTAGTCTAATTATTTTTTATCTTGATTCAAAAAAAAAAAAAAATCGAGCTCCAAAATTTGTTGGTCTCTAGCTTTCTTATTGAGCTCAAACATCATATTTTTCAGTCAAGCCCTAAAGATTGTACATTCCTAGTTAAAAATTTAAGGGCTTGTGTGGTTTGCTGCAAAGAGGGTGTAAAGTATTTCAAATGCAGAGGTTTTAAAAATATTTATTTTTGGTTTGAAGTAAAAAATGAATACAAAGTAAATTCCAGTACATTTGGTATATACAAACTACTTCATTTTTTGTGTATTTGAAAATTCTCATATTTAGACGATTTGAAATTCACCAGCTACTTCACATTGCA
Source organism: Dendrobium officinale (assembly GCA_019514585.1). Classification (NCBI taxonomy): domain Eukaryota; kingdom Viridiplantae; phylum Streptophyta; class Magnoliopsida; order Asparagales; family Orchidaceae; genus Dendrobium; species Dendrobium officinale. Next base: position 9,612,698 of record CM033686.1, read on the forward strand.
TTCACTTTACTTAAAAACTAAATAGAATAAAGTAATGTCATCCATTTTTTTTTTATAATAATCTAAATAACTCCAAAAATTTTATTTTATATCACATTCCTTTTGCATTACATTTCTTTTATATTGCATTTCATTTTTAGGCAACTAAACACAGTCCTTAAGCATAAATTTAATAAATATAAAAGTTAACTTGTTGTAAAACTATGAAGTCTTCTTAGGCTAAGCAAATATTTTTGATGAATACAATTCAAATAGGGAACTCTTATACACAGCTAAGATTTTATTTGAAATAACTTTAGACTATTATTTTTTTACTCCTTAAAAAAATATTAATAAAAAATAAAATTTTAAATAAATAAATATCAATTAAGAAATTTTGAGTTCAAGTGTTCTGTGACATATGCGACTTAATTGGCCCCAAAAAAATCGATACTCGTGTACGAACCGGGCCCCATGCACGATCCTCTCATCTTATTTTGTGGTGCCCCCGGCCCCAACGGATTTTTCTTATCGGGCCCATATCCGAAGCTCTGCACTCGCCGGCTCCGGGGCTCCTCCCCCCGGGTTCTCCACCTCTGCTCCGCCGTCAGCAAATGAACGATGACGCCAGTATTCTCCGTTGCTTCATCCTTCTTCCTCGTCTTCTTCCTTTTCCGCCTCGCCGTCTTCCCTTTGGCCATAGCCGCCCCTCCTCCTCGGGGTAAGGTTACTTACCAATGCTGGCTCGTAATTTATCTGGGCTCGATTCTCTTGATTATTTTTGAGTGATTATGATTTACTGTACTTTACATTGGTATTATTTTGGTTGGATGAACTGGGTTTGTAGGGAATTTGTTCAGATTGATGTTGTTTCCAGTTCATAACTTGGAGCTTTATTTATGTTTTTGTTTTATGAGTTTGCTGTTGCAGGGCTTCTTAGGACTTTTATCTAGGGTTTTTATGTTTCTGTGGAAGATCCTATGACAAAATTCCAACTTTTATGATTCATTGCTCTAAACACTAAAATTATTTTTTTCATTGAGCATTACAATTATTGTTCATGGGATAGTAACAAAGTTGTTTGCATGGGCTGAAACACTTGTTTCCCCTCATTGGCCATTTTCTAACCTTATTCAATAAATTTCAATTCAAAATCATAGCAAACCTCCATCTTTCCTCGTTGCATCCAAGTAGCATGTAATAAAAGAGAAACTAATTTGCAATCAAAATAGAATACCGATGAAATTATTTTTTGCTTACCTCATGCACTCCTATTTATTATAACAAAAGCTCCTTCAACCTACAAGTAAAAAAATTAGAAGATAAGCTAGCAGTTTTATCCCAAAAAGGTAGGTAGCTAAAATCATGAAAGAGAAAATTGTAGTCAGCGTGGAAATCTTGTAACTGCAGAGGTGTAGTCTGGTTACAAAATCAAAAGACTGTATGTCACAGAAGGAAAGTGTGGTAATTCACATCCATGTACCTAGCTTGAAAAAATAACTTTAATGAATCATTTAATTGATATTTTTCAAGCAAAGCTGATCACAATTATGGCACTTTTTGTAAGGTTGATAATGAGTTGAGCTCAAGTCGAGCATGAGTAAACTCAAAATTATTTTCAACTCAACTCAAAATCAGCTTATTTGTGTTGAGTTGGCTTGACTCGAAATGACTCTATTTGGAGTCAGTTGAAATAAATTTTGAACTGTCTTTATATATATATATATATATATATATATATATATATATATATACACACACACAACAAACAACAACATCAAGTCTTTATCCCACTATGTAGGATCGGCTACATGAATTTTTTCTCTCAATTGTGCCCTGTTAAAAGTTAAATTCTCATTTAAATTAATAAAGATAAGTCATTTCTAATATTTTATAACCAAATCTTTTTAGGGCTGGTCCTTAATGTAATCCAACAAAAATAGGAAAATAATTGTCAAACCATCTTGTGTTTGAACACAATTAACAACACCTGCATACATATTTCTAATGACTTGAATATAACAATTATTAACTCTTTTCTTTTCTTAAACTTTACATAGAACTTTTCTTGGAACTTAATCATATGCTTTCTCTAAATCAATAGACATCACATGAAGATTCTCCTTATTCTCTCTATGCTTCTCCATCAAACCTCTCAATAAACAAATAGCTTCCATAGTAGACCCACCCGGCATGAATCCAAATTGATTTTGAGAAACATTAGTATCACGTCATAACTTATGCTAGCAATCAGCATAACAATTTGTAATTGAAGTAGATTAGAAATGGAATTATTTTTACATTTCTCAAACACGCACCTACTTATAATCACATATCCTCCCTCAATTTGTAAACTAAAAAATCAAAATGATAAGTTGGCAATCCATTCGAAAGGATAACAGCCATTGAAATCCTACAAGAGGATGTCACAGCCAGCATAGAGATCCTAATACAGCAAGAGTCACAAGCCAGCTACATCAACAGAAGATCACAAGTCATGGAAGGAAAGGGAGGGAGTCTGCATCACCATTTCTAATTTCATTTTTGCATTATTTTTAGATGAGAGCTTGATTTAGATAACTTTCTTCAAGTAAGCACTAAAATCAGTGCGATATCATTCCGCATGGGCATGTCTGGTTCTATTTTACCATTAGCATGCATGGTTATATGTGAATGAAAGTGATTTTATTTCATAAAACCAACTTAAAGATCAATGTGCTTTTCTTTTGCTTCCTTTTTTTTTTTTGGCATAATGATTCGTAATTTCCATCTCATGTCATACAGGCTACTACATTAATTGTGGTGCAGCCACCGAGGAGAACATTGATGGCATCCCATGGATCCCCGATGAAGGCTTTGTAATTGGAGGCAATGTGTCTCAAATATACACGCCAGGCATCATTCCCTTGCTATCGACTTTGAGATATTTCCCTGATACAAAAGCCAGAAAGAGCTGCTTTGTAATTCAAGTTAGCAAAGGAAGCAAGTATATGGTGAGAACCACATACTTCTATGGTGGCTTCGATGGCGGAGAAGAACCCCCTGTGTTTGATCAGATCATCGATGGCACAAGATGGAGCACCGTTGAGACCTCCAAGAACTATGCCGCTGGCCTCACCTCCTATTATGAGATTATGGTTGCAGCCCAGAGGAAAACTATAAGTGTGTGCCTGGCAAGAAATGCCAACACGGCCTCGGCTTCGAGCCCATTTATTTCTGCTCTTGAGGTGGTGAGCTTGGAGAACTCCATGTATAATTCAACTAACTTTGCAGAATATGCTCTCAGTACAATAGCCCGCCACAGCTTCGGCCATAAAAACAGTTTCATTAGGTATGTTAAGCTTTTAGCCTGTCAAATTAAAATAAACCATGAGCTGCTCATGCTTTCTTCCAAAGCTTATATACTTTTAATAGTGGGTTTTGTTCCTGGATTTATCTTCGTTTGTCATTCATTCGCATCTTAATTGCTCGTTTTTGTGTGCAACATGGTTAAATATTTTTTTTTGTGCATTTTTATGCTAATCAGTGAATTGACCATGAGCTACTCAAGCTTTCCTCCAAAACTTATATACTTTTAATATTGGGTTTTTGTTCCTTGATTTATCATTATTTGTCATGCACTCGCCTCTTCTTGCTCGTGTTTGTGTGCAAAGTGGTTAAAGATTCATTTTGTGCATTTTTAAGTGTTGGATATTGGTCCAGGATTTAGGTAATTTCTTGAATGACTTGTATTGTCATCGGTGTTGCTTTTTTTGTATAGCTTGTTTTGTAGCTATTTTGTGCCTATAAATAGGCTATATGCTGTAATAGGTTGGTATGATTAAGCAATAAAGGACTTGTGTTCTGCCATCTCCCTCTTCCCTTCCCTCTCTCAATATCAAGAAGAGGAAGTGCTTCTTCCTCTCAAGCAAGATCTCACATTAAGCTTATCTGTAAATTGAATCTCATCATCTCAAAAAAAATTCCACTCAATGTTGTTCCTGCAAGTAGCTATCCAGATGATCCTTTCAACCGGTACTGGCAATCATTCATTGACACCAATCCTGTTGTCGAATGCCACTCAAACATTTCATCTTCAGACTTTTGGAACTTCCCTCCACCTGCTGCATTGATGAAGGGTCTCACAACGAGCAGAGGGAAAGATCTGCATATAAATTGGCCTCCTTTTGATATCCCAGACACAAGCTACTACATAGCCCTCTACTTCCAAGATAATCGAACTCCCAGCCCATTCAGCTGGAGAGTATTTGATGTTGTGATCAATGGTAAAACCTTCTATCAGGACCTTAATGTCTCAACAGAAGGTGTCATGGTCTACGGATCGCAGTGGCCACTTTCCGGTGAGACGAACATTAAGCTGACCCCAGCTTCTGACTCTCCGGTCGGTCCGGTCATTAATGCAGGAGAGATTTTTCAGATAGTTCCTCTAGGTGGAAGGACTCTCGCAAGAGATGGTAAGTGTCCGCTTTTAACACGTTTGAGATGAATACTTTTTGTGTACAAGTATAGCTTTTTAATCTCCTGATGTCTTGATGTTTGGTACAGTAATTGCAATGGAGAATATAGCAAGAAGCTTTACTAATCCACCACCAGATTGGAAGGGAGATCCTTGCTTGCCCAAGGAAAATTCATGGGCTGGTGTGACTTGTGATATTAATGGTGGTTTTGCTATAGTAGCCAAGCTGTAAGTCCAAGTAAGCCTATTATTTAGTCTCTAAACATTAAGGGGCTGTTTGGCAACAAGTGGGATTAAATTTAGTGGGATTGATTTAGTAAACTCGAAATGTGTTAAATCCTGAAAACTGTTGGGTATGTTAAATGTTAAATCTTGTTAAATCCTAAGAAACTGTTTGGTAACATATTTTAAGATTTATGACAGTTAGGGATTTAGATGTGAAGCAAATAATTATGAATTAAAAAATAAATTTATAATTAAAAATAAAAATTTATGTGTTATGAATTTAATAACATATTAAGTATAAATTACTCATTAATTATTATTTACACTATTAATTATATATTAAATAATATATATTTTAAGTTATATTAATTAAGCTAATCATATTAATATTTAATTACTAATTATACAATTACGTTAAATTAGGTAATTAATTTATGCACTAATTATACTATTAATTATTTAATTAATTAATCTAATTATTATTATTTTAAATTATATTAATTAAGTTAATCAATAATAACTTAGTGGCGTCTAGTGTTTGCCTTTCATCTTCTGTTTTTGTCGTTGTTGTTCGGCTTCGTTGCTTCGCAGGAGGTGTATAGATTGCACACGTCGCTTCTTCGGCTCCTTCGTGTCTGTTCGACTTCGCTCCTTCGACGACTCTCCCTTCCTGTCGGATCTCAAGCTACGACATTTTGATCGGAAGCAAGAACAGGAGCTCGTTGGCTGCGAAGTTAACTTTCTCCCTTTCGTGCGCTTCTAATGTTAAATCCCGTTAAATCCGCCGAACCAAGGGATTTAGTAAATCTGGGATTTACAGAATCCCGGGATTTAACGCGCGCACAAAAATTGTTTGGCTGGATTTAGCATAAATCCAACTTAAATCCCACGAGAAATCCGATACCAAACAGCCCCTAAGATTTTATTCAATCTGAATTGATCATCTTGTCTCTCTTTCAGAAATCTGACAAATTTTGGCATATCTGGACATTTATCGAATAGCATCGGAAATCTACTTGCAATCAGGAACATGTGAGAGTGCTGAGACTCGTATCTAGTGAATTATAATACAGCCCATTGAGATTTTGACGTGAATGTTAGATTTTTGCTTGCAGTTGGCTCTCTGGAAACAAACTCGCTGGTAAAATTCCACAAATGGGCAATTTGAAGGAGTTGACCTCTCTGTAAGCTTCACATTTTTCGCAATATTCTCTCATTTTACGCTCATTGTTTATATTTTCTCTCCTGTGCAAAGGCGTTTGGCTGACAATGAACTTACTGGATCGATCCCATCTTTTCTAGCAAACCTTCCAAAAATTAAGGAGATGTAAGTATCAATTTTTTTTACTCTAATGTACATTTTTGTTAGCTTTCTGATGGGCTAACAGTTCATATTCGCCATTGGAAGTTTTCTGCAAAAAAACAAGTTGTCTGGCCCGATACCACAGAGTCTGAAAAACAAAAGTGGGATTGATCTCCGGTAAGTTTAGACTTGATAAGATTTTACTTTCTTAGGCCATCTCTAACCAAACTCCAAACGCTTGAATGGCGTTGCTCGCAAGCTCCAACCGAACGGTAAAACTTCCGCTATTTTGTTACGGGTGAACCGTGGAACGTGAATATTGACGTTGCACGGCTAATCTCCGCTATTTTTCTGTCTCTACTGAACTTGCCGAAGAAACGCGCCAAAGAAGAGAACGACCGTTACCTTGACAAAAGGGGACAAAAAGGAGTTCAGTTGGAGATGAATAACAACATTTTAGAGTGAAAAATGAGATTTTTGGTTGGAGATGCCATTATAGAAATGAAATCTTTCTTCTTGACTTCATTTTCTGTTGGATTTCTTGTAGGATTTCTCCCGGCAATCAACTTGAGATGTAAATAATATGAAAACTGCTAACTTGATTTGCTGAACAGTCCGAGTATTTTTTGCCAGTTAAAGAACTTCTTGACTTTGGTAAGAGGAATGTATGGTTGGGCTTATAGCAAGGATGAAGAAAGGATAGAAATTGATGATTCGTTGTTTTTGGTTTCCTTTTGCTATTTGTTGAAAACAATGATGGAATAACAAATTTAATTAAAATATGGACCTTATTTGGTAGTTGGATAGTTTGCATTTCATTTTTATCCTTCTCTTTTATTATTATTATTATTATTTTTAATCCTTCTCTTAATGCAATTAGAATAGGTATTAGCTAAACAGGAGATATGTGACCTACAGGTTTTGACCAATTAAATTAGCTATTAAGATAAATATAATAGAATCCTACTTAAATACAATACATTAAACAAGTTTTCAAAGGATAGAAATAGCTTAAATATTTTTGTTGGAGATAAATAGAACACAAAATCCATTATAGAGTCCGAAGCTATTGTGTAGAAAATAATTTTTTTAAAATTGATGTAAAAAGCAGTTTTATAATATAAAAATTTATTGAAAGCATTGAAATAGTAATCGTTAAATAAAAATTGTTATTGCAATTTGAAAATCAAAATTGTAAGAGAGTTGTCTTAAATAAAGTTATAAGCACATAAATTCTATGCAGGGATCAACTTAAAATATGACTAATGAAATTTGAACTTCAGATTTTTACTTTAAGGATCATCCTATTTGAGCTAGAATATGTTTGTTTATTTTGAATATTAATAAATGATATTTTTAAAGATTAATTTTTTTAGAAGGGGAAGCAAACTCAAGAACTATATATATTTATTTGAAAAAAATTATGTGAATACCTTTTTAAAAGATACTTAACAGCATGCTAAAATATTCTAATGTTTCATTTGGGAAGGCTTTTTTACTGCTTCTTAAAACAATTTTTTAGTTTAAAAAATTTAATATTTTTTATTAAAAAATTGTTTTAAAAAGCAATAAAAAAGTCACCCCAAACGAAGCTTAAATCTATTAAGATTATAGAGCTATGATAGATTAGAATTGACAAAAAAATAAAGGTATACAAATTCTTTAGATCAAGGGGATTTCAGATGCCGAATGTTGGCCATTAAAAGAGAAGCATAATACTAAGTTAAGTGTGGCAGAGATGAGGATGCTCAGGTGGATGAGTGGCTTTACCCTTAGAGATAGGATACGAAATGAGCATATACGTGGAAAGGTTGGAGTAGCTCCAGTAGAAGATAAGATTAGAGAGAGTCGCCTTAGATGGTTTGGTCACATAAAACGGCGGCCTTCCGATGACCCGGTTAGGAGAGTAGAGATATTAGATTTGACTTATGTTAAGAAAGGTAGGGGTAGACCTAAAAAGACATGGTTAGAAAATATTAGGAATGATCTTTCTTTATTAGATTTAAACGAGAATTTGACTTTTAATAGGACACAATGGAGAAAAAGGATTCATGTAGCCGACCCCATGTAGTGGGATAAAGGCTTGATGTTGTTGTTGTAAGGGGATTTCAGATGATTGAAAAATAATAATTATTATTTAAAATTAAACTTGTGGTTCAGTGTGTTGGAGATGATAGAAAATAGTCAATTTTATGCCATAAAATGAACCCATTGAAAAAGATGAACAAGAGCATAGAAACTTCATATCAACATTGAAGAATAATTTTTTTTTTTTAATGCCAGATTTGTTTTCAAGGCATTTTTTCTAACACCATTGATGAAAAAAAATTGTAAAAAACAAAAACACCAAGCAGGTAATTCTATTAAATTTGTTAAAAATATATAAATAATATTTTATCTCAGCACTATTATAAACACTTTCCAAAATACAATGTAATAATTCGGGATATATGGATCATGATTTTGATTCTGGTCACGTTTGCTGCTCAAATTCAATACCAAAGTGGCAAATAAGGCTTTAAAAAAAAAAAAAAACAATAAGGCTTTTAGAAGATAAATAAGTTGGCTATATGAAGTCCAATTAATTGAGCCAAACTCAAGCCTTCCACTACAAATGGTCCTCACAACTTAAAAAACATGTTGATTATAAGATATCCGACTGAAAACTCTATTTATAACACAAAAATGCAATAACAGTCATATCAAAAAGTAATTCATCACCCACCGAACTCCATATCGAACATTAAAAAAAATATTTTGTGTATATTTTTCTCCTCCAACCCAAAACTTCATTTCAAACACAAAAAATGGGTTTGTGAACGAACAATTATTAGGGCCTCCGACCGGACGTAGAGGAACGTCCGGTCGGCACTAAAATCCCGCCAAAAACTCGGTATTGCTAGGTATTATTTGGTAATAACGAGGAATACCGCTCTGTGAAGACCAATACCGAGTTATACCGAGCAATACCGAGTTATACAAAAAAATACCGAGTTTTTTCTATCAAAAACTCGGTATTTTTTTGTATAACTAGGTATAGCTCGGCATAACTCGGTATTGGGTCTTCACATGATGGTATTCCTCGTTATTGTTTGGTATTGCTCGGTATTTGCTCAGTAATAATAGAGCAGTGCAACTTGAAATTGCACTATTTACGGCCGCGGAATTACAGCTCGAAATACCGTTCAAGTGCTCCAGGCACCAGACTACAAACGCGTGTATAGGGTTTGGTTGGAGATGCCCTAAGTGATTTTCTTAGCACATCCATCGAATATGCATTATATTCTGTTTGATCATTATATACAAATAATAATTGCATGACATCCAACTACCAACTTATATTAGCTAAAAACAATAATTGAATCTACAACATAACACTTACCTCTACAACAATCTTTGGCGAACTTCTGACCCGCTTTACAGCCATGTAGAAAGATTGATTAATCATATGCGAAATGCTCAGAATTATTCAATATATTTGATTTTGAAATAAGGAGGCACAAAAAAAAAAACTCTTTGCCGATGCAAAATAATAATAATAATAATAATATAGACAAAATTCGATGCAGAAATTTGGCAACACATTCCAAGATCGTTGGACAAACATCAGCAGACCTTACAACATAAGACAGGATTGGTGGTTTATAGTTGTTAGGTTTGAGATCAAATGTTTTTCCAGCTCAGGTAACGAGTAGTGGTTGATCTCACATACAGCTAGTACTTCTATAGTCTCTAAACAAAAACCTACCATGGAAATTCATCTATATATTAGGAAGATAAAGGGAAAATTTTACTAATTCTGCATGCATTTGCCAAAGATGATAGTTTCCTTGCACATTGCGGTAGTTTTCCTTCTCGCAGTAGAACAAGTCTGAAGAACACCAGTTGAAGAGAACTGAAGGATGAAATAATATACAGTTAGCGTTCGTTAAAAAGCACTAAGGCTTTATTTGGGACAATTTTTTTACTGCTTCTTCAAGAAGTTTTTTAGTAAAAAAATAAATTTTTATACTAAAAAATTGTTTTACGAAGCAATAAGAAAGACGTCCCAAACGAAGCCTAAATCTTTATTTCAAAAATGTCTTATCTGAATAGGAAACCTTGTCATATATATATATATATATATATATATATATATATATATATATATATATATATATATATATATATATATATATATATATATATATATATATATATATATATATATATATATATATATATATGTTAACGGCAGATGAATAAACGAAGAGACGCGATAGAAAGTAGCATGGGATTTATTTCGTGAAAACCTTGTCATGTTGTGCTTTTATTGAGCAACAAACCTCCAGGATTAATTTAATGGCAATTTCAAGTCATATAAATACTTGCACGATGCAATATTAGAATTATGTATAGTTTTCCATTCACGATTTGGAAGTACTCATAAAAAGAGATAAAAATGCTACCTCTTTGTACATGTAAGATTGATTCAAATCCTCTCAAATTAGCATGGCAATTAAAGGATGAAGTTAGAAAATCTCAACCATCCAAAATGGATGGAATTTTTATAACTAGTTTTATTGCACGTGCATTAAATGCACGTGAAAAAAAATTAAAAATAAAAATTGATATTTAAATTATTTTAATTATATTATCAATGGAAAGTCAGTTTATCCAAAATTTCTCACAAGGAACTATCATTTATCCAAGTCTAAGAGAAGATTTTCATATTCCCTTGCTTAAGAGTGATGCAAGCTATAATAAAGGTTCCAATATGTTTAACGCCTTCTCAAAATATAAATTGTGTATTATCATGCTTCCAAATAAAAATATAAGTCATATATAACAATATTTTAGCAATGAGGTCCCATACATAGAGTTCAATAAACTTTCAATCTTGCAAGTGAGGCTAAGGTGAGTAGGAGAAAAATAACCCAACCTCTTGTACGAAATGCTTTAGTGACATTACTTTTATTGCTTTCCGAAATACAAATTAAAACAATGCAAATTGTGTTGTAAGAAGAAATTGCTTGTTATTCTATAGCTTGGTGAATTCATCAAATGAACAAAAGAGATGTCAATTGAATAATGAGATAACATAATAAAAATTTCATAAATATTTGTAGACCTTCGTTGAATTGAGTAGAAGCATAAGCCTTTGGCTATCGCTCAGTATTTAATTAAAGAATGCAAGCCAAATAGTTTCAATCAGATAAGAACTATTTTCTTTACTTACTTCCAATAGAAAAGATGTGAAGAAGCTTTGAATATTTAAATCACATTTAAACATTGCATTGTTATAAGTGGATTTTTTTAAAAAAAATAAATTTTTATAGCTTTTTTATCTAATATGAACATTTGCCAAAAATTGACTAAAATATTCTAAGTTTTCTTTTTGTGAGGGATTAAGCGTGGATAAGTTTACATAATTATTTAAACTTTTTATTATTTAAAATAAAAAAAAAATGACAAAAATAGCAAATGAAAACACTTGTATTAATCTCATTATATTAATGATTTATTTAAAGCCTTATAAGCACTAATAGTGTTAGGCACCTAAATTACTTTGATAAATAAATAAGACAAATGATTAAGATTAAAACTTTTAAATAAGCGATTAAAAACAGCACCATTAAGCATGAAATATGTATATTGTCTAGTTTTAAACTTTCATCTTTTTATCAAATTTTTTATTTATAAAAATCCACCAACGTGCCTACGCGTTAATTCATAAAAAAAATTAGTCTTTAAAGGAATCAAATGTTCGCTAAATGCTGCTCAAAAAAACTACAATTACAAATCAAAAGAAATCTAAAGAGCTAATGATCCCAGCTACAATACATGTAAAAGAGAAAAGAGATTATCATAATTGTGATTATAATAATAAATATTATATAATATTTTATGATAAAAATTTTTTTGCCCATGATAAACTTTTATATCCTCAAACTAATTAATTAATAAAAAGTGCATATTACTTACCTTTATTCAAAAAGTAGATGCAAACAAACAATATTGAAATTCACTATTAATAAATAATGTGTTCGCAAGTGATTAAAATAAAATAATAAAATTACAATTGTAATATATATTAATGATATTAAAAAAATCAGTATTCTAAATTAATAACACATATTTTATAAGGTTGACGATTTAAAATAATTACATCAATATGAAAAAAATATCATGCAAAATTCAATAAATTCCATCTACATAATTATTTATAAAATATACATGCAGTCAAATAACTTTATGTATACTTGTCCATAAAATAATGATAGTTTTTTTGGCCAACTGAAATAATAGATAATGAAAATAAATTAGTTTCTTTGATATTAACTGAAAAAATACATTAACAAATTTGAACAATGATTTTCAAATATGAATTATTTAAACATATAAATAAATTATATGTGTTAGAAAGAAAATAAAATAGCATGATATAATTACAAATTAATTTTCTATAGAATTTTGAGAAATAATTAAGTATTGTTCCATAAGAGTGTCTATAGAAAATAAAAAATTTATCAAAAGAGAACTGATATGATCCAATCAACTTCAATGCATGCATATAATTATAATTAAATGCCCTTTGTATCAAATTTTCTTAGAATTTAATAGTTATATAATGAAAAGAAAAATTTTGACAAATAAATATTAGTTTGTTTTTTCGCAAAAATAATTGTGCGGTTTCACCAAATAATTTGAATTATTTTAAGAAATTTGTAATGAAGATGAATACATATTTTGTAATTATAAAATTTTGAGTAATAAGACATATTTTTAAGTAATAAGAAATGTTGATGAAAATACTTTTTTTTATTATACAAATTTCAATGTATTATTTAGAATTCAATTCTTCTTAAAGTATTTTTTTAATTAATTTAGAGAAGATGAAGAATTCTGACATAATATAACATCATGCATATAATTTTGCATTAATTCAAATAAGATTTGTTTTCTTCTTTTCAATGATTTTCTAAGATAAAAAATGCTGAATTTAATTACGAATTAGTTTTTATTGGAAGCGTTTGTATAATAATAAAGACAACTACTATTATTTGTTTAGAATGAACATAAGTTGTATTACCTCATAACATATGAGTTAAAACTCATATGCATACCTGAAAAATAGAAGAGCAATGAAAGTTGTTGACTACTTAACTCATCTCTAATGCCAAAGATAAACTCTGATCACCACGCTAGGGAAGCTTTTTCTTTTTCCGCTGCTACAAACAAGTTATGGTGATCCCTTCTTCAGTTTGGACTTTATGAAGGAGTTCTGCAACGTATTTCATATATTTAATGTGAGAAGTTTCACAATTTAAAGTATAATAATGATTGAGAATACAAAGTGTTGCCTCGAGATTTTAATTTCTAAAATGGAATACCAAGCATTCATCTAATAATGCTAGATGGATGGTCATATTTGACATGAGTATTAATTACTCATAATTAATTAATGTGAGTTACCAAATGTATAATAATAACTGAGAATATAAAGGGTTACACTTATTTATTAATTAACATTTAAAATAATAAATATTTCAACAATTTCATGCATTTCATGCAATTAACATTTCATGCAATTAAAATATTTGGCTTTTCAACAATTAGCTCTTATATAAATGCAATTAAAATTTAAAACGTCATGCATTTAATTAAAAATAAGTTTAAAAATAAAAATTAAATGTACAAATAAAATGAGAATAAATGCAATTGAAATCTTTGGCATTCCAATAATTAGTTCTTACTTAAATGCAATTTAAACGTCATGCAGTTATTAAGTAAATGAAACGGATGAAAACTCAAGCATTTAGAGAATTAAAATCAATTTTGATGAGGTGTATTTAAGGGGCATTAAATTACTTAAGTATTATTTTTTATATTTATTAATGATTTATAATACAATGAAGGGACAAGATAATTTAAAAAAAAAATAAAATGAATGACCAAGATTTACTATGGGTGAAAACTCAAGCTCATTTTTATAATAGTAGTATAGATATAGATATAAATTGGGCCCATACTTAAAATTAATGCTATGAATAATTCTATGATGAGAATTTATTAATGAAAATGAATAAAATTTCATTTATAAAAAAAATATGTGAAATTCTGAACATTTAGGCATGAATAAAATTTTGTTGATATGAATATGAAAGATGAAGTAAAATGGGTTCAATATAAAAAATGAATGGTTAAATTTTTATATTGGGAAAACTAAAATAACTTTTATAATAAAAAATGCACGTGAATAAAAGATAAAAATAAAAATAAAAAAATAAAATTATAAAAATATTAAAGTATAATTATCTCAAAAATTTTAAATAAAAACACATCATAATATAGGTAGAGAGGAAGATGACTCTGTGAATCAGTGTGTGAGAGAGATTACTGACATTAGCTAGTAGTGAGCGTCCCCTCGGCTTCTCCTTAAATTTGGTGAGGCAGTGCCCGAGCCAGCAAGGAATAGAAGAAATCTGTGACCACATTGAAAGCAAGAATTGGAAGCGTTGGTGAAGTAAATCTTTTTTTTATTATTATTATTCAAAAGTAAATCAGTCCTAATAACTAAGTGCTCTCGAAGCAACAGTGTGTTTCATCAAATAGTATAAAAAGAAAAAAAAAAATCGATATCTTATAATTGACTGAAGCATAAGCTATCAGGACAACTATCAAAAGTTTTTGGGATTCAAAATGGGCGATGTAAACAGCATGGGAAGTAATTTTGATCCATCCCAAGCCAATTTTGCCTTTAGCCTAGGAAGTTCATGATCACCAAATGGAGGAGAAGGTTGCAAAGAACAAATCTGCAAAAGAACGCTCTAGTGGGAGGTCCTTAAATTCCTTGTTCTCTTTGGTGACTTGAATGCGGAGGCAAACTTCAAGCACTGTAGTGCCTACACAAGAGAGCACGCTTGATCAGAGGAAAGAGTTGAATGGAAACGAAATTTTATAGTTAGTATAGAAACCACATAGAGAACAATAATCTTCAGATTGGTAGGTGTCGCTGCATAAGCCGAATGCAAAGAACATCACTGGAGGTCGACTTCGTCATTATTATCTACGTATGATTCTTCTTCACGAATCTGCGCGAGGCCAGAAAAAAGAGCGTAAGCCTCGGAGATCCCTTAAATCCAACCTACTCAATCAAAGCAGTAGAGAATAAGAAAATGGTAGATTCATCCCCAAATAATCAGCGGGAAAAGAAAGTAAGTGAGGCAGATTTTCAAACCTTTTTTCGGCAAGCCGGTGAAACGCTCGTATAAAAGAAACTGCTGGGCAGTGAAATCGAATCGGAAACTGTTTATTAAAAATTGAAGGGTGAGAGTAATAACTTTTTTTGTAACTTATCGGCAGTGAAAACGCCAAGTTTATTTAATGAAATTTAAATATTTTATAAGTAGCGGCGTGATAAATGAAAGAATTTAAAGAGTCATATATGAACGTTGTAGATTAATTTAAAATTTATAAACGATCTGCGCGAGGCCAGAAAAAAGAGCGTAAGCCTCGGAGATCCCTTAAATCCAACCTACTCAATCAAAGCAGTAGAGAATAAGAAAATGGTAGATTCATCCCCAAATAATCAGCGGGAAAAGAAAGTAAGTGAGGCAGATTTTCAAACCTTTTTTCGGCAAGCCGGTGAAACGCTCGTATAAAAGAAACTGCTGGGCAGTGAAATCGAATCGGAAACTGTTTATTAAAAATTGAAGGGTGAGAGTAATAACTTTTTTTGTAACTTATCGGCAGTGAAAACGCCAAGTTTATTTAATGAAATTTAAATATTTTATAAGTAGCGGCGTGATAAATGAAAGAATTTAAAGAGTCATATATGAACGTTGTAGATTAATTTAAAATTTATAAACGAACGGTCAAGATTTGCTATGGGTGAAGTCCCAAGCCACTTTTATATAGTAGTATAGATATATATTAAAAATTATATAAATTATAATGATGTATTTAAAGTGTTATTATGGTTATAAAGAAATATTTTAAAATAACCATGTTAGGATTGGTACAGTACAGTTTTAGGTTAAGTTGTTTCAAAAGACATTACACCGTTGTCAATGCCCATATATAGATGCTATAGGTTGATTTATTGGCGGGAAAAATTGAATAAAAATTTTAGTATTGTTTTCCTTCAAATTTTGCTCTCCCTCTCCTATATCTCTCTCTCTTCCAAGAAGAATAGATTCTTCGTCCAAGAATCACAACAAACTAGTATCAAAGCCTGGTGGAGGCAATCTTGACGATGGAGGAAGGTGTTCTTGGGTGAAGCAAGAAAGGGAGCACACGGGAGGTGCTGTTCTAATCACCGCGAAGTTGTTCAGCCAAAAATGTGGAGCGCGGGTTTCTCATGCGGACGGGTTGCAGGCGATTTCAAGTCACGTAGGAGGCAATGACAAGCGGAGTGGCCTCATTCGGTTGGGAGAAACAGAGGTCAAACACAGACGTCACAGACAAAGCAAAGGCGAATCGCTCGGGACCGACTGTTGCGCTCGCGTGTGGGTGATTGGGCTGGAATAGGTCCAAACGTGGGCTAGATTTCGGCTAGACGGTGATCGGACCATGCTGGGAGGTGCAATTCACATGGCTTTGGATCGCGATCGCAGGCAAGGCGGGTGGAAGTGCAGCTGATCGAGTTGGTGCCGCACCAGTGTAGGACGAGCGTGATTTCGTGCGGGTGTGCCTGGGAGCTAGGCACGCAAGGAAGAAGGCGTGTATGAGGTAGTTGCAGACGTGTAGGGGGTAGTTGCAGTTGTGGTTGTGGGAGCCTACTGATGCAAGTGTCAGAGCGGGAGTCGGGTTCACGACTTGCGGTCCCGCAGGTGCCGCGATCAGGAGTTGCGACTTCGGTGGCTTGTGAGATCTCGTGCACGGGAGCAACAAGGAGATATTCTTGGCAATTTTCGATGAGATCTTGTGCACGGGAGAAGGTTGGTGTCGTGCGGGCGCGGGATCGATTAAGGTGGAGCCTCCAGGACGGAACACGAGCAAATCTGTAAGCAAAGTCGTTTGGGTTTGATGTGTTGGAGCAGCGAAGAAAAAATCACTGGATCAAGAACCTCGGGGCTGTAGGATCAAGTACATCATATATGAGAAGCACCCACAATTAGTAGTACGCAAGAAGCCAGGCCCTGGATTAGACGGGTGGCTCGTGTAAAGTCGTAGGTAAGAGCACGTATGGGTGCCCAGGGAAGACGGGCAAGCCAGAGGGTACTTAGTGCTGAAGCGCGAAAATGTCGTGCAGGAGTTGGTGATGTATAAGGCACCATGGTGCAGATCACGAGGAATAGTGACAAGCACAGGCACGCTTGGGTTACAACGGGAGAGAGCAGGAGCTGGAGTCGTGGATTGGAACGCACAATGAAGGTCGACCACGAGCGGAATTGGGCTGGGCTCAGCGGGTTTGCTCGTGGAGTTAGTGCATGGAGTCGGTCAGATCGCAATAGGTACGGATTCTTGCGAACAGATGGTTCTTTGATATTTATTGTAAAAACTGGGCAAAGGTGGATATTGTTAGGATTTGTCCAATTTTAGCTTAAGTTATTCCACAAGACATCACACCATTGTCATTGCCTATATATAAATGCTAAAGGCTGATTTCTTGGTGGAGAAAATTGAATAAAACTTTAGTATTATTTCCTCCAAACTTTACTCTCCCTCCATGTATCTCTCTCTTCTAAGAAGAACATATTCTTCCTCCAAGAATTCCAACAAACCTTTTAATCAAAACTATACATCTTATATTCTAAGGAATTAACAATTTATAATCTAATGCATGATGTATTGCATATTTCAATATATATTATTTTAGTATATATAAATTTACATAATATGCATGAAAAAATGAATTATTATTATTATATATTATACTTATCAAATTTGTTGGATACTTTTTTTGGGGGTGGGGCAATTTGGGCTATCAAAGCAAACTCATACGAACATCACATGCGTAAGTTTTGAATCCAAGGCCTTTTGGTTAATAGCCAAAGCCCCCAACCAACTGACCAAAGTAAGCTACTTTTTTGGATACTTTCACTTTATGCCATAAAATAACTATATATAAACAAAGAAATAAATGACATTTGCTTGTTGGAAAACCAAACAACCTTTACAAAAATGACTTTGTCAACTCCAATTTAAAAATGAAGTGTCACTTCTTCATAGATACGAGGCACAGCACAACCTAAGAAAATCGGCAACACATCTTAATGTATCAAGTACACCCAACTAACCGATATTTAAATGCAAAATAATTATGGCGGAGAAACTAGTTTAAAATTCCAAATTCTAAATGAATACGAAAGGATGCATTCAATGCAACATATTTCATCAAATGTGGGCTCTAAGGAAACTAGGAAAGGTTGATCCCGGCAATATATGCCTACATAGATTAGTGAACACATGACCTGCATATAAATTTAACACTGAAGTTACCTAATAACTGCTCCTTGCCTGCCCACTATTTTTAATCCTAAAATGGTTAAATGATTTAAAAATCAATTAACAGGATGCACTTACAAAGACAACTAATTTGTATTTAACCAATCAAACAAAACACCATAAATCTCCTGAGTTGGATCAGGTTAATAAAAACAGATGATCAAATATGAGGGTAGTAATACCATTTACACACAACTTACTGGTTGCTAGAACTATTGCTCCTGATGCTGATGAAGCTGCATCAACTGCTATAGTAGCCACTGCATCTAATTATGTAGACCTACAAGAGAAATAAAAAAGTAGGAGGACAAGTGAAATATTTGCTTAAATAACAATAAATACATTTAAATGACTAGTTTTGAAAATTGCATCAAATTTTGCTACTGAAAAAAAAAAAAAATTCTTTGAGAAGTGGTTGTGCGAGTTGCATAACAATACTGACTCATTTAGTTGATAAATTAATTTTCTAAGCTTCAATATTACTCTAAAGGAGATTATTAGCAGATAAAATGTCACTTTGTAACCTTAAATGCTGTAGATTTTATTAAATGGAATACTAGAGCATCTCCATCGACCAACTCATGAGCTATAGCAAAGCCCCTCCAACCAGCACTTAAACCATTCTTTGGAGCTAGATAAAGAGTTTCTGATTCATCGTCGTGTTCATCTATTAAAGTAAACCAGGTATCACGATGGGGCAGATGAGAGGAGCAAAAACTCTTAGAAAGCCCCTGTTTAAGAAAGTGAGGCTATATGAGCATGTAATATAACCTATTATAATCCATATAGAACAAGAAAAACTTACAGAGAGTTTAGTGTTATTTATTTCTAAACATTCTCACCAGCCAAAAGCCTCCCGTAACATGAGATATCAGCATTGGCTTGACAAAGCTAGGATACTTCGGATCCAGCTGTGACTGAAGCTCTTCAGCCTTCTCTGTTGCATAGTCCCGTGCTTCATCAGAAGCATACACTCGGTTTTCCAGACCCGCTCTCTTAAATATTCTGAAAATCCAAAGACTGACATCAGCAAACATGTAGCTTGGAATGTAATAAGGTGGGTAATACTTGAATCATGTCATGGATTAACTGACCTGCGAGGCCTTACTATAATCTCAAAAGAAGGTTCCTGCACCAACACAGATAAGTTTCCCTTTAACTTTAGATTTAGACAAACTGTTATGAAATAGGTTGAATTAAAAAAAAAATTTCAGGAGAAACTTAATCAAATAAGTGATGAAATCAGTTTAAATTTCACTAGAAATTAACAGGAAGTTTGCAAGCCATTAATTCTGAACGTGATGTTCTTAAAAGGCAGCTCCCAGTACATAAGAGGAGCAACTCCTAAGAAAGTTTTTAGAACCAATCTTGAGTAAACCCGAAAAGAAAAAAAAAAAAAAAAGAAGGAAGCTCAAGGAAACCCTTAATTCATAGAAGTCTTCTTAGCACTATCAGTGAATAAAAAAAAATTAATATTTTCATATAACGCCCTATCAGTGGCAATCCTTTACAATGTTGTGCAAACAGTGGAAACACAACCAGAATCAAAACACAATCAACCCAAAGAACACGACAGCTTATGTAGTTTAGCGAAGATGCCAACATCCACGGAAAGGGAATGATTTCACTATAATATTGAGAAAAACAAGTTACAATTGGCTCTCACTAGCTCTCTTACATACAGCAGCCCTTAGGCCCTTATTTATAGATTTGAAACACAAATAAAAGTGGAAATTCAATTAATGCTTTTCTAATCAATGAATCAATCAAATCTCCAATCTAATATAATAATCAGATCCCCTAATTAATACACTAAAGAGCCACTAAATTGTTTCTATGTCAATGCTCAGTGGCGGAACCACTTGCATCTTAGGGGGCGCAATTGCCCCCCCTCAAAAAAATTTTTTTTTTTTGTAGGAGTAATAAAAAAAAAAATTTATAAGAGAGTAAAAAAATTTTTTTGCTCCTAAAATTAAAAATTTTTTTTTTGCCCCCCCTAAAAAACTCTTTTGTTCTAACTTGCGCTAAAATATATATATATATATATTTTTTATATTTAGTTCTAATATTCTCTTTCATGCTTTTCATGACAGTTCAATTACAAGTTTTTTCTTCTTTTTTCTTGCTTAATTTTTTTTTTTTAACGTTTCGTAATATATGTAATTATTTTTTAAATATTTAATTATTTTTATGTTGTATTTGCCCCCCCTCAAAATTGAACCTGGTTCCGCCCCTGTCAATGCTCTCCAAGATTTGGAAAGATTTCTAAATCAACATATAGCAATTTAAGACGATGGCTACAAAAAGATAATATAGTACCTAGCATTCTTATAAAGATTGGTATCATCGTCAATTGAAGTTTGGGAAAAAAGCATGCTGCCACAAAGAGCAACGAAACAAAAGTCTGGAAATTAAGCCACTGAAGGTCGTCATAGAGAGGTTAAAGAGTTGGGAACAAACGAAGAACAATAAAAATCAGAACAGCTGTCTCAGAAAGCAATGCTTATGCACACTATAGGAAATGCAACAAACAATATAACTTAATTTGAGAGATTTAGCATTGCTCTTTAAGTGAGAATGGGAAACTTTCAGTTTAAAAAGGGTGTATTCTTTCTGCTCCATTCATTTTATACTACTATGTGGCTTTTCTACAGTGGGTCGGATCTTCTATAATCTCCTGTGAACATAAGCTTACTTTCGCTTAAGCAAATAAAATTAATGTCTTCTTTTATCTCTTTTGTCATTATGTTGTGCATATATCATATTTGCTCTTGATCACATTAAAATTATGTGTTTTAACAACAACCACCATCATATTAGACTGCTCCACCATTGGAATTAAAATTATGTGTTTTAACAACAACCACCATCAAAGGTGAACCTGATGTGTTTGGAATCTACGTGATTGCCTCTGTTTCCTCCTTAGATGGCCCAATTCTGGCAACCAGGTGGCTGTCTGAGTCCAGTTGCTTTGGGATTTTTCCTTTTCATTGTCTTGTTCAGGTTGTTTGGTCGGATACTAACTGTTCTGTTTTCTCATTGTAATTGTCTTATTTGTGGCCTCTTTTTTGGCTTGTGCTGTAATGCCTCTTTTATCTAATGAATTTTTCATTTTTTTTTAACACCTTAAGGGCATTTCAATGCAGCGTTTATACAAGATTTAGTCAAGATATTTCCAAACGATCAAAAAGACCATTTTAAATTGCATTTTTCCTTTGTTAGCCTTAAATCTCATATTTAGTAAACCTTAATATTTTATGTATTTATCAAGTCTCACAAACTTCTCTTCTTGACCCGCTATTTATCCAATCGATGTATTATCCAACGATCTCCTGTCACAACTTCCTGGCTTCTTTCATCGTCAAGGTTTTCAAGAATTTGAGGATGAGAGAGGGGTTCCATATTTTATAAGATATATTATTTAAAAAGAATTAAATAAGATATATTAATTAAAATTTTAAATTAATCATAAGAATTAACATTAATTACCTAAAAAGAAACTAATTTAAATAAATTAATATT
Organism: Dendrobium officinale; assembly: GCA_019514585.1. Taxonomy (NCBI): domain Eukaryota; kingdom Viridiplantae; phylum Streptophyta; class Magnoliopsida; order Asparagales; family Orchidaceae; genus Dendrobium; species Dendrobium officinale. The sequence continues at coordinate 9,634,615 of CM033686.1, forward strand.
ATTTGTGATATAATTTGATTAAATATAATTGACTATATTTAATTAATATTATAAGCAACTAATTAATGAGTAATTAGCAGCTTAATCTTGCCTAATTATAATTTAATTAAGAAAGGTAGAATTGATAAAAAGTATTATAAATTAAAATTATAAATACTAAAGCTAAAAAAAAAAGATATTTATATATATGTTTATAAGGAAATTAATTTAATTTTGATAACTACTACTATTTAATTAAAAGTTATTACCTTAAGTTAATTTACAATAGTTTTTTTTATTTAATTTGTTTAAATATGGTTTATTATTCAATTAAATTAAGTACAATTTAATTAGTCTAATTAAGGTTGATATAAGCAAAACAAATACAACATGATGTTCCAATTATATAAATATTTAAATCCTAAAATAAGTAGTCAAATGGTTTATCTAGATTTAAATGTATTTAACATTTATCATACCAATTTCAAAATTTAACCCACATGGGATTTATTAAATCATATTTGAGTTAAACCCTACTTGCAGCAAAAGAAACCTTTAATGTCTAAAGTTTTTTTGTGGGACATTTAGGCCAATTAAGACAAACTCACACACACATCACATAAGCAAAAATCGAATCCAAAATCTTTTGGTTGGGAGCGGGCAGACCAAAGTGAGTTGTACTTTAATGTCTAAATCACATTACAACATATATGCTAGAAAAGGTTTATTTCAATTTAAATAAGTTAATGCTAGTCCTGTTTTTATATGTGATATGGAGATGAGGATGTTATATACATCAATAAATATAAATGTTTAAGTGTTATATCTGTACATACCTTAAGAGTCTTAAAAGTAATACCATAACTTGCTCAAAAAATGGCCGGGAAAAAAGTTTCTAGCAGGTCTTTTTTGGGCTAGAATTGTACACAACATTTACCTAAAGTTAAACTCAAACTGAACAGGGTCCCCGAGGTCTGTCATGGTTCCTGCTAAAACCGAAGACTTCAAAACTAACATTGTCATTATTGAAGCGTCCTAGAGCTATGAACCATTTAATGAGTTTCTAGAAACCCAAAAAAAAAATAAATTGTTCTAAGAAAAAAAAATAAACATAAAACAAAGAGGTAATAACATTAGGAGAAAGAAGAAGACATTCGGTAGAAAAGCAAAGAAAAGATGAAACGACCTCTTTATAGCTATGCTCAGGCAAATTAGCTATTCGACTGGAGCGCCTGCGAATCACAATTTCTCCCGGAAGCGACTGGGCCTTTCTTTTTAACGGCTTCGCCTGTTTCATTCAAAAGCAATCGAATCAAGAATGCAAGAAAGAACATTTGAGAAACGTTAAAAAAATGCAAAATACGAGGAGTAAGAACAAATGAGAAAAAGCAAAACAAAGCCAAATACGAGAAGGAGATCAAGAGAGAAGCGATAAAAAGTTGATATGGTTGAGGAGAGAAGAGATCTGTACTGGAGAGGTCTTGGGTGAAACAGCTTCACGTAGGGCAATGGTGAGGTGTCCGAGCTTAAGCTCCTCCAGCTTTTTCTTGTTCTCTTCCAGCTTCCTACGGCGGACCTCCTCGTAAGTTATCGTCTCCGTCTCCGTCGCCGTCGCCGTCGCCATCGCTATCAGTCACTGTTCGTGTATGGCAGCCAAGCAAATTGGAATGTCGGAAGCAGCTAGGGAGGGCTGGCTCTGTTGCTCCGAGGACCCTTCAACCACCACTCTTTTAAAAGGGCAAAAAAATATCGCCGTTGATGATGTCGGGCAGAATGGATCCTGGCCGTCCAATACAAATATTATTCATGGTTAGGCTGGCACTTATATAGTAGACGAAACGAGCGGGTCATGATAAGCCGGACTGAGTGTTATTAATTGCCTAAGAGGCCACCAGTCCGATGCGTACACCGTGGATGCAATTCAAATTTCAAATCGTGGAGAAGATGGAAGGCAGCATGGGCCCACCGTTTTCTGTCTTTATAAGAAATAATATAAATATAAATATTATATATTATATTAATATGGTGATTTCTTCCGGGAATCAAACTTTTTTAATTATAAGCGTGAGTATTAAAAAAATAAAAATCTCAATTTTTCAGAAAAAAAATATAGATCCATTATAAAAATTGGCTTAAAATTGTATTTCAAATGTCAAATTTTAAATAACACAAGTTTATAATTAAAATGATCATTAATCATAATAATTTTATTTACATAAATTATTTGAATTAATGAGTATTGTTGCGTCCTGGAGTATTCGCGGCGGTAGAGAAATATAGTTTAATGTCTTAGCATTGTACGAAGATCCAGCACACAATCAGATAAGTGAGAGGGTGTAGCATTCATAAGAGACACTAGAGTTTTTTACGTGGAAAACCCCTGAAGAGGGGGAAAAACCACGGGGCCTAGCCCAGTTTGAATGAATCCACTAGCTAGTATTTGTAGTCGATTACAAATGAGACCCTTCCTTGGGAGAAGGCCTTGGATTGATGTAGCAAATGTACATCATATAGATTGCATTACATAGTAGGAGTTACATATACATGTTTGTTTGGTCGGAAGGACTGTAGTCGGCAGGAGACTGGGGTCAGAAAGACCGTTGTCTATTAATGGAGGTCGGAAGGACCATAGTAGGCGACGGAGGTCGGGAAGACCGTAGTCGGCAGGAGACTGGGGTCTGAAAGACCGTTGTCTGGTGATGGAGGTCGGAGTGACCATAGTAGGCGACGGAGGTCGGGAGGACCGTATTCGGCAGAAGACCGGGGTCAAAAAGACCGTTGTCTGGTGATGGAGGTCGGAGAGACCATAGTAGGCGACGGAGGTCGGGAGGACCGTAGTCGGTAGAAGACTGGGGTCAGAAAGACCGTTGTCTGTTGATGGAGGTCGGAAGGACCATAGTAGGCGACGGAGGTCGGGAAGACCGTAGTCGGCAGGAGACTGGGGTCTAAAAGACCGTTGTCTGGTGATGGAGGTCGGGAGTGACCATAGTAGGCGACGGAGGTCGAAAGGACCGTAGGCGGTAGGAGACAAGGAGTCAGGTGTTAGACCCAGTGTCACTTGGAAGATCAGGTGTTGATGGTCTGGCCTTGAGTAGGACGTTAGGCCTTCAGCGGGATGTCAGGCCTTCAGCGGTACGTAGAGACTGAACGTCGGGCCTTAAGCGGGACGTCGAGTCTTCAGCAGGACGTAGGGACTAAATGTCGGGCCTTAAGCAGGACGTCGGGTCTTCAACAGGACATATGGATTGAACGTTGGACCTTAAGACAGTGGTACAATGAAACTCCGGCGAGGCTTCGGTGGTGGTCCGGCGAGGTTCCTGCGGTGGTCCGGCGAGGTTCCTGTGGTGGTACGGCGGGACTTCTGCGGTGGTTCGGCGGTAGTCTGGCGGCCGTCGAGGAGGAGCTTCCTCCTTCTCTTCCTCCTTCTCTTCTTGCTTCTCTTGCTTGGATCTCCCTCTTGTGAAGAATGAGGGCTCTATTTATAGATTTTATGGAGTGGCATGGTCCGTAAATAGGTGCGAGATCAGGGGCGAATAGGGAGTGGTTGAATGGACGGCCGATATTGAATCCAACAAGCGTGCACCGTTCGTTGGGAATTTGAAGGTCTTAATGATGTCAGAATTTGATGATCTTGGGCTCGTTGGATTCGTCTCGTCGAGCCGTTCGATTCGAGTATTAGCTCGTCAAAATCGGAGTCCGTTTAGTAACTCAAATTGTGGTTTGAACCTTCCAACAGCGCTTCGGGTTCATGATTTGGACCCATTTGGGCTCGGATTGGGTCGAACTTGGTGTCGTTGGGTTCGTATTTCCGAGTCGCTCAGTTCGACAGTAAGCTATCTAAATCGGAGTTCATTTGCTCCCAAATTTAATTTTCGAAGTTTCCAACTAGCTTTTGCCTCAAGATTCGTGCCCAATCAAGCTAATTTTGTGACGACGTATCAAGTATGTAAGACTTATGCAGCTCACATTGGTCTATTGATTAGAAGCTTTTGCTACCAACCAAAAGGTATTAAGTTCCAGTCTTGCTTATGTGATATGTGAGTAAATTTGACTTCATTGATCTAGATGTCCCATAAAAAAGAGTAAGTAAGGCTTCAATCGGTTGAATTAGTCTAAGCTAGACAACAAATTATTCAAAAATATTCTTTTTACCATATATTTAAGAAGGATGGCCTGCATGGAGAGTGAGGCAGGTTAAATCAATTGGAAAGAGTTCTATTAGAAGATCAAAAAAGGTTGTTGGCTAAGCATAGGCTATGTCTGCCGCTGAGAAGGTCATTATGAGGTGCTCGGGGATCGGGGGAACATAAGCTTAACTCTTATGGTTCAAGAGCTGCTAAAGATCTCCTAAGTGGGTTAAGTTGCAACATTATTATCCTACATAGGTTGGCGGGAATATTCCATTTACTCGTGGTTAGGGGTGTCCATGGGGATATCACTAATACTATGTCATTGAGAAATCTCATACAAGACGAACTTTTCTTGAACCTATATGAAGACCTATTGGCCAAACACATGAGGCATCCATAGAGATTTGCTTAAGCAATTTTTAGACCCTTGAACTATATGTGTTGAGATCACTCATGGATATCAAAATCATCTTTCAAGTGTTTAGATCCTTTCAAGACATATGGGTTTGAATTTGATTGAAATTCATGTAATCATGACCCTCATATTGATTTGTTTGTATTTACATCATTAGTTATTTAAACATAGCTAGACTTATGATTACAATATGTTAACTATCATAATCATAGATTGTTAGTTATATGATGATAATCAACTGCCATTATGAGATCTCATATTATTTTCTTTATAAATATAAATAATCTTGAGTATGCCGCCTTAATATTTTTTTTAAAAAAAATTTAAACAATTTAGGCCATATGTGAGAATAGCTTTTCAAAAACAATAACCTTTTTTAAATTAAATGATATATTTTTAAATTAGGTATTCTTACATAATATTTCAAAATCAATTTTAAAAAGTATAAATAAAATTTATCTTCAAGTACATTTTTTCAAAAATTTAATAAATTGAGATGGAAGACAATGACAGAGAGGGGTGCCCCTTAGGCCATATGTGAGAATAGCTTTTCAAATATAATAACCTTTTTTAAATTAAATGATATATTTTTTAATTAGGTATACTTACATAATATTTCAAAATCAATTTTAAAAAGTATAAATAAAATTTATCTTCAAGTACATTTTTTCAAAAATTTAATAAATTGAGATGGAAGACAGTGACAGAGAGGGGTGCCCCCCTCGGAAGCTGTAAACAAAATGAGAACCTTCAAAATCAAAATCTTCAAGATATGGGCAAGCATTATTGCACTTTCTCTTGCAGTATATTACGATATAATAAACAAAAAATAATATAATTGTCAATATGCCGCATCATAATGAGGATGAGTTACAGTTATATTTATTTTTTAAGTGTTTGTTGGATGAGTAAAATTGAATAGACTCTAAAAAAATTACCTTAAAGAAATTAACTACTAAAATAAGATTCTAAAATTCATACCAAGCATTGAATCGAAAGGAAATTATCAAGGATTAGAAATGTACTTATCCAATTAGAAATCAACCAAAAAATTAACAATAGATTTACCTTTTACTACTACCTAGCATATATGAAGCTGTAATTTTAAGCATTTATTAATCTTTTCAATCTTGCTCAGCAACTTTATATACACATGTGTATGTGGAAGCAAGGTTGAAGTAGTATAATTTAGGGTTTAGGGCTTTAGTTTAATTGAGTATTTAAGACAAAATTAATTCTAATGAGCTTGTGTATTAGTTTTATAATTTATGATTGCAAAATCATTAAAGTATAATGAGTTTTACCTTTCTTCTTTTGAGTCCCTAACCTACACCTTGATTATCTAGCATAAAGTGGTTTGCATAAATGCTTGGTCAACTCAGGACCCCATTTAGCTGAAGATCAAGCATCCCAAACATCATTTGCTACTAATTTATTTCATAATTCAACACAAAAGTCAATTATAAAAGCTAAGAAATATGATTGAAAAGCTTTTGAAAGACACACTTGATCAGTAAGAACCTCAACATTATTTTTATATTGGAAACTTTTGAAATTAACAGTTAAATCATATGAAATTATGAATTATGATTTTGACAAGCTTGTAGTCAAATTGAATGTCTCGACAAGAAGAACCTAATGACTCTAAAGGTGGTTCAATAAGAGTTGAAATGAGCCCAAATCAGGCGCACGAAGTATGTTGAAAACTATAAGATATTAATTAAAAGTTTAAGTAGTCTTTAAATCTTGCATAATTAGCCAAATCAAGTGTCTTGATGCGATGAATCCAATGAGCCCAAAATCATTCAACTATGAGGTCATTAAAATATTTAAATATTGAATAAATAATTTATAATCAAATGACTGATCAATATAGGGCGTTTGCTAGAGTTTATAAATTTTGCTCAAATTTGTCAACATGACATCCCCAAATACTAATTTAGGAAGACTTACATTATTGAATTCTTATATATTTATGTCTTATATATTTAACTTTTATCTAAATTATATAAAAATATTATTAATATTAAGTTATTTATCAATAAATATTTTGATATAATATAAATATTAAATGTTATATAAATCTAAAATTATTTAATTAAGACATTTATAGAGTTATATGCATAACTAGAAAGGATCATTTGTTTATTTTGCTTTGCTAAAAAATACAAAATTAAAAAAATAACGCGTAAATGAAATATAGGACGATTTTTTTTGTTTGAAGAAAAATAAATGTAATATAAAGTAAAATGATGATGGCAGCATCGACGGCTATAAGAGGTGTTGGTAGGGGACCCACCAGGAGATGGAAGTTGACGACAGGCTGCAGACGCGGTGAGTAGAGTTTGGCGGCAATGGTGGTGGCCAACAAGTGGCTAACGAGGTGGCTGATGAGGGTGGCTGTGGGTGGTGGGAGGTTTATGACAGCCAATGACTAAAACTTAGCTGACTTATGCTGAAAAATAAATTCGTCTAAAACTAGATGAGTTTATCATTCATTAAAAATAAATTATGGAGTGAAAAAAAAAGAAAAACAAGCACCTAATTTTTTTTAAAAGTGTATTTCTTTTTCTAGCAAATCAAATATCCAAAAAAAATCGGATATATTTTAAATATAATATAATTTGAATATTAGTATGTGATAAGATTTTCTTTTTTACACACAAGATTTCTGTCAAGATGGGTTCAAGTCGCAGCTTGCACGCAGGAGATGCAACACATATGAGTACGACCATACGTTGTTGTCCCGTCCCTATTTCGTTCCGTTCCCATACACGCAACCCTGCCCCCAAACCAGCCTTTGTATTCCACCCAAAAAAAAAAAGGAAGGAAAACATCATTTTGCCTTCTTCCTTCTCAATGCCCCCTTTCGTCATATTTTTCGCATTCGTGGAGCCTGAGGGATGGAATCGACGCTGGTGAATTGGGAGGCTTTGGATTCCCTTGTTATAAGTTTCGCCAAATCCGAGCACTTAATCGAAGACTCGTCCGCCCTGTCTCCCCCCTCCTCTCCTTCCTCTTCTTCCTCGTATCAGTATCGCCTTCTCATCCGTCAGATCCGCAGAAGCATCGAGGCGGGCGACGTCGATAGCGCTATTTATTTACTGCGGGAGCACGTGCCGGTGGTGCTAGATGACCACCGGATCCTCTTCCGGCTTCAGAAGCAGGTAAACCCTCTTTTGCACGGGGATTATATCTTCGGCGGCGGAGGATTGACTTTAATGTTGTTTTCGATTTGTCTTTTTAGAAATTTATCGAGCTGTTGAGGAGGGGGACTGAAAGGGATCGGGATGCCGCCATACAGTGCCTTCGTCTGGCTCTTGCTCCTTGCGCGCTCGATGCGTACCCGGTAATTCATGCCCTGCTTTGAGATTGATTCCTCTCCTTGATTATGTGATTTGGGGTGTAATTTTTCTATGCTTGAATGCTTGCGGCGCTAAAATTCCCTTTTCTGATATGTCTGATATCTAGAAGTATCTAGCAACCTTACATGTTTTCATAATAAAATGGCCTGTGCTTTGCATGGGAGATGAAGAGGAAAACTTATGAAAATTAAACAATTATTAGAAATTTCCTTTAGATGAGACTCACCGTTGAGACGTTTATGGTTTATTGCAGCTGGCATTGAAAACCTTCGAAAGGTAATCCCATTTTAAACATTCTATTTATAAAATCATAGGTGGAAACAACAGGACAACAACAACAACAACATCAAGCCTTTATCCCACTACGTGGGGTCGGCTACATGAATCCTTTTTCTCCATTGTGTCCTATTAAAAGCCAAATTCTCGTTTAAATCTAATAAAGAAAGGTCATTCCTAATATTTTCTAACCAAGTCTTTTTAGGTCTACCCCTACCTTTCTTAACACAAGTCAAATCTAATACCTCTACTCTCTTAACTGGGTCGTCGGAAGGCCGCCTTTTTATGTGACCAAACCATCTAAGGCGACTCTCTCTAATCTTATCTTCTACTGGAGCTACTCCAACCTTTTCACGTATATGCTCATTTCGTATCAAATCTCTAAGGGTAAAGCCACTCATCCATCTAAGCATCCTCATCTCTGCCACACTTAACTTAGTATTATGCTTCTCTTTTAATGGCCAACATTCGGCACCATAAAGCATTGCAGGCCTCACTACCATCTTATAGAATTTTCCCTTAAGTTTGAGGGGTACATTTCTATCACATAACAAGCCCGATGCATTCCGCCACTTCAACCATCCAACTTGAATTCTGCTGATAATATCCCCATCTATTTCACCATCACTCTGAACAATAGATCCAAGATACCTAAAACGTGTACTCTTATTAATGACTTGATCGCCCAAAGTCACAATCCCCTCACTAGGACTATTACTGCTAAAATTACACTCCATATATTCCGTTTTAGATCTACTCAAGCGAAAACCTTTAGACTCTAAGGTTGACCTCCATATAGGTGGAAACAACAGGAGTAGAGATAAAAAAAAAGTTACAAACTGAAAAAGGGGAAGTTTAACATATATGTATAGGATGAATAGCAGTAGCAAAACAGCTTGGTAGTTGATCAATTTTATCTGATATAAGTAATGTACATGTCAACATCCATTTAAAGCAGTGCACCACTGCATATTGTTCTCCATCTTTTAAACAGCATTTATAACTATCTCCTGAAGTAACAACCAGCTCAAAATAATTCCTATAAATGCAGAATTTTGAAAAGTATCATCTTTTATAATTAATAAATAAAATAAAGTGGAGGGGTGAAATGTTAAATTTAGGAACTTTACAGTATAAAAAACTAATGTAAGATGCTTTGCTGTAAACTAAATTGAAAGGCATTTATATGTCATAGTATTGAACCATGAAACTATACAAAATAATTACAAACAACATCCATACATAAGACAAATGACAATCTTGGAACTCAAACCAAGAACTCAGTTCATTTTGACATCATTGCTGGAGGATGAATGCAATGTTTGCATGTAGAGAAGCATATAGCTAATCGTTCAAGCCACTCCATCACAAGTAGGAAACAGAGGTAGCAGAACCTTAAAAGCTTTTCTGCAATCAGCTTACGCATGTGCGGGGTCAAAAATTTTACTTAGTGGAAGCATAAATTGACGATTTAAAAAAAAATTTCAGATCCTTTATATATAAAATGAATATATACTGCTAAAAAAGTGCAATTACTCTTTTTTTTATATTTTGAAATCATTATATACTCATTTCATTATCAATGCTATCAAATTAGAACTTTAAAAAATCTTTCATAAATTTAAATTTATCCTCATTTCTTAAAATACCATTTAATTATTTATTTATAAAATACACATTTTATAAATTTTAGAAAAAGGATTAGGCGAGGATATTTTGATTGAAATTTAGTTAGGATGAATTTTATGATCCTCATATTTCTTTTGAGATCAAAGCAATTTAAAGGTTGAATGATTATTCATATATTATACTCATATCAAAATAAATAAAAATTTAAAAGTGTATTTCTTAGGATGTCTCAAATCAAATTTTATTTTATCTTTTGGGGGGAATAGTAAGTGCCAATTCTTAAATTTCATATAGAAGGAATTCAAACCCTACGGCTTAATAATAACTATAATTTTTTTTTTTATTAACAAAGATAATTCATATCCACTAATCCAAATTTTCTCTTTTTTTTCATATTAAGGTATTTAAAAGTTAATCATAATCTTGGGTTCCTCATTTCCTTGTGAGTATAGAATGTGACATCTCCTACCATGCACTAATGATCGCTGAAGATTGCTTACAAAATTAAAGGTAATGGAACTCATATCTCTCTTGATATCTTTCATCAAATCTAACACTGATCACCTCCACATTATATTTTCAACACTGTTGGGGAAGCTACACTTAGATAGCTTCACTCCACCCTGTAATATGAGCCCATTCAGGTCAAGATCAGCTGGGCTAGTGGGGGCATAAGCACTTAGTATCCCCACTATAGCTCTTCTAGTAACCTTATGTGCTTTTGTAGAAGAGAATATTTAGGTAAATGTGGTCATAAAATAAGAAAACTCGTGTCAATAATTGAGGCTTAGATTGGTAGATCACTTTGAAAATCTTGAACTGATTTATTTTGGAAATTAGTTTTTGAAGATGAATGCAGAGGTTGCCTGTAAAGAAGCAAAAGGCAAGCCATCCAAGCTGCTTCGTCAAAATTAGAAAGTAGGGGTAAGAAAAACTTTTAAAGGTTTTTTTTTTTCAATTCCCTTTATGAACTTTTAGAAGGGATTATAAGGTAATAGTGGTCATAAAAGAAGAGAAGTTATGTCAATCATGGAGGATCAGATTGATAGATCACTATCATAAATCCATGACTCATTTATTTTAAAAGTCATTGCTAGCGGATGAATGCAACAATTTCCTATTGAGAATCCAAAAAGAAAGCAGTTTAAGCAGGGTTGTCATAATTAGAAATTAGAGGTACTAAAAACCTTAAAGGTTTTTTTTTTCAATCCCTTTTACAAACTTCATGGAATGGTTTAAATACTTGACCATGGTTGTAAAATAAGAGAAGTCATAATTGCTTTTAAAGTTATTGAAGCAAAATAAGCAAATCATCCAATCCACTTCATCACAATTGAAATGAGCTTATACGGTTCGGAGTAGCTCCAGTGGTAGATAAGATTAGAGAGAGTCACCTAAGAAAGGTAGAGGTAGACTTAAAAAGACTTGGTTAGAAAATATTAGAAATTACATTTTTTATTAGATTTAAATGAGAATTTAACTCTTAATATGACACAATGGAGAAATGATTCATGTAGTGGACCCACATAGTAGGATAAAGGCTTGATGTTGTTGTTGTTGTAATGTTTGGCATGAATATTTATGGAACTCTATGATTTCTAAGATAAGTGATATGTGCATGTTCCTTCTTCCAGTAAAGAAAATATATGATATAGTAAATTAAATTAATTTTATAGTCTACAATGTTGCACAAATCTATAGACCAATATCTCATCCTTAAAGCAAGGAGAATAATTCATCATAGAGTATTCTAATATATTACAATGCATGTTTCCAGAGATGAATCATTATCAACGCGTCAAAATGGAATACAACAAAGATGTTGGTTTTTTTTACAAGATTTGTTAAAAAAGATCGAGCTTATGATTTCTAGCTTTTGAAATGTTGAGTTTGTTGCTTAATGGTACAGATTCTCTAAAATGAGGATTTGCTATCACAAAATGAGATTATTTACATTATCCAAACTGAAAAAGGGAGAAGGGGAGTCATGATTACAAATCCATGGAGGGTTTGACTTTAGTGTCAAAGGCTATCGATATCAAGAAGAAGACCCTAGTTATAGAGATTCTATATGGTGTAAATGTTGCAACAAATGCTCCACATAGAAAGGAAAGCTTCATGTAACTCATTAAAAAAATGGACATCACAAGGACATGTCGGACGATGTAACACCAAGAAATTGTCTATTGAGTTTTACAAAGAAGAAATAGAAAAGTTAAAAAACTTGTTGGAATCATTGAAAAGCTCCTATGTCAGGTACTTATTCGATAGTATTCTCAAATATTATCCCATCGTCTCACGCTTTTAAAGTATTAGAGATGCCTATTTCTCATTGATTTAGAGCTATAGGCTATATGACCAACTCCTAACACAAATTTATTCGTATGCTTCTTGTCTTAACAACAAAGAATAACCACTGTTTATGGATCCCTAACGATGGTGGTCAATGAAGGAGACTTTCTTATAAAAAATTCCTCATAAAAAAAAACCTTTGATGTACCTTAATTATTTACCAACTTGTTATTTATTTAAAGTTGTCTAAAGATTTTAAGTGCAGAGTTATCTTTTATTCCTTATATTTCATTTTTCAAGATCCAAACACGTGGAGGATGATTTGCTAAAGAAAAGAATGATGCCTATCAACTTAAGGAATCTACTACTCAAGCAATTTCTATACAACCTTCTATATTATCGCCTTTTTTAGAATCCCTAAAATTGATAAATTGGCTTCAACAACTACATCTTGGTCAGCCAGCCTATAGTTTTTTTGAAAATTAGATTTTTAAAAAAATTATTTATAGTAGTAAATATTAAAAAGTTTCATTGTGATGTTTATAAGCTAGCTAAAGACACATGTACCAATTTTAAAATGCGTGATAAAAGAACTCATATTTCATTTTCTCTCATTTATAATTACATACGAGGATTATCTTCTACAGCTAATATATGGGGCTTGGTGGTTTTTGCGTTTTATCATTGATTGTCATATATGTCCTCGATCTTTATATTAAAAGCCAAAGATGATGTTAGTACTATCTTTTCATTTATTTTAGCATGATATTGAAATAAAAAGAGGAAGATATGATAATATTATATATTAATTAAACCACTCTTTCTTCTCATATTTTAAATATGCATACACACAAAAGGAATAATACATGAGTCTTTTTTTTGTGCATACGAAAGAACGACCATCTACTTGTTGCCAGAAGTACAATCTTTTTTCAAAAGAAAGTTTCAAAACTTCATTAAGGTGAAGCTATTTTAATGGCTGCTCAAATCATAAACTGGTTACCTACTAGGATTCTTGGGCCCAAAAACTTTAATCATATTATTTTCTCACTTTAATATCTTAAATACCTCTGTTCTCAAAAAGATTTGGTAGTATTTCCTTATTTCATACACATTTTCAAAATAGAGGAAAACTTATTATTAATTAAATGTGTCTTCATTAGTTATTTTTCCTTACAAAATGGTACGAATGTTATAACTCCCACTTAGAAAGGTGTATTTGTTCATTGATGGGACTTTCAATAAAAAACACTACTTTATTACTTTTTCTCCTGAATATAAATCACAAATGATAAAGTATATATTTTTTTCTTTTGCATTGCCCTTTATTGCTATTTATATCAGCAAACAATGCTATCCTAGAGTTAGCTACTCTTACCCAAATTGAGCCTGTACTTGAATTGCCTTTGTACTTAGCCACTGTAGGTTTGCTCAAGAAGAAATGCATCAACCTCTTACTCTACACGTCCAATCAATCCTTGTCACTGAATTCAATGAGGGAAGTATTGAAGCTACAAGAGATTGGAATCTTAGTAGAAAAGTTGTAATAACTTTCACTAAACATCCTTTATATTTGTATTTATCATACAAATTTTTTTCTTATAATCAACTAATATTGTTTACTAGCTTGCATGCTATTTCTATCCCTAAGAAAGTGTCTTAGGCATTAAATAATGAAAATTGGAATAATGTTATGAAGAAAGAAATGAAAACTCTTTAAAGAAAAGGATTTGCTGAGTTACTTAAAAGGAAAAAAAAAAAAACACCCTTTATCCCACTGTGGGGTCGGTTATGTGATTCCTTTTTGTCCATTGTGTTATAGTCAGAGTCAAATTCTCATTTAAATTAAATAAAAAATGACATTTTTAATATTTTCAAACCAAGCTTTTTAGGCCTACCTCTTCCTTTCTTAACATTAGGCCGGATCTAACATATATAAGCTCCTACAAGGTCATTGGAAGTTTGACGTTTTATGTGACCAAATAATTTAAGGCGGCTCTCTCTAATCTTATCTATCACTAGAGCTACTCCAACCTTTTCATATACATACTCGTTTCACATTATGTCTCTAAATGTCAATCCACTCATCCATCTGAGCATCGTCATCTCTGCAGCATTTAACTTAATTTTATGGTTCTCTTTTAATGGCCAATATTATGTGCCATAAAGCATTGCAGGTCTCACCACCATCTTATAACATTTTTCCTTTAGTTTGAGAGGCACTTTTCTATGTCATGATAGGCCAGATGCATTCCTCCACTTCAACCATCCAACTTGAATTCTACTGATAATATCCCCATCTATTTCACCTTTTGCTTTGAACAATAGATATGAGATATCTAAAACGTGCACTTCTTTTTAATGACTTGATCAACCAATGTTACAGTCCCATCACTAGATCTATTATTGCTAAAATTACACCCCATGTATTCGATTTTGGATATACTCAAAAGTCTCAAACAAAACCCTTTAGACTAAGGTTAACCTCCATAATTTGAGCTTTTCTTCAACTCTCTATATCTAGTCTTATAAACACTGACTTTGTGGAATCTCAAGCCCTAGATGAAAAAAATGGAGGGTTGTGTTAGGTTAGTCAACAACCAACATTAAACTCATCAAACAATCATGACCTAAAAGAAAACAAAAAACAATGGATTATAAATAGGCATTTACTATGAAGTACAAATCAAATGATTCACTAGACATGTGTAGAGCTAGATTGGTTGCCAAAAGCTACACTGAAATATAGGAGATTGATTATATTGATACATTTGCTTTGGGTTGTTAGGATGAAGAGTTTTTTGAGTTATTTTATTACTAGCAGCTAATATGGACTGGATCATAGGCAGTTCCATTTCAATAATGCCTTCTTAGATTGTGAGATGGTAGAGGAAGTAGGTATCAAGGTCCTATCAAGATTTTTTTCACATGTAGAATAAAGGAATTGTAAGCTAAAAAATATATTATATAGGTTGAAGCAATTTCCAAGGGCTTAAGTTAGATGGTTTGCTAAGGTAATGCTCAACATGGGATTTAATCAAAATCAATATGACCGTATATTATTTGTGAAATACACAACTGTTAGACCGGCCCATCCTGTGCCGGTTGGACCGGTCCAACAGGGACCGGTCCAATTCTACGCGAGGCGGAGACGGACGGGTCGGGCGGAAGGCGCGATCCGCGTGGAGCTGGAGGGGGAAAGTTAGGAGGGAAATTTTGAACGTGTGAGGCTGTTTTAGGAAGTTTATGATTGTCCTTTATTGTCCTTTATGATTAATTCTGTATAATTAGGAGTTTGGGGGGGAAAAGGGGGGGATCTTGAATTTGAGTTTTCTCTTTGAGATCTAGGTTTTGTTTTGGGCTCTTGGCTTCGCCGGAGACTTAGGAGAGTACGTTCTTCCTCTCGAATCGAAGAACAAATTGTATCTTTGCTATTTTCATCATCTACTAGTAAAATACCGGTGTTTTCTCCTAGTAGTCCCAGCAGTTTTTTTCTCGTTTTTTTCTACTGTTTTGGGCTGATTTCCTGCTGTGGACAGCAGCTCGCCTTGAGATTTGTTGCTAAAGTGATTAGGGAATACTTGAAATCAAGTATTTCCTATCAAATTGGTATCAGAGCACCGATTCGGGACCACCGGCGTCTGAAATTCTGAAATTTCAGCAAGATCGTCGTCTTCGGAAAAAGTTTTTTGTGGATCCGTTAAAAGAAAGATGGCAGGGAAGAAGGTGGAAGTTTTAGAAGGCGAGTTTGGTCAACTGAAGACAGATCTGGAGGGGAAATTCTTGGAGATCTCTACCAACAATGAGAGGTTGGAAGGGAGGTTCGCGGCGATGGAAGAAATGATGAAGAAATTATTGGAGATGAAAATCCATCCAGACACATCGGAAGTGAGAGAGACCACTGACGGCCATGGCGTAGGAGGAAATCCGAACCCAATCCGGGGGAGGAGGAATCCGGAAGTGGAGATTCTTGAAGGTGATGACGACATGCCACCTCTAGAGCCACTCTCTAGAGAGGAGATGAGCATGGGGAATGACCGCCGAGGTGCTGATTTTCAACGTCGAGGTGCTGATTTTCAGCGTCGAGGTGCTGATTTTCAGCGTCGAGGTGTGGATTTTGGAGGCAGGCGGGGGGAATATGAAGGTAATGCAGAATTTGGAGAGAGGAGAGAAGAATATCAGCGTCGAGGTGCTGAATTTCAGCGTCAAGGTGCTGATTTTGAAAGGGGAAGAGGAGATTATGATGAAGAATTCGGTTACCAACGTCGGAGGGAGGACCGGGACACTTGGGGAGTTCCTCATCTTCGAGGAATGGGAGGTTATGGAGATTACCGGGGTAACGGAAGGGATCCGAAGGTGAGGAAGTTGAAGATGCCCATCTTCGAGGGGGAAGATGTCCATGGCTGGATCTACAAGGTGGAGCGTTACTTTGCTGTCAACGGGTTGACAGAGGATGAGAAGCTGACGGCGGCAGGATTGTGTCTGGAAGGGAAGGCGTTGGCGTGGTATCAATGGCGAGACAGGAGAGAGCCTATCAGGAACTGGAGAGAGTTCAAGGATTGTTTATTAGAACGTTTCCGAGCCGATGGGGGAGGAGACTTCTATGAACAGTTCTTTGCTCTGACTCAGGAGGGGACCGTGGCTGACTACCGGGACAGATTCGAGTACTTGGCTAGCCGTCTGGATCACATCTCTGAATCGGCCCTGGAGGGGAATTTCATGAAGGGGCTCAAACCGGAGATAAGAACAGCTGTCAGAGTGCTGGAGCCAAGGAACTTGGGCAAGGCCATGGAGCTTGCACAGCTGGTGGAAGATCAGAAGAGATCAGAAAGAGGAGCTAGAGGCAACTACTCAGGAGGATCATACAAAATGACTACTGCTGTATTACCCTCAAAAGGGGTAGCCCCAGGGAACCAGAGGGAGGTGCCCAAGGAGAAATCGGGTGGAGGAAATGGGGGACAGTTCAAAAGATTGACCGACAAAGAAATGCAGGACAAAAGAGCAAAAGGGTTGTGCTTCAGATGCGATGAGAAGTACATGCCGGGGCATAAGTGCAAGGATCGATATCTTCAGGTTCTCCTCGTTTGTGAAGATGAGGAAGACGAAGAGAGAGGTGGAAATGACCCCGAGGTGGAGGAGGACGAGAAGCTGCATCTGGATGTAGCAGAAGTCTCTCTGAACTCTGTAGTGGGATTCACTCCGAGTCACACTATGAAGGTAAGAGGAGAGATAGCTGACCGGGAGGTGGTGGTGTTGATCGATAGTGGGGCAACCCATAATTTCATTTCCACCCAGATAGTGGAGTCGCTAGGGATGGAGCTAGTGGACACAGGTGGCTATGGGGTGATGATGGGCACGGGAAAGGTGGAAATGGGCAGGGGAGTTTGTAGAGAGGTGGGTGCTGAAGATTCAGGGAATCCAAGTGAAGGAAGATTTCCTTCCTTTGGAATTGGGGAGTACTGACGTCATCCTAGGGATGAAGTGGCTGCGTACATTGGGGGAGACGAAGATTAATTGGGGGACTTTGAGGATGGAACTTGTGATAGGGGGAGAGAAGGAGAACGATTCAAGGAGACGCTGGGTTGACCAAGGCTGGGGTTTCTCTCAAATCCCTAATCCGAACCATTCAGCAGGAGGGAGGAGGCTACCTGGTGGAATTGCATAGTTTGGAGGGGGCAGGAGTGGAGGAGGAAGGAGCTATACCCCTCTCCGTTCAGCCGTTGATTCAACAGTTCCAAGAGGTATTTCAGTCGCCCCAGGGATTACCACCGCAGAGGGAGCATGAGCATGCTATTGTGTTGAGGGAGGGAGTATCACCCATCAGTGTACGTCCTTACCGCTACCCTCAGTTTCAGAAGGATGAAATTGAACGGTTGATCAGAGAGATGCTGGAGGCAGAGATCATCAGACCCAGCATCAGCCCTTTCTCTAGTCCCGTTCTGTTGGTGAAAAAGAAGGACGGCAGCTGGCGTTTTTGTGTAGACTACAGAGCCCTCAATAAGGAGACTGTACCTGATAAGTTTTCCTATACCCGTTATCGATGAGCTCTTGGATGAATTAAGTGGGACCGTGATCTTCAGCAAGATAGATTTGAAATCGGGCTACCACCAGATTCGAATGAGGAAGGAAGATGTTCCCAAAACAGCTTTTAGAACTCATGAAGGCCATTATGAGTTCTTGGTGATGCCCTTTGGCCTCACCAATGCACCTGCTACTTTCCAGGCCCTGATGAACAAGGTTTTCAAACCTTATCTCAGACGGTTTTTGTGTTAGTATTCTTTGACGACATCCTGATATACAGCAGGACAGAGGTCGAACATTGGGAACATTTAAGAACGGTGCTAGAGGTTCTGCAGGAGCATCAGTTGGAGGCAAACTTGAAGAAAATGCTGCTTCGCTCAAGCCAGTGTAGAGTACTTGGGCCATGTGGTATCAAAAGAAGGAGTGGCAGCTGATCAATCCAAAATTGAGGCGATGCTAAGGTGGCCACTACCGAAAAGTCTGAAGGCGCTGAGGGGATTTCTGGGATTGACAGGTTATTACAGAAGATTTGTGAAGGGGTTTATAGCACCATAGCCTGGCCACTTACAGAGCAGCTGAAGAAGGATGGCTTCCTGTGGGGAGAGAAGCAGCCACCTCTGCTTTCGAGAGCCTGAAGAAGGCAATGACTACAGTGCCAGTACTGGCTTTGCCAGATTTTACTCAGACATTCATTGTGGAGACAGATGCATCGGGGTACGGGCTGGGTGCAGTACTTATGCAGAATAGGAGGCCCATCGCTTATTTCAGCCAGGTATTGACTGCTCGGGCAAGGATGAAATCAGTATATGAGAGGGAATTGATGGCCATCGTGTTGGCCATTCAGAAGTGGCGGCCTTACCTACTGGGAAGACACTTCGTTGTCAGGACTGATCAGCGGAGCCTGAAATTTCTCTTAGAACAACGGATGGTAATGGAAGAGCATCAGAGGTGGTTGTCCAAGTTACTGGGGTATGATTTTGAGATCCAGTACAGGCCGGGGGTGGAGAACAAGGCGGCCGATGCCCTATCCAGATGTATGGAGGAATTGCAGACATTTGCTCTATCCGTGCCCTGGATGCTTGACTGGGAGGCCATCAGAGAAGAGAGCGCTAGAGATGAGAGTTTGGGAAAGATCAGGACAAAGTTACTGAAGGAACCAGATAGCCACCCGGGATACTCCATGGAGGGAGACAAGCTGCTGTATCAGGGGAGGTTTGTGATGCCTCGGACGTCTATCCACATCCCAAACCTACTCCAGGAGTTTCATGGGAGTGCAATAGGGGGTCATTCAGGCGTACAAAAGACATACAGGAGGCTAGCTGGAGAGTTGTACTGGAAGGGGATGCATAAAGATGTAGAGGAGATGGTAGCCAGATGTGAGGTCTGTCAAAGGAGTAAGTACTTAGCCATGTCACCAGGAGGATTACTACAGCCTTTAGCTTTGCCAGGTGGAGTATGGGAGGAGATCTCTATGGATTTCATAGATGGGCTGCCCCGTTCAGAGGGATTCACAGTGATCTTAGTAGTGGTGGACAGGTTGAGCAAGTATGCCCATTTCATTCCCCTCCGACATCCCTACACCGCCGCAGTAACAGTAGCATCAGCCTTCATCAGAGAAGTGATCAGATTACATGGGGTGCCAGAGGCGATCGTATCAGATAGGGACAAGGTGTTCCTCAGTCATTTCTGGAAGGAGCTATTCCGATTGCAGGGAACAGTGCTCAAGAGAAGTACAGCCTACCACCCACAGACGGATGGCCAGACGGAAGTAGTCAACAGGAGCTTGGAGACGTACCTCAGATGCTTTGTTTCAGAGACACCAAAGCTATGGGCGAAGTGGCTATCCTGGGCTGAATACTGGTACAACACATCATTTCACTCGGCTTCACAAATGACCCCATTCAAAGTGTTGTACGGACGGGATCCCCCTCACTTGGTACACTTTGGGAGCAGTAGTACTCCTGTTTCATCAGTAGAGGAGTACTTGGAGGAGAGGGACCGAGTGTTAGAAGAGTTAAAAAGGCACTTACTGAGGGCGCAACAAATCATGAAGAAGCAAGCGGATGGGCATAGAAAAGATATCCATTTTGAGGCAGGGGATAAGGTGTTTTTGAAGCTCCGCCCATACAGGCAGAAGACAGTCGCCAACAGGAGAAATGAAAAGCTAGCTCCAAGGTATTTTGGTCCTTATGAAGTGATAGAAAAGATCGGAGCAGTAGCATATCGACTAAAATTACCCCCATCGGCAACTATACACCCGGTTTTTTTCACGTCTCACAGCTGAGAAGGGTCATTGGTGATCACATCGCCATTCCCGAGCTACCGCCCGACACTTACAGAGGAGTTAGAGGTGATCCTGGAACCTTTGGAGCTGAGGGGTGTTCGCCAGAAAGAAGAGGGAACTAAGGAAGTGTTGATCCAGTGGAAGAACCTTCCTGACTACGAGGCCACGTGGGAGCCATACGAGATGGCGAAACAGCAGTTTTCCAGATTTTCACCTTGAGGACAAGGTGATTCTTTGGGAGGGCGGTAATGTTAGACCGGCCCATCCTGGGCCGGTTTGGACCGTCCCAACAGGGACCGGTCCAATTCTACGCGAGGCGGAGACGGACGGGTCGGGCGGAAGGCGCGATCCGCGTGGAGCTGGAGGGGGAAAGTTAGGAGGGAAATTTTGAACGTGTGAGGCTGTTTTAGGAAGTTTATGATTGTCCTTTATTGTCCTTTATGATTAATTCTGTATAATTAGGAGTTTGGGGGGGAAAAGGGGGGGATCTTGAATTTGAGTTTTCTCTTTGAGATCTAGGTTTTGTTTTGGGCTCTTGGCTTCGCCGGAGACTTAGGAGAGTACGTTCTTCCTCTCGAATCGAAGAACAAATTGTATCTTTGCTATTTTCATCATCTACTAGTAAAATACCGGTGTTTTCTCCTAGTCTCCAGCAGTTTTCCTCGTTTTTTCTACTGTTTTGGGCTGATTTCCTGCTGTGGACAGCAGCTCGCCTTGAGATTTGTTGCTAAAGTGATTAGGGAATACTTGAAATCAAGTATTTCCTATCAACAACTTCAGGTGGAGTCTCAATATGACTAGTTTATATTAATGATATTATTATGAACATACAAGTGATTTGGAACGAATGGCGAACTTAAAAAAGATTGCTTAAAGAATTAGGTAATCTAATGTATTTTCTTGTTGTTGAGGTAGCATGAAATTTTTATATGATAACAAAAACACATAGCAATCTTATTATTATTATTATTATTATTAAAAGACACGTGTAAGTTGAGATCCAAGCTTGTTGAGACTCTCATTAAATTCAGTCATAAACTTAGGGATGATTAAGGTAACAACAATGAAAAAAAGTCAATAAGATCATATATGATTTGTAAATCACTAAACTTCAGGAGGTCTCAGCACAACTAGGTAATATTAATGATATTATCATGAGAGTACAAGTGATTTGGAATGAATGTAGAACTTAAAAAAAAAAGATTGCTCAAAGAATTTGAAGTAAAACAATTAGCTAATTTAATGCATATTCTTTGTATAGATATAGTATACCATCATTATGGAATTTTTATATCACAACACAAATAAATAACAAACTTGTTAAAAAACATGGATATGTTAGGATGCAAGTCCGTCCATACTTCTATGTAGAGGTGTCAAAATCGAGTTGCGGGTCAGGTTCGCGTTGAACCTGAAACTGATCTAACGCTATTTGACAAGACCTGAACTCCACCCTTTTTTGAAAACATGTCATAAAAATTAACCTAGACTCGACCCGTCAGGTTTCCGGGTTGACCCGACTCGACACAAAACGGGTTAAGGTCGAAGAAGCGCGCGAATGGGAGGAAGGCGACTTGTCTCGTAACTCTTGTAGAAGTCACAGTACTGGATAAGAAGGAACGTCGTCGTCTCTTCTAAGCGGGAGAAGAGGAGAATGTCGTCGGTTGGACGGCGGGACGACGGGACGACATGTCGGGCTGTCGGTTAGCGGTCTATGATTTAGTCTAGGAAGGAATGTCATCGACGGGACGACGGTCGGCGGGGTCGTGGGACGGCGAGAGAGGCGGACGATGAGGCCTTCAGGCCGAGTTGACTCGTGAGTCACAAGTGCAGGCGGGAATTGAATCGAGATTTTTGGGTCGGTCCGGGTTATTGTCTGGATTACAGGTTATTGTCTGGTTTCCAGGTCAACCCGAACCCAACCCGTTTGACAAACGGGTTGACCCTAACCCAAAATTTTCGAGTCGGGTTCAAATCAGATTTTCGAGTCGTGTCAAATATTGACACCCCTACTCCTACGAAATTCAGTCATAAAGTTCATGATGATTTAGAAGGATACAATACAAAAATAAACCTTCCATCAAAAACTTTCAGAAGATTTATCTACTTATTCCATGCTAGACCTGACATTGAGTATGCCGTTAGCATTGTGATTCAATTTATATACAATCTGTTACGCCGGCCCAGGAGGGGCCGGCTGGACCGGTCCAACCTGGACCGGTCCGGGTCTACTCGCGACGGAACCGAACGAGGCAGGCGGAACCGAGCGAACCGAGCGGATGGAGCGAAGCCGACGGGGGTCAGGAAAGATTTTTGGGAGGGAAATTTTGAATGCGAGGGGTTGTTTAGACATTTTGTAAAACTCCTTTATGGTTAATTAGGAGGTTAGGAGGAAAAGGGGGGATTATCTTGAATTGGAGTTTTCTCTTTGAGATCTAGGTTTTCTTGCTTTGGCTCTTGGCGTTGCCGGAGATTGGAGAGTTGTTCTTCCTCTTGGATTGAAGAGCAAATTGTATCTTTGCTATTTTCATTGTTTGTTAATGAAATACAAGCCGTTGCTTGAGTTTTATCTTAGTTTTCCTGTTTTCTCTCACTGTTTTCATGCAAAAACTGTTGTCCCGTGGGTAAAAACTGCAGTTTTGATCTTGTTCTACTTCAGATTTGGGCTAGGAACTACTTGAAATCAAGTATTTCCTATCAAATTGGTATCAGAGCGAGATCCGGGCGGTGGAGGGCTGTTTTTTCCACTGTTTCGCTGCAGTTTTTCGCTGATTTTTGGTGGATCCGGAGGCATCTCGTTGGTTCCCATGGCATCTAAGCGGGTAGAAGTCTTGGAGACCGAGATGGGTCAACTTAAGGCGGATCTGGAGGAGAAGATGGCCACATTTAGCGAGAATGTGGAAGGGAAATTCATGGCCTTGGAGGAGATGTTGAAGAAGTTGTTGGAAGGGCAAGCACGGGCGGTGCCAGCGGAGGAAAGAGGAGAAGGTAGTGGGAGCAGGGGTAAGGAGAAGGTGAATCCAGAAGAGGAAGAGGAGGTGGAACTGCTTGACAGCAACGGGAGGATGCCACCTCGGGAGTCCATCAGATGAGAAGAACATGACAGAAGGAGAGACTTCCGGGAAGGAAGAGAAGATGATTGGCGACGTCGGAGGCCCGACCCATTGGACCGGCCGTGGGGGATCTATAACCACCATGGCGGGGCACGAGGGGAAGATGGATACCGGCGGCCAAGGAGGGAGGATGAGCCCCGATATGGAGAAAGGGGAACTTGGGAAGACCCCATAGCTTGGGACAGAGGAGGTCATGGGGGGAATAGGGCATACGGGGTGGACAAGAGGGCTAGGAAGCTGAAAATGCTAGTATTCGAGGAGGGAAATGTGGATGAGTGGATCCACAAGGTGGAGAGGTATTTTGCAGTGAACGGCCTGATGGAGGAGGAGAGATTGATGGCTGCTAGTATGTGCTTGGAAGGGGCGGCATTTGCCTGGTTCAAGTACATGGATAAATGGGAACCAGTGAGGTCCTGGAGGGACTTCAAGGAGGCTATCAGGGAGAGATTCAGAGGGAGCAGCCCATGGGAGATATCAGAACAGTTCTATGCCCTCACTCAAGAGGGAACAGTGGAGGAATACAGAAAGAAATTTGAGAGTTTAGTGGGAGACATGGAGGGCCACTCAAAAAGTACTTTGGGGGTAAATTTTATGAAGGGCCTCAAACCTGAAATTAGAGATGCGGTGAAGGTCATGAGACCAAGAGACCTGAGGGAGGCAATGGAGTTAGCTCAGTTGGTGGAGAACCAGAAGACTAACGCCCGAACTTGGAGGAACACGCACTCAGGAGGGCCCACCAGGACAACCACCACTTACTTGGCTCCAAATGGGCCAAGCCCTAGCTTCCCTAGGGAGAGTGGAAAGGAGAAGAGCGGGGTGACCAGATCTGCTGGAAGCTTCAAGAAATTGACTGAGGAAGAGATGCAGGAGAAGAGGGCCAAGGGCCTTTGTTTCAGATGTGAGAAGTTTGTTCCAGGGCACAGGTGCAAGGATCGCGCCCTTCGGGCTCTCACCGTCTATATAGACGAGGCGCCTGAAGAGTGTGATGATTCTGATGAGGAGCAGATTAATCCCCAGTTTGAGGTAGCCGAAGTCTCCCTCAATTCTGTGTTGGGATTTACTCCTAGCCATACGATGAAGGTGAAGGGGAAGATCCTTGGGAGGGAGGTAGTGGTCCTGATTGACAGTGGGGCAACCCACAATTTCATATCCACCCAGGTGGCGGAGGAGCTAGGGATGGAGCCTACTGAGACAGGTAGTTATGGGGTGATGATGGGGACAGGAAAGATTGAGTCCAGCACCGGGATCTGCAAAGGGGTGGAGATGAGGCTACAGGAGATCAGGGTGGTAGAGGACTTCCTACCCCTGAAGTTGAGTAGCACATATGTCATTCTGGGCATGAAGTGGCTACAGACCTTGGGTGAAACCAAGGTGAACTGGGGTACCATGGTGATGGAGCTGATTGTAGAGGGGAAGAGGGTGAAGCTAAAAGGGGAACCAGGATTGTCCAGAGCTGGAGTGTCACTCAGATCAATGACGAAAATCATCCATGAGGAAGGAGGAGTATTCCATGTGGAGCTGCAGAGCCTGGAGGAGCAGGAGGAGGGGGAGGAAAAGCTCATTCCCACGTTGGTTCAGCCTCTTCTGCAGGAATTTGAGGATGTGTTCCAACCTCCGGTGAGACTACCACCTGATAGAGAGCAGGAGCACCAGATTATCCTGAAAGAGGGAATATCTCCTATCAGTGTAAGGCCTTACAGATACCCTCAGGTGCAGAAAGATGAGATTGAGAAGCTGGTGGGAGAAATGCTAGAAGGAGGGATCAATCAACCCAGTGTGAGCCCTTTCTCTAGTCCAGTTCTGCTTGTGAAAAAGAAGGATGGGAGCTGGAGGTTCTGTGTAGACTATAGAGCTCTCAACAAGGAGACTGTGCCTGATAAGTTTCCTATCTCTGTGATTGACGAGTTGATGGATGAGCTACATGGAGCAGCCTTGTTCACCAAGGTCGATCTGAAGTCAGGCTATCACCAGATCAGGATGAGGAAGGAAGATGTGCAGAAGACGGCCTTCAGGACTCATGAGGGCCACTACGAGTTTCTGGTGATGCCTTTTGGCCTCACCAATGCACCTGCCACATTCCAGGCCTTGATGAACCGGATCTTCAAGCCACACCTCCGCAGGTTTGTGTTGGTATATTTTGATGACATACTAATCTATAGCAGGACTGAGGAGGAACACCTAGAGCACCTGAGAGTGGTGTTGGGTGTGCTGAGGGAGCATCAGCTGAAGGCCAATTTCAAGAAGTGTGACTTCGCTTAGGCACGGGTGAAGTACCTGGGGCATGTGATATCCCAGGAGGGAGTTGCTGCAGATCAGTCCAAGATAGAGGCAATGCTGGCATGACCTCAACCCAAAACCTTGAAGGGGCTCAGAGGATTCTTGGGATTGACAGGCTACTACAGGAGGTTCGTGAGGGGATACAACACCATAGCGTGGTCACTGACAGAGCAGTTGAAGAAGGACAACTTTTTATGGGGAGAAGCAGCTTCAGAGGCTTTTGAGAAGCTGAAGAAGGCCATGACGACAGTGCCAGTGCTTGTTCTGCCGGACTTCAACCAGGTGTTTGTGGTGGAGACAGATGCTTTAGGCTATGGATTGGGAGCAGTGTTGATGCAGAACCACATACCCATAGCTTACTTCAGTCAAGTACTGTCGTCCCGGGCTAGGCTGAAGTCTGTCTACGAGAGAGAGCTGATGGCTATTGTACTGGCCATCCAGAAGTGGAGACCTTACTTATTGGGCAGACACTTTATTGTCAGGATTGATCAGAGGAGCCTGAAGTACTTGTTAGAGCAACGGATGGTGACTGAAGAGCATCAGCGGTGGCTTTCAAAATTGCCGGGGTATGACTTTGAAATTCAGTACAGACCAGGCGGGGAAAACAAAGCTGCTGATGCCTTGTCCAGATGTTTGGGTGAACTACAGACAGTGGTTGTGTCTGTTCCTTTGATGTTAGATTGGGAGGCAATCAAAGTAGAGAGCTCGAAAGATGAGGTGTTGGGAAAGATCAGGGCTGATTTATTAAGGGAAGGTGATAGCCACCCAGGGTACTCGGTAGAGAGGGACAGATTGCTGTATCAAGGGAGGTTCGTGATGCCTAGGACTTCTATCCACATCCCAAACATACTCCAAGAATTTCATGGGAGCGCGGTTGGGGGTCATTCTGGGGTGCAGAAGACCTACAGGAGGATTGCTGCTGAGCTTTATTGGAAGGGAATGCATAGAGATGTAGAGGAGATGGTGGCCAGATGTGAGATTTGTCAGAGGAACAAATACATGGCTATGTCACCAGGGGGGCTACTACAGCCGTTGGCGTTACCAGGACGAGTGTGAGAGAAAATATCCATGGACTTCATAGATGGGCTGCCCCGTTCAGAAGGCTTCACAGTGATCCTGGTGGTGGTGGATAGACTGAGCAAGTATGCTCATTTTATTCCCCTCCGACATCCTTACACCGCAGTAACAGTGGCTTCAGCCTTCATCAGAGAGGTTGTCAGTTTGCATGGGGTACCAGAGGCAATAGTGTCCGATAGAGACAAGGTGTTCCTCAGTCACTTTTGGAGGGAGCTGTTCAGGTTACAAGGAACAATTTTGAAAAGGAGCACTGCTTATCACCCACAGACAGATGGCCAAACAGAGGTGGTTAACAGGAGCTTGAAAACCTACTTGAGATGTTTTGTGTCGGAGACACCTAAGCTTTGGGCCAAATGGCTATCCTGGGCAGAATACTGGTACAACACCTCTTTTCACTCAGCTTCACAGATGACGCCATTCAAAGTACTGTACGGAAGGGATCCTCCACACTTGGTGCATTTTGGGAGTAGCAACACTCCTGTGTCGTCAGTAGAAGAGTACTTAGAGGAGAGAGATCGAGTACTTGAAGAGTTAAAGAGGCATCTACTGAGAGCACAGCAAATTATGAAGAAGCAAGCGGATGGGCATAGGAAGGACATACAGTTTGCAGCAGGGGAGAGGGTGTTTCTGAAGCTCCGACCATATAGATAGAAGACAGTTGCCAACAGGAGGAATGAAAAGCTGGCTCCAAGGTACTTTGGGCCATATGAAGTGCTGGAGAAGATTGGGTCAGTAGCATACAGATTGAAACTACCTCCATCGGCAACTATACATCCAGTTTTTCACGTGTCACAATTGAGAAAGGCCATTGGGGAGTACACCGCCAATTCTGAGCTACCAGCAACCCTGACTGAGGACTTAGAGGTGATTTTAGAACCTATGGAGCTAAAAGGGGTGCGCCAGAAAGAAGATAAAACTAAGGAAGTGTTGATCCAGTGGAAGAACCTTCCTGACTACGAGGCCACGTGGGAACCATATGAGAGGACGAAACAGCAGTTTCCTGATTTTCACCTTGAGGACAAGGTGATTCTTTGGGAGGGCGGTAATGTTACGCCGGCCCAGGAGGGGCCGGCTGGACCGGTCCAACCTGGACCGGTCCGGGTCTACTCGCGACGGAACCGAACGAGGCAGGCAGAATCGAGCGGATGGAGCGAAGCCGACGGGGGCCAGGGAAGATTTTTGGGAGGGAAATTTTGAATGCGATGGGCGGTTTAGACATTTTGTAAAACTTCTTTATGGTTAATTAGGAGGTTAGGAGGAAAAGGGGGGATTATCTTGAATTGGAGTTTTCTCTTTGAGATCTAGGTTTTCTTGCTTTGGCTCTTGGCGTTGCCGGAGATTGGAGAGTTGTTCTTCCTCTCGGATTGAAGAACAAATTGTATCTTTGCTATTTTCATTGTTTGTTAGTGAAATACAAGCCGTTGCTTGAGTTTTATCTCAGTTTTCCCGTTTTCTCTCACTGTTTTCATGCAAAAACTGCTGTCCCGTGGGTAAAAACTGCAGTTTTTATCTTGTTCTACTTCAGATTTGGGCTAGGAACTACTTGAAATCAAGTATTTCCTATCACAATCCTAAAGAAATACAACTTGGAACAGTGTATAAAAACTTTACAATATTTGAAAGGAACCGTAGATAATGAATTTTATTTTGAAAGAGCGAGGATCTTACTCATTAAACATACGCAGATGCATATTATATGGGGCGTATCATTGGCATGAGATCAACTTTTAGATGTTGCCCATTCTTAAGAGGCAACCTCGCAACTTAGAGAAGATCTATAACATTGAGAATTTGGGAATTGCTATGGCTAAAAAATTATCGTGGAAGATTTAAAGATTAAATGGAAAATGTCCTATGAAGTTCTATTTTGATAGCAATTCAATCATTAATATTGCACATAATCCCACATTATATGATTGCATTAATTATATTGAAGTTGATAGACATGTTGTAAAGGAGAAGTTTGACCGTGGTCAAATTTGTACCCTGTTCATAATCATAAGTGCATAACTTGAGGATATTCAAACTAAAGAATTATTAGGGGTAGTCTTTGAAAAATTATTTTTTAAGTGAAATGAATATCATCCATGTATTCAGTTGAGGAGTGTAAAAAATGCCTGACATCCGCCCTTAGCAGGCTAGCCGGCACTTTAACTTTCGTCTTAGCTAGCTCCTAGCTAGTCCGTCTGGCTTAGCAACAAGCCTGTTGCTAGCTTTTCTGCACCAGCTGGTTCTAGCCAGGTTTTCAACCGGCTATTCCTTATTCATTCTACTGCTACATCGTAGATCCATGTAATTCTTATTTACACCTCACCAATCCACGTGGGCTGTCAGTTGTCCTTTTGTATTTAATTTTGTAGCTATTTTTTCAGTTCTTGATTTTGTGTATTTTCTATTAGAAGTTTTCCTAGGATTATATAAATTTTGCACAAATGTTGGAATGAAATACCCAACAATGTCTCCAATTCTTATTAGATAAAGCAACAAAATTATAGATTTTTTTTTGGCTGGAGTATCTTAATTATGAAAGTGAATTAAATGATTCAGCAAGGAGCATATGAAAGCATGGTAGTATTAGATAAATTCTTGAAGCAACTGCTTCAAGCTATTTTAAATTTACTGCTAACTATGGTCTGAAGGTCAATTTCCCCTTTACTTTTTGGCTGTTACTTTTTTTAAAAAAAAATTTGTTAAGCATATTTTCTCTGCTCTTCATATTAGAATTTTTGCAGTTTTTAGAATTTGCTTTATGGCATATATCTATCATTTCCCCTAGCCTATTGGGTGATGAGCATGGGGAGATGCGAGTTGTTTGCATTGCTCTATGCTTATATTTTTTTCAAATATAAATTCCCACTAAAAACACAAGTGCACGTGTCGATCAAGTAATAAAAGTGTTATGAGAGAGTGTCGATCCCACGAGGAAGTGTTCAGCTTCACACAATTGTTCTAGTATTTGTCTACTTCAAGCTACAAAAATTATCAGACGCAATGAAATCAGGGTTGTATTTTATTTAGAATGAGAATTGTAGAAGAAAATGAAGATACCAATAGATAGAGTGTTTCGAACTAATGACAGTGAAATCTTCTAAGCTCTCATACGTAGACTCTCCTAAATTAATTGTGAATCAGAGCATATGCATTCTTAGATCTCTGTCGTGCTTGTAAGGATGTAAAGAAAGGTTTATGACCTTCTTACAGTTTTTTTTATCTTCATAGATCATGGAATACTAAACATCATATGTCTAGACATTCAAGTATTCCATTCTATTTCTCCTAATTGTTCCAATATTTCTCTGCGAAGACAATATATCACACTTGGTTTTAATTTTACACATTGTCACTACATATATTAAATGAAGAGCGAGAGTAATTAAAAATGACCATTCAAAATTTTAAGCACATGAGTTTATATTAGTAATTAGATTTTTACAACATTAGTAAAAAAACTATAAGTTTAGATGGCCCATAGAATAAAAACAAAACAATATAATTTCCATTACTTGTTCAAGAAAGAAAGTACAAGTAGAAAAGAACAAAAAAATATCACCCGGATTGAAGGACCCCAAATAGATCTTACAGATCAACCCTTCCCAAAGTGAATCTCTTATTACAACTTAACTCTCCACATTCATTTTCTCTCCAAATACTTGCTTGCTCACTACAATGTCAGCCAACCACTCTAAAGTAGGTACTTTACTCTCCTTTATGAAAACTATTCAAAATTCCAGCACTCCCCAAAAAAAAAAAAAAAAAAAAAAAAAAAAAACTAATACTTATTAAAAAATGGCTCAGGCGGCGTGGCACTCGACAAGGTGGTGTCGCGGCGTTACAATATGAACTAGCATTTCGACACTGCTAAAGGTTCTCCGCTACGGCGTTGGGCTTACAAGGCGTGATTATTTGCTGATCCGGCTTGACGTTGCAAAAGTTGGGTGCTTCAGCACTCACGTCATTTGGCGCTACGACGCTTCTGATGTTGGTGCTCCAACGTTGAATTATTGTGCAATTTTCTCGAGAATCCTATGCTGCAATGTTGATTTATGGCGTTGCGGCGTTGTGAAGCGCTGGACACTAACCTTTGTTCCGTCGGGGTGCTGAATTAAATAACATTTTGCCCAGGCTCCGATGCTGCAATGTCCTGAAATGACGCCGGGGTTTTAATGATGTTGCGACGCTGATGGTTTCGGCAATGCAGTGCTAGTTCAATACTTGGGTGAATTTTTCTCTATTTCCTGAGACATTACTGTACAATATATCAACTAAAAACAACATTCACGAGAATTTAACACTATAAAACACTGTAATTTTCACTTAACATTAGGCATTATCTCAATCATTTTATTCTAAATCATTCTCTTATATCATAACTCATCATTTATTTGATAATTTCTCCTAGCCTCTTGGCATAATTTTCCCTGGAGTAACAATTTTTCTGGTCACGCTGATCTTTCCTAGACGTAGGGAAGTACGTATTATATAGTTTCTGTGATTTTATGGTATAATTGATTCATAACTCTCAGCAGAAATTAATGTTTGGAGCAATGCATTGAACGAGGAATCACAAGGCTTGATACTTTGGATAACCACTTTTCATGTTTACTTAATGTAGCATGTTTGGAAAGCTTGCTTTGTATTTCTGAACTTCTTCTGTTTAAACATTATTTTTGTTTCTTCCTTTTTATGCTTAAACATCTTTTATATGTTCTGAAGGAAGCATATGAAGAGTTCAAGCATGTTCTTTTGGCATTGATCTTTGATAAAGATGATCAGTCTTCTCCTGTGGCAAATGAGGTAAGGACCTTTCTCCAGCTTTATTTAAGCAACATTATAGTGACAGTAATTTATCAGACCTGTTGCGTTACCAAGCCTGTTTCTTAATTTAATTTTTTTTATTTATGTTTTTAATAGTTTCATTTTTTTTATATTCTTAATTTTCTGCGGCTTAGTATACAACTTAAAAAATGACCATGCATTTTGACAAAATTGGTACTAAGTAATAGTACAATTATATTGTCTAAGGCATTAGCCGTCAAAAGAGTCTTGTTAACATGGTACAGACAAACAAAAACAGAATATCAAAAAAAACCCACCCACACAGGCGCGCTCATGCACATGCACAACTAACGCAAACTTCTATTGAATCTTTGTCACATTAATGAAGCTGCATGTTATTTACGTTACTTTAGAAGATGATATCATTTTGCTAAATAATTTATTTTGAATGCATAATAAGAATTTTTAGATGAAAATGCTGCATTTTAATTTTTTTAAGTTAGCTGCTAGTTTTTATTAATTGACTTGCTTTTCTAGAAAAAAAATTCACTTATGCCTCATAACTTAACTGTTCAATTGAGAATTTAATGAATAGAATTTATGAATAAAGGATAAAAATTATTTTATTATGGCGAAGAAATTATGAACGGTTGCCGGTTGCTTTTTTAGAGGTTAAATAATGAAGTATTGTTTATTGGATTTCATGTATACATGATGAAGTAATCGATTACTTCGGAAGAATTTTATTTTGCTTTACTAGAGGACACTCACTTTTAAACATTGCCAACAGAAACTGTGATTGATATTTGAACCTTTATTTTGTAAATTTTAGGTTGCAAACAAACCAAATTTGGCTCAGTTAAGCAAAATATTATCTTGTAATCTTTATTTGATTAGACTTGATCATGAAGCACCATCATTTTATGTTAGAATTGACCATAATTTTGGGTATAATGGATCATGTACGCTTCATTAAAAAAAATGACCGTAAGTTTGGGTCATGAAATGGATGAGATTTTTTATTTGCAAACAATGGCATGCTTGTTTTGCTATAATTATTTGAGCTAGCTAACATGCATTACATTAACTTCAAGGGACAAAGAGAGATTTGTAGGGAACCCACCACCTCTAATTGAGCAGATGTGAAATATTTTCCTCTGGTATAAAATTATCTGTTAGATGAACTTAATGCTTTGAAATGACGAACAGGATATGTAGTTGAATAAATGAATAAATTTGATGAGCAGTCCATTCATTTTAAAATTGCGGTAGATTTAAAAAAAATAAAATTTCAAGGATTTATGCAGCTTTATGAACTGACATTCAAATTGAGATCATAACTGATGTTGTACCTATTATTGAAATTGTAACGCCCCATAGTACCCCTTAACAATACAAGGAGTATTACTAACATAGACATTTCATTAGTTGATCATACGATACTTTTGAACATTTAATAATCTTTATAAAACATCCAACAGTTCAGTTCTCATACATCTCATTCCACGGAAGCAACTAATAACTTTAAATTTTAACATAAGATACTTACAGATCCACTACAAAAATCTGAAGTAACATTTCATTAAAATGTTCACTTACTTTAAATTTAGTTTTACAAACAGATTTAAAATTAACATGAAACATTAAGTACTTACAATTAGTCGTCTTTGACCTTTTTTTTTCTTTTTCCTGTAATAACAGTCAGCAATAAAACAGTGGTGAGCTATGTGGCTTAATAAGTTAGCAACTTTAAATAACATTTAAATTGCATGATAAAAAAATTTCAGAACTTTAAAAACATAAATAAAATTTAAACTACTTGAGAAAACTTCATAAAATCTCATTTGACATTAACATTTATTTTCTCTTAAATCCACACTGAATATCAATTTTACTCATTAAAAGATTTGACTATTCTTTCATAAACATATTCAATGGAGCCATGATAAACTTGACATTATTGCCATTGAATTACATAGAGGTCTCTTTTGCCTCTTTAGGGATCCCTTTTGCCCCACATGCTATACATGTCTCATTTCTTTGGGGTCCCTTTTACCCTACTTGCAACATTTTTGTCCCGACTACACTTGTAAGTCATATATCATATATAACCAAACTTTACTTTAAATTGATATTCAATACAATTTATATTTTCATATTTCATGCTTTTCACATGCTTCCATAATCATTCATATTATCATTTGTATATCATGAATATGCATATAATAAGTAAAGAAAAGGGCATTTTTTCAAAACATTATCAATAAGGAAAACATTTAAATAAACATAATAAACCTTGATTTAAACTCACATAATTAATTTATGTAAGTGGCTAATCATACTTGGAAACTTGTAGGTATATTCCTTTTCTAGGCATTTCACAAAAGGTTGATCAACATGCATAATATCGAATCATCTACTTTTATGACTATTTTTCCAAAGTGTCATTATAATCATTTTACATGTCTAATGATAATATATGCTTCTTAAAAAAAAACATTTGCATTACTTATCTCCTTGAAGATTCGTCTTTTCAACTCCACCTCGCATGTTGCTTCGTTTGAAAGTAACCTATGTTGCACCGATACGGATACGACGACACGGGTACAACACGATACGGATACAGGACACGTCAATTCTTAAAAATACAGGATACGGGTACGGTGCGAACAAGGCATTATAATTTATAGATCATACATAAAAATTAAGAAATTAATCAAAGCATAATATTTGAAATACAAAAAAATAACAACATCATCATTTGTAGCCTTCTAGCTTATAAATTATAATATCAAAATATAAGTAAGTATTAAATGTCTAGTAGAACAACAAAAGCATAAACATAAATTATCTAGCTCATGAAGTTTCAACTATTCAATAGAATGAATGATATGATTAGCTTCTTCAGTGGGTTGTCTTTGAACTTCTATATCATCTTCAATAAAAGTTATAGCTTCTAATTCAGGCTCATCAAGTGAAAGATTAGTAGTTTCTAATATTCTCATATCATCAAGAGACTCAAATCCATCTCGGAAATGAGAGAATCTTGCTCGCAACAGCGGAAGTAAATACAACACGTCTTTTTTTTTTTTTTTTTTTTTTCGAATTTCTTTTTGTTTTTCAACAGACACGCGTATCGGATACGGGTCCTTTTGAAATTAAATAGTATTTTAATTGGATACGGCTTTAGCGTATCCGACACGTATCGGTGGCGT
The DNA here is from genome assembly GCA_019514585.1 of Dendrobium officinale. Classification (NCBI taxonomy): domain Eukaryota; kingdom Viridiplantae; phylum Streptophyta; class Magnoliopsida; order Asparagales; family Orchidaceae; genus Dendrobium; species Dendrobium officinale. Next base: position 9,669,464 of record CM033686.1, read on the forward strand.
ATCGGAGGCGTATCCGTGTATCGGTGTGTCAGATACAGCACGCCTTCATAAATAGGTGTATCGGTGCAACATAGAAAGTAACCTACACAATTTTAGTTCTCTCTAGTTTCCATAAATTATAATTTAAATAACTTTGTATAACATTCATTTATACTAACATTATAATTTACCTCGCAACCTCCCCTTTGCATAGATCCAAAGAATCCTCCTTTAAACTTTCTCTCTAAATTTTTCTTCACTGATTCCTCAATTTATTTGCGCACTTATCTCAAACTACAATTCATTACCTGAATCTGATTAAATTCAAATCTTACTATAGGTTTTTAAATAACTATGTTGTTAATACATGGACTATTGCTGTAATCTCCTGAAATGAAAACCAACCTTCCCTCACAGAACTTCCCCACTGCACTAAGCCGATTATAGTGAAGATCACTGTGCCGATATTCTTCTACAGGGACTTTTCTGTACCGAATCTGTCTAGTGTTAAAAAAAAAAAAAAACTCAGTGCAGAAATCTTCTTTGTTCCGCCCTCCACACAGCATAACGCCGGTCCTTCTACAATCCCATCCAACACCGAACTGCTACAAGGTTCTCTGTAGCAGAAATCAACAAAGAAGCACTGTGCCGATTCCCTTATTGCCTGTACTATACCAAATACCCTACCCACAGCACTGTACTCCTGTTTGCATCTGTTGGCATTACAACTGTTGATTTTATCCTTTTGTTTGGTTGCATACGTGTGATGTGGGAAAGTGAGGCCCACCACTTAACTGTCATACTACACATCCTTTGAAAGCATCATTTCAGAATTATAATTATCTATTCTAAATGAAATCGGTTAGTTAAGATAAGTATTAATACTTATCCTATTTATTAAACAATAACATAACAGTTTATAAAATTTTAACATAAAAGTTAACATTAATGTCAAATACATTTTTTTTTAAATAATTAAATAATTTTTTTTTTTTTTAATACTGAATTTTGGGTCTTACAGAAATGACTTTTAACTTGATCTACATCTCGAGTATTACACAATAATTCCTACAGCTGGGAGGATATTTTTACGAGCTGGCAAGAGCTCGTTCCCAATAACTGATCAATGGATGCTTTTTATTTTAGGAAGTAAATACTCACACTAATTGATCAATGAGGACCGTACACCAAGAAGAGAATCCTAATAACTACAGGATTTTGTCAACATCAATAGGTAAGATTAGAAACATGACAAGGAAGCTCATAAGCATTATGTCATACATTAGCTTGATCAGGATATTACTAGTTGAATAAACCTTGGATTGCCATCCTTTAACTTCAGGCAGTATCACAACTAAACCTAAATTTTAGGTTGGGAAAACAACGCCTAAGTTACAAGTTAGGACTGGAAAGAAAGCATGCGAACTCTTTTTTATTAGTGGGGTTGCATGAATGTTCACGGCTAAGTCAGCTTTAGGGTGCATGAAATTTACATCATAATTTCATATTTGAGCTTACAAGATTGCCTTGCAGAGAAAAATTTTTAATCTATTGCCCACTGATGTCTTGTGCCTGTGCAACTAAATTTGCTTATCACATTTTTTGTGTTGTTTTTTTCCCTTAGATGTTGCAACGTATTAGGTCATCCATTTTTTGCATATTTAAATGCTAAAGAATTTAGCAAATGCAATGCTTACACAATGTGAAAATGATATCTTAAAGCTTGTCGAACTTAAGATACTTCAACCCACTCTACCTAGGATTTTAGGATTCGTAAAGAACAACAATATCTCTATATTTTGTAAGTTGGCAAGCATGGGAAAGATAGGTTGAAAGAAAGGTAGTCTGCATTTAGTGACCTTGGACTTCAAATAGAGTGGTGTTAGTTCTATGGGCTTCTGATAAAAAACAATAAGACCACAGCATAAATCTTATTATGTCCTGCTAAAGTTTCCAACAGTTGAGGTTTTATAGAACTGATAAATGCTCGTCTTACTTGGTTATTTTTCATTAAAGTGAGTCTCTTTTTATGTTATACGATGGAGGAATGCGTGTGTTCATTCTGATGTTTTTGTAGTAGTGTTGTTTGGCAATGGTAGTAGAGGGTTGGCTTTGGTCGGACCCCTTAATAGCGTCTAAGAATTTTCATGTGTTCGATCATCATACAAGTTTAGGCTTGTGCTTGATCTTCTTAGAGCATAAATAACACTTCCATATGTTTATCTCTGAATAGTTGACTCTTATGTTTAAGTTGGTTTTATTGTATTAAATGTTCCAGTGGTCGGAAAGGAGAAGATTTGATCTTGCTGGATTTTTGTCATCCATACTAAGGGTTCAATTACAGGCTTATGATCCAATTTTTTTGTTGACATTGAGATACCTTATATGGTAATTATTTACTCATACTTTTTGGATTTGATGGGAAATTCTTTTTGGCTTTAAGTAATTTCAAGTACTAATTACTTATGCCCTACAAAATGCAGCATCCATAAAGTATTTTGTCGTGACCGAGGCATTTCATCTCCTATCACAGATCTTACTGAGAGGTTGCTCTTTGAGGAGCGTGATCCCCCTGCAATTCCTCGGGAGAGTTTGCTTGAAGCACCTCCATTTGATGAGGTAGAATTTCTACTATTTTCTTACAATTTCAGGGTTGCTTCGTGGTGTTCAGGTCTTTTAACGGGTGAAAATTCAGGTTGATATACAAGCCCTAGTACATGCTGTGGAATTAACAAGACAGGGTGCCGTTGATAGCCTGAGATTTGCCAAGGGGGATCTATTTCAGGCATTTCAGGTTGTTATTAGGTTCATGTGCTTGTGATTGTCTTAATTATCTGGTCATGTTCAGTGTTCTTATAGAGATGTAAACATCATTTACAGCAGCATTCATTTTTTTGCTTGAATACAGTAGTATGTATTTGCCCAAACAATATATTTTTTTCATGGAGAACAGGCGTGCTATCTATGAAAAAAAAAAAAAATTCTAAGCAACTAACCTGCAAACTGTTTGTTATGCCATTACAGAATGAGTTGTGTCGGACAACACTTGACTTTTCAGTACTTGATGAGCTGGTTCACGAGTACTGTATATACAGAGGAATTGCAGCTTCTGCCACCATGTCTTCATCAGGTAAATATTCCTAAAGGTTTTCATAGGATCATCACGTCCTTGTATGGTTGATCACTCACCTTTGTAAAACGGCATCCCAAATTTTGTGCAGCTGATCCTGCAAGTACTTCTTCCAGGGATTGTATATCTCCTATATCTGATGGTGAAGCCTCGATTAATAATGTTGGTTCAGATGGGGTTCACGAAATTAATATTGACCATGCAAGCATACGAGAGAATGGCTCTGATATGCATTGTTCATCAGAAAGGACAACCAACTATGAAGATTGCAGCACCAGTACTGCAAGCCATCTGCAGAGCTGCTCTAGAAGGCTAAGAAGAAGTAGATATGATGCATCTTGGGAACGAAGGAGAAAGAGATGGAGAGGGAGGGTTGATCCTCTGGAACTTAGTTCTGATATTTCTATCACTGACAAAAGCAATCAAAATGCCACGCCTTCAGCTCTTGATGCCTCTGGACATAAATGCAAGGAAGAGAAAGTAGGTGTAAAAATGAACTAAAAAATTTCCTTTGTGTACGTATTATAGAGTTGATTTTGATTCATTCTTTTCAATTCATTTGATTTAAAGGTCTTCAGGAATCTTTCTTCCTTTCACAATTCCAGTATCATCGTTGTCCGCAAGTGTGAAATTGTATTGGAGATGAAGGAGCTTGCCAGTAAGGGAATGGTTGCAGAATTAGTTGAGGAAGTGAATGCCATGGATCCTGAGTTTTTCACTCTGAATCCTATGTTGTTATTCCAGTTGAAGCAGGTTGGATTTCTTTTTGGTTGAGATAACCAGTTACATTGTGACCAGCTGTAAAGAGTCTGATAGGGGTTTTGATTTGTATTCTGATTACAGGTTGAATTTTTTGAACTTGTAAATAACGGTAATATTCAACTAGCTCTCAAGGTTGCTTGCACTCATTTGGGTCCCCTTGCCTTAAGCAATCAAGATTTGGTGAAGCCCTTGAAAGAGACATTGTTGATTCTGTTGAAACCTAATGAAGATGCACTTAGAAAAGGAATCCCTTTGTCCGCACTTGCAAATAATCTCCAGGTAAATGTCGAATAACATGCATTTTGCTTGGTTCCCTGCATAATCTTATGTCTTTTTATTTCTTGTCCTGTTTGACATTTGAACTGACTCATGGAATAGTAACATTGAGAAAGATGCTGGAAAAGCATCTCTATCTTTTGCTCTCTTTCCATCTCTCTTGTAAGTGTGTTGTTGTCTATTTCTTAGGTTTGTGTTTCATTTTGAAACCATTTTCTTTGCTGTAGTCCTTGGCAGAAAGTCTCCCTCTCTCTTTTTATGTTTATGCACATTTGTATGTATCTGTTTCTTAGGTGGGCTTTGAACTCACAGAGCATGCATAACTCTTAGGGTATTTCAGAAATTGATTTTATTTTTATTTTTTGTTATTAGGCTTACCCTAGTTCAGATGGAGAGGTAAGTGGAAGCAAGGACCCAGTGTAGCTTCCCTTTAGTAGGTTTCAAGCGAGACTACATCGTAGGGTTAGAGAAGGTGGGAGAGAAGTCATGAAGCTTCCTCCCTTGGGCATTGCATGAACGAGACTATCACGCAGCTTCTACGTGCTCGTCGAAGCTTCCTCGAGCAAAAGAGACAAAGAGGAGCATATGAAGATTCCCCCTTAATAGTGACCCAATGACGAATATGGTGAATTTATCTGCGCTTAGTTGCACAAGATTCACAATTTAATATCATCCCCACCCTATCCGGTCGACCTTTTCTCCAACCTTTACCACCTTTAGGCTTTGTTTGGGATGGCTTTCTTACTGTTTTCTAAAGCAATTTTTTGATATAATTTTTTTTTGAACTAGAATTTTTAACACTAGAAAGTTTATTTAGAAAGCAGTAAAAAAACTATCCCAAATGAAGCCTTAGTCAATTCAATTTGTAGATCTCGTGCAATTTAGCACGAGAGATTTCATTCTCTTTCATCGTCCCAAAGCTTTTCCAACTTCATTATTCCCAACCCCACCACCCAATCCCCAACCTAGATCAATGTTAACCCCATGTCGCACATCGCCAATCAAGATCTCGTTGATCTTGTTTATTTGTACCGTATAGCTTTGCCTTCATTTGAGTGTTCCGAAAGTCAAATCGACATGCTCCACTCATCTTCTTAAGAATTTGTTTGGGGGTGGGGATATTGTTGCTTTTTCTAAATGTAGTTGAACTTTTTTGTGGAAAGTATTTTTTAAGTTATTATAAATACTATAAATGTTTTTTTTTTCAAGAAAAAGTAGGGCATTAGATATCTTACAACTATCAAACTTTAGCGTATTTGTTTTTAAAAGCAGCTTCTTACCTTAGAAATTCTGAAATCTTCAAAGTGGTATGAAAATAATACCCAAACAAAAGTGTGCTGATGATGTGAAAAACAAAACAGTGAAAATGCTGCCCGAATAGGCCCTAAAGCTTAAAAAAATGTGGCATGCACATTGTCTCCTTTTTTTTTCCTCCCAAGATCACCTCACTGAAGCAAACTTGCTTTGCCCCGGTAATGACGATATTGTTTGTCCTTCCGTTGACCAAGATCCATACTCACTTGTTTCGCTTCATCATATAACAGGATCGTTGATGTCTTTATCCCTCGAGTGCTTCATAGAGGCATCTAGCAATGGCATTGCTAATCTGTAGCCGCAGGCCAAACATTGCCAATTACGAAGGTTAAGAATGATTGGACATATTTCATCTATCATGATCTTTGATGATATATCTATGGGCTCCGAAAATTCGGCCCCGGCCTCCGCCCGCTTTTTCTTTTTATTTTCGGCGAGGGAGTTTTAACTGAATAAGTTCCGAGGTAAATTTTGGAAGGAAGATGGGTTTGTAGATAAGACACTACCCAGAGATTTCGCCCTCATTTTGTGAGGACTTTATGATCTGAGTTCTGGTTTCCTATAGGCGCAAGCCCCTATAGTTAATTACCCCTCCCAATCACGAGAGAGAGCTTTCGATTAAGGCTAGTCGTCAATCAGATACGTAGAGAATACGCGTTATCTGGCATATAGTAGCAGCATTGGGTATGAAAATTGGATTTGGAAATTTGGAAAATTTGATAGGTTTGGATGTTTGGAAAATTTAAGAATATGGAGGATTGGAAGATTTGATATTTAAAATAGAAATTTCACCATCTTGCACTTAAAGCGGATGGTGGGGGAATAGATGATGGACCCGATCAAGATCCCATGGTTCCGTCGTCCCGGGCCATCGTGGTCCCTGGTCTACTTAGTCGAGGAGGTAGTCGACCCAACCTGACAGAAGGATCCTTGTCGGCAGCCATGGGTTGCTTCGTCCAAGGGGACCTTGTAGACCGGGGTTGAATGTTTGTCTAAGGGGACATTTGAATCCACCTTAGCTAACATAGGGCTTTGTGCCCTATCGATCATATCCCATTGATTCATATCTCAAGGATTTAACGCCATTAAGGAGCGTATTGGCTTTGGCCATAACCGCTATCTGTGGTGCCATTTGGCGTCAAAACCACTCAGTTCAGAGGGCCCCGGGTCATAACCGTTTACCTGCAGTGCCATTTGGCGGCGAACCGCCTGTTAGAGGACACGTACCACGTCCTTACTGGCAGGAGATTGTTTGAGAATGGATCCTAGTGATATTTTCGATTAGACATTTAGCCCTTTGTGAGTTAGAGTTTATTTGAATTTTTCCACCCCGGCAGACTGTTGCGGAGGGTGGATGGGCTTTGCTTTAAGTGTTTGATAGTTGAATTTCAGATTTAAATATCTTTGAATTTTTTGGGATTTTGAGACTTTTTGAGTTTTTGAACTTTGTGGAGTTTTGGATTTTGATGGGCATTTGGATGTTTGGGGGACATTTGGAAATGTTTGTGAACCCCTCCGGTTGAGATAAACATTCAACACGGCCATCATCGGGGTGTTTGGGGTTATTTCCATTTGTTGATTGAACCTTGTCGACTCGGTCGAGCTATTAACCGAGGATCGGATTTCTTGTAGGCTTTGTGCCTTTGTGAGTGAATTCTCTTGATCTTAGGCTTTGAAGGTCTAATATGAATGTATTAAAATAAATATTATGGTCGTCACGGCCACATATTTATTTGTTGGTTCGAACCTTGTCGACTCCTATTAATCTGTATAGAAGGATCGGGTTCGAATTTGAATTCACTTGTTGCCCCGCGCAGCATCCCTAGACGTCACGTGTGTACCAATAACACGCTCGCCGGGGCCATGCGGGTTGAGATTGTACTTTCCCCTTTAGTGTACCTATGTGTATACAATTTATAGTGCACGTGCAGGGGTATTCTTGGAATAGACGCCTTCTGTCTGCTTGTGCGAATGTTGTAGATCCGGTGGCGTTGTAGCAGCTTCTGGATCAGTTATTTGCTGCTATGTACAGGAAGACTGTCGTGCACTACTTGTTACTTTATGCGGGTGGATCATAGTGCACTAACTAATCTCCTGCCTTACCAATAGATGTCGCTATCTATGGTTTTCTTGCATCATTATATAATAGGCTTCCTACAGCAGCTCGTAGGAATCTTCCTTTTGTTGCATTATTCATTCATATTTGTAGGAGAATTCACCATACTTGTAAAATAATCAGTTCCACGACTTGTGAGCACAATTACTATATCAGTTACAAATTTTAGGTTGCTCGTAAGGGATCCACCATCCATGCAATATTCCTACTGCTGTTGTTTTAAGGTGGATGCATCACCTTTTATATGCTTATCAACATAGACTGCTGAATGAATTGTATTCATCAATAGTATCCCCCTGTATGTTGATTGATGACTTGTATTTGCTTGTGTATCCTTTAGTAATTATGACAGCCGTCGTTTGTATCCATGAGATATCAAATGTCAATTATAGGGGAGTTGTTACTTTTACATCTTAGCCATTGTCATCACTCATGAGCAGGATAATGTGTTAACCTCAACTAGAAGGTTGTCGGCTACAAAGAAGCTTTAGCCTTTTACTATTCGTTATAGATCATCACCCGTAGGAGCATTCTTGTGTATGTGGTAACTCCCTCATCATTAATAATGATCGTTAGTATTCGTCACCATCTTCTCTCTTATTTGTAGAAGATCTTCCATACTATCGATACACAGTATATGTAGCTATACATGCAAAGGAGGGTGATAGATTTATTGGACGTTGAATGGTGATTGATTATAGGAGTACTATGACATCCACATCTATTGATAATCACCCGCCTATATATATTATTGTGCATGAGATGCATTTTTCATCACAAAATAGTAAATCCTTATATTCACCACGATCTTTTATCTTTTTCCTATGAAGGATACACCACACTAGTGATGCATTCACTATCATTGTTCATAGATAGGATCATTATAAGAGCGAAGAATTCCCCTGTAGTAGCTTGTAGGAATTTACACTTTAATGTGGTCATCTTATATTCGTAGGTATTTGCACTTGATGTGCCAATCAATCACCTTCTGTTTGCAAGGGATATATGTGTTTGTATGATAACTTAGTTGCATTCATTCACTTCTTCATGCATGTTGATTGTCGTTGCTTGCAGATTTGATTGCATGATTGACATAGATGTTATTTGCATGAAGTTCAACTTTGGAGCTTTGCTCATCACCAATGATATTCAGCATTTTATTGATGTTACTTAAAAACATCTACTTGCATTTTGACATTCATCTATCCAATGTCAATTTCTCAACTATTTGATCCTTGTTCATTTCAAATTTCATGTCGTTATGAGTTCAGTTCAGCTTGAGTCCAACTCAAGTCTTACACAAGACCTCCATGTTCGTTCATATGGCAAGTCTAAGTCCTCACTTGGTTTAAACCAAGTTCATGTTTATTATGCTTAAGTTATGATTCATTTGGGTTTTGAGTTCAATTAAATTCATTGCATCAAGCTCATTTTTGTTCAAACAAGTCCAAGTCCAATCTCATTTTTGTTCAAGTCCTTGGATTTTCAATCCAAATTTCGGTAGCCTCCCGGCGTTTTCCCCGTTTAGGGGAAAAATCAAGAGGCAACCTTTCCCATCGACGCTACGTGAGCACTTCAGGTAGGTGTCAAAAATGACACCGCGGTCGCGAATGAAATTTTTTATCCCCGCTTGCTACGTTAGCATTTAAGGGTTTTTATGTTTGTTTATTATAAGAAGAAAACATGTTAGAAATAAACACATATTTCTCCCCTCTGCACCACGTGGGCGTTCAGGGGTACTTATATAAAAATAAAGAAAAATAAGAATAAAAACACTTTTTTTATCCCCTTCGCCGCAAGCGCCGCACCGGTTTCCCGCCCTACAACGCTACTTGAGCGCCTCGGGGGTTTGACGGCTCGTTGCTAGCATTGAAGAGTGATCCTTATCTCGTCGCAAGCATCGCACCGGTTTCCCACCCTAAACGCTACGTGAGCGCCTCGGGGGTTTGCCGGCTCGTTGCAAGCATCGAGAAAAGAATCTCTTTTTTATTATAATTAATTAGAATTAATGATAATTAATTATAATTTAAAAATAATTAATTATAATTATAACAATTCATCATATTTAATTATAATTGATAATAATTAATTTTAAATTAAAAAAAGTTAATTATAATTAATCTTAATAAATTATGGTTAATTATTAATGATAATATTTAACCATAATAATTATAAATTAATTATAATTTGTTTTAATTTAAACTAATTATTATTGATAATAATTAAATATAATTAAGGTAATTAATTATAATTAATTATAATTAACTGTTATTAATAATAAATAATTATAATTAAAAATAAAATAAAATAAAAAAAGTTATTACTATTAATAATGATAATACTATCATTAATAGGAATATTAATATAAATATTATTGTTAACAATAATATTAATATTAACATTAATAATAGTAATAATAATAATAATAATAATAATAATAATAATAATAATAATAATAATAATAATAATAATAATAATAATAATAATAATAATAATAAAACATCAGTATTAAAACCCTCAAAAATCTCTACCTTATCTTAGAGATCGGATATGGCTAAGTGGACTGAGTTGAATGGGTTGAGTGAGTGAGCTGAGTGAGTTAGGCTCTAGGTTTAAGTGGGTTGAGTTGGAGTGAGTGGCTGAGTTGAGTGAGGGGTTAGGTATATGATATTAGGGAGAGGGGGGTTCGGCCACAACAGAAAGGAGGAGATCGGAATGGGGGTCTCGGCTCAGGGACGAACGGGAGGAGGCAGGTAAGGATGCTCTCTCTCTCTCTCTCTCTCTCTCTCTCTCTCTCTCTCTCTGCTAAGGGAATCGGGATCGAGAGGTGCAGTGGGGGAGGCGAATGTGTCAGAGAGGTGGAGGTCGGACAAGGCGGAGGTGACGGGCTCGGGAAGGAGATCTGGGTCGGTTCGCAGAGAAAGAAGGAAGGAGGCGGGGTTTCGGCCTGGTGGAGTTCGGTCGTGGGAGAGGAGTTCGGGAGCAGAGAGGGATCGGGGGCTTGGAGTTCGGCAGAGACAGTGGAGAAGCAGAGAGCGGAGAGAGTGTCGTGGGAGCGCGAATGCTTCTCTTGGTCGGGTATTTAACGACGGGAGCTGGAGTGAGATCGAGATCTCTGCAGACGTGAGATAGGACCATTCGGCGCCGATTGTAGGATATGGGGCACTGTAGCAACGACGGGTTCTCAACTGGACTTGCGGCATGGGCAACGACAGGTAATCATTTTAGGCATTCTTTTATTTTGTTTTCTTTTATCTTGATGCAGGCAGATTTGGAGTCATCCTTCATGGTTGAAGATTTGGAGCATACGAATATTCGATAGTTGTTCGAGACTCATCCTTACACTGGAACTTTGATTCTCCAGTCATTTGGGAGAATTTTGTAGACTACAATCACTTGAACTTGTTGAGTCAAATTTGCCTTCGGGCTTCCTACAGTCCTTACTGACGGGTTGACGAAGTGGGGGTTCCGCTACTACGGCCTTTCTTGTGGCTTGTTGAGTAGACGGAGCTGCCAGCGATCCTACCATATTTGGGCGTGTTGGATCCGACCTTTTACACCCATTCGAACCTTAAGCTTTAGGCTGTCGAAAGACTTCAAGCTTTTTCAGCTCAATTTTATAGGAGTGTGTAGCCACAAAAGTCTCTTTTTTGACCTTTGAGTCTTGGTTTGTTGGAAAAGGTGTTGTCTCGATCTTTTGAGAGATCACCTGCATATACTTTGGAAAACAAATATTTGTATTCTTTTAGCACAAAAGAATATTTAAATTGATAATTTTAAATATTTATTCGGGGATCTCGACATGTAGCACGATGTCGACCCGAATAAATAATATCCCAACATCTGACTTGCACAAAGAGCGAATTCGGGCTATAATTACAGCCTAAATCAACATTGGAAGAGAGTCCGATGAGCAATTTAGAAACGGTTGTGGAATATATTTAGTTTTTGCTATTACCTCATGATCAGTCAAGAATAATTGGAATAAACATCTTTGTTTCGATGGGATAATTAACATGAATGGATTTTCAAAGTTGATTTTTTTTTCTTATGATTGTTTGTGCTAGAAAAGATAAAAAATAAGAAGATTTGTTATAAAAATTGATTTAGATGTAAAAATTCTGATAATTTGAAAAGATATAAAGAGGCTCGTAAGGAATTTAAGAAAGCAATTTACGATGCAAATAGCTTAGCTTTTAATGATTTATATAATATATTAGATACTAAGGGAGAAATATATATGTATAAGTTAGCCAAACAATGAAATAGGAGTAGTAAAGATTTAGTTCAGGTGATGTGTATTAAGGATGAAGATAAAAAAGTACTTTTCTTAGAAGATGATATTCAACAAAGGTGGATGAGGTATTTTGCTAAACTTTTTAATGAAGAATGTGAAAATACGATTGACTTTAGTGACTATATCACCATAAATGAAAATAAATATTTTTGTTTTTATCGGCGTATAAGTAAAACCGAAGTTAAAAGAGACTTTAAAGAAAATGAAGTGTGGAAAAGCTGTTGAACCTGATGATATTCTAATAGAGATGTGGAAATGCTTAGGAGGAAGGAATGTTTTGGCTTACTAAACTTTTTAATACTATTTTGAAGACTAAAATGATGACAGATCAGTGGAGAATGAGTGTGTTAATTCCTGTTTTTAAGAATAAATGCGATTTACATGAGTGTGCAAATTATAGAGGAATTAAGTTAATGTGTCATACTTTAAAATTATGGAGTTATGGAGCGTAGGTTGCGGCATGATACTAATGTTTCTCAAAATCAAATTGGATTCATGCTGGGTAGGTCTACTATGGAAGCCATGCATTTATTGAGAGGTTTGATGGAGAAATATAGAGAGAATAAGGAGGTCTACATATGATGTTTATTTATTTAGAGAAAACATATGATAAGGTTCCAAGAGAAATGCTATGGAGAGTTCTTGAAAAGAAAGGAGTTAATAATGTTTATATTCATATCATTGAACATATGTATGCTGGAGCTATTACTTGTGTTCAAACACAAGGTGGTTTGACCAAGTATTTTCCTATTTCGGTTGGATTGCATCAATGATCAGCCTTAAGTCCATATCTTTTTGCTTTAGTCTTGAATGTTCTCACTAGACATTTGCAAGAGGATGTGCCTTGGTGTATGCTTTTTGCTGATGATATTCTTCTTGTTGATAAGACTAGAGAGGGAGTTGAAGGTAAACTTGAATTATGGAGGTCAACTTTAGAGTCTAAAGATTTTCACTTGAGTAGATCTAAAACTGAATATATTGAGTGTAATTTTAGTAGCAATAGACCTAGTGAGGGGATTGTGACTTTGGGCGATCAAGTCATTAATAAGAGTACACATTTTAGATATCTTGGATCTATTGTTCAAAGTGATGGTGAAATTGATAGGGATATTATTAGCAGAATTCAACTTGGATGGTTGAAGTGGAGGAATGCATTGGGCTTATTGTGCGATAGAAAAGTCCCCCTCAAACTTAAGGGAAAATTCTATAAGATGGTGGTGAGACCTGCAATGCTTTATGGTGCCGAATGTTGGCCATTAAAAGAGAAGCATAATACTAAGTTAAGTGTTGCAGAGATGAGGATGCTTAGGTGGATGAGTGGCTTGATCCTTAGAGATAAGATGCGAAATGAGCATATACGTGAAAAAGTTGGAGTAGCTCCAGTGGAAGATAAGATTAGAGAGAGTCGCCTTAGATGGTTTGTTCACATTAAATGGGGGCTTTCCGATGACCCGGTTAGGAAAGTTGAGGTATTAGATTTGACTTATGTTAAGAAAGGTAGAGGTAGACCTAAAAAGACTTGGTTAGAAAATAATAGAAATGAACTTTCTTTATTATATTTAAATGAGAATTTGACTTTTAACCGGACACAATAGCCAAAAAGGATTCATGTAGCCGACCCCACGTAGTGGGACAAAGGATTGATGTTGTATTGTTTATTGGATGAGTATTATTTAATAATTCCTTTGATGCATATGGATAGTCAGGCATTGTATTACCATCGCTAGATATATTTAAGCAACCAGTTGAGTTCCTAGAGTTCTTTCTAGCAGAATATTCTACAACGTTTTGGCTATTCTCTAGAGATAATTGAACCAGCACTTGGAGACATACCTTTATATAATGCAGATCACAGCATTGCCAGTTTATTTGCTGATGAGATATAGAAGTGTTGGATGCAGAAATGATTTTGGCAACCCAGCTTGTGTACAAGGCTAATCAATTTGAATTGAAAGGCTATCAACTTCACGATCATCAAGGGATACTCTTGAGGAGTTCCTCAAATGTCTATTGCAAGTTCATTGTTGATCAAGTTCACAAGAAGGATTTGCTTAAGAATGTGGTTAAATGAATAGCCGCTGCCTCCATTGGATTGACTAGTGTAGTTGGATCTTCAGGGGAAGGACCTTGTGGGAAGGGGAGTAATGTTGTGAATACACATGTAATTAGTTAATAATTAATAGTGGAATAATTAATGAGAGTTAATTAGCTTAAGATAGCCTTGCAAGTCTATAAATAACCTCATTTAGAATGGGTAAAATATGAGATGAATGAAAAACTTTTTCTTTTCCTTATTTTTGGTGTGTTGAAGAGCTTTGAAATGTTTATTTCGGATCTTGGATTTTAACAGAGCATCCTAATTTTCTTTTACTTATATGATTAATTTACATTTATATACTTTGTACTGCATTTTTATTTTCATATAAGTTATTATTTGATTTAGGCATTGCCGTTTTCTTTTTAAGTGTTTGCGATGAAGCTTAGCAAGATGTGTTTTGGGTAGCTAAGAGTAGTTGCTTTTCTTTAAACGGAATTGCTAATGTATTTTTACTGATTCAGATGATTAGTGTTGTGAATCATGATAATGACGTATTGACGTACTCGGAGGCGGATCCAGCTTCTTTTTTTAGGGTGGGCAAAATTTTTTTTTTTGGGTGAGGGATTGGCAAAAATTCTTAGGATTGGTAAAAGTAAGGCAAAAAAGATTTTTGAGGAGGGGCAAAATGCCCAAAATATCCAAAATATTTCAAAATCTCCCCTCTAAATATTAAAAAAAAAAATTTTGAGGGTGGGCATTTGCCCAGCCTAAGCTATGGGTGGATCCGCCCATGGATGTACTTATTTGTTCTGCTTATTGCTCTTTTTTTGTTAGTACAGAAAGTTGAATCCTTAATTCACTTGATAATCAGACTATTAAAAAATATCATTCTAAATTAAATTTGTAAATATGAAAATCGGATTTACAAACCCTTATTTTGCATGGGTGTGGGCGGCAATTTTTTTAAAATCATGTTTTCATTACCAACATCTTGATTTTCTGTAAATTTTGTGATTAATTTGCATATATATATTTTTGTACTGCTTTTTTTTTTTCAAGTTTGTTTTTTTTAATTGGTGCATTAAAAATTTTCATTTAATTCACAATGAAGCTTAGTAGGATGTGTTTTAGGCTACTTAGAGTAGTTGTTTTCTAAACAGAATTTCAGAGCTTATTTACTGGTTTTAATGTTTTCAGAATTCAAATCATGATAAAGACAATTTTTTTTTCTGTTGATATCCTCTCTTTTCTTGAACATATAAATGCTTGGTACATATAATCTTAGCTTTTTTTTCACCTGATAACCAGATTCCTGCTCATTAAAACTTGCTTTGCTGTAGTGAATTGGCAAACATGGAAATCTGGCTAGGCAACCCATGTTTGCATTGGTGTCAGCAACACTTTTCTCTGTGTTTTTTGTTCAAGCTTGATTTATTTATAAACATCTTGGTTTTCTGTAAATTTTATGATTAATTTACATTCTTGTTATTTTTTACTGCATTGTTTATTTTCATTTAATTGGTTTTTTAATAGGTGCATCAACAATTTCTTAAATTTTCTGTGAAATGCAACATTATCTATGAGTAATATTAGAAACTTGCTAACAAGTATAATAAAATAAATAGAACAAAGTTGAACGAGGAAGAAATCCTAGAGTGAGAAGCTCTTGGATTTTATTAAACTGTAGAAAGTAAAAATGACTTAGTGTCTCAGGCCTCCCTTGGGCCCCTTATTTATAGGTTTAAGCTAGATTTAGTACTAAAAAAAACTATTTTTAAGCTTTACCTGTTGTTTCGTGTAAAAATACATGAGACGTGTAGTTAAAAAACATAAAATTGATAGTTGACTGAAGTTGGTAATGAATGAAGTCACCAAATTATTTAAATGGATGTGGTGGCAAGTTGATGAGTTCGTGATAGTTTTGGCAAGGTCAATGTAGCTTTGGTGGCTTTAAGCGGGCTTTGGTGAATTCATGTGGCTGAGGCGAATTCATACCATGATCATGATGAGTTCACGATGGAGTTTGGGTAGTTTTTTTGTATCCGTTCTTCTTATTCAACCTATTTGCATTGAATTGGGTCAACTTGATTTGAGATATTTTGGGTGGACATGCTCATCATTATTTTTAGTCTTTAGTCTATATTTTCTTTTCTTATGTTATGGCACATGTTAAATGATGAATTTAGAGAAAATGATCAAAATAATCCCTCAACTCTTTGTGAGGGATTAAAATGATCTCGAACTCTTTTGAGGGACCAATTTACTCTCTCAACTCCTAAAAAGGAGCTTTTTTAGTCGTAACATCAAATTTTGGGGTTAATAGTGTTAAATCAAGGGTTATTTTGGTTATTTTTTAATTAAATTATTTATTAAATATAATTTTCAAGTAATATTATTTTTGTTAAATATTAAACATTTCTTTAATAAAAAATTTTATTAAGAATTCTAGTCTATAATGATTCTAAATTAAAATTAAAATTTTTAATAAAGTTTGAAATTAAAATTATAATTATTAATATTTTTTTATAAAAGAAATATTTAATATTTTTTTAAATTACTATCACTTGAAAATTATATTTGATAAATAATTCAATTAAAAAATGACTAAAGTATCTCTTGATGTAACACAATTTACTCTAAAATTTAATGTTAGGACTAAAAAGACCCCTTTTAAAGGAGTTGAGAATTTGTCCCTCAAAAGAGTTGGGGACTATTTTGGTCCCTCACAAAAAGTTGATGGAGCATTTTGATCATTTTCTTGAGGAATTTAATTATTTGATTATATACATTTTCATAGATATGTCCATTCCTTTTGTTTTATTTTCTTCTTTTTGGAACTTATGTCTACCTACTTTGGAAGCATTAAAGTTGTGATTTCCTGGTCTTTATATCACATTAAGAACCATAAATGCCTGGTTCATTTACTTTTTCTAAATCTTTTTAATTTGCCATTTACTAGGTTGCTATGGGTAGGAGGCTTGGTATCGAAGAACCTCAACTTATGAAGATAATGCGAGCAACGCTTCACACACACAATGAGTGGTTTAAGCTGCAGATGGGAAAGGATAGATTCGAAGAGTTCCTTAAAATAGACCGTCTTAAAGAAGTCAATGCGCACTTTAAAGGTGATATTATGACTGAGGTACATGCGGATATTTCAGTCCGTGGTTTTTCCCAGAGCACCTCCAGTTCAAGTAACAAGCTGTCAGAGGATAACAACAGTCCATCGCAAGCCTCCTCAAATGAAAGCCTGTATGATGAAAATGCAATAATTAAAATTATGGTAAGCCATGCACTAACTGATTTATATATACTTCATTGGATAACAATGGAAACGAGTTCTTTTCGCTTTGCAGTCCCATAAAGTATGTCTTGTGCTGCATTTGTGCATACCGCATTGTTGAGTTATGATAGGAAATACTTGAGTTCACAAGTAACCTAAGGGTAATACTTGAGTTCACAAGCAAACCTGTCACCAATTGGTGAAAAACAATGAGAATAATGCGAAATCTGGATGAAACAGCCCAAAAGGATATATTGCGGTAGGAAAACCAAAGCCAAACAATAATGAAAACAAGATACAAGAGATCCTCAATTCGAGAGGAGGATCGTCTCTCCCAAATCTCTAGACAAGAGAGTCTAGAGCCCAAGTCACCAAGGAACCCTAATTGAGAACAAATCAAAACCAAATCCCTCCCTAAACATCTCATGCTCTTAATACAAAAACT
Source organism: Dendrobium officinale (assembly GCA_019514585.1). Taxonomy (NCBI): domain Eukaryota; kingdom Viridiplantae; phylum Streptophyta; class Magnoliopsida; order Asparagales; family Orchidaceae; genus Dendrobium; species Dendrobium officinale. The sequence goes on from CM033686.1 coordinate 9,687,104, forward strand.
TTCCTAATCTAATTTCCCTCCCAAGCCCTAGCCTCCCCCTCCTTTTAAATTTGAATTCAATTAGACTAGTGGGGCCCACAATGTGGGCGGGCAATAGCAAGGGTTGCAGACAGATTTCGTCTCCTATAAACCTGAGCCGGTCAGGGTGAACAGGCCTAACAAGTTTGCCCAAATCATTATTGTCTTTTTCAATTTGTAGTTGTCTGCTTTGTTTAGTTGAACATCATAAATAATTTAGTTTTTTTGGGAAAACAGTCACAAGGAAAAATTAAATGGTATGTAAGCCGAAAGTAGTTTTCTAAAAAAGGTAGTTTTGGAAGCTGATGCCGTGACTGTTTGCTGCATTTCTCCTTTGGGTGGTGGTCTTGGTTATATCATAACACTAGACGCATTGGTGTTGTGTCTTGCTACGAAGTTTGCTATGGCACACACCATAGTACTCCATACACGGCATGGTTGATTATCTCTGATGTTGTCTTAACAATAAAGTTTGATAGTTAGATCAATTCACCTTTTCTTGACTTACCTGTAGAAGAAAGTAGCTTATCAGTGCCACTCTAGGTAATTAAAAGCAAGAGTATGACCAAAAAAAAAAAAAAAGACTAGCAAAAAATCAAAACTAAGCATGAATGCCTTGCTCTAGGTAATTAAAGGATGTCAGCTAGCTTAATGCTTATTTAATATTATAGAGTTCTAATTAGCTTGTAGGCATGTTATATATCATATTTTAAGTTTGTTTGACAAAAAAGATAATGCTTTGAGTATTTTATATGTTATTAAGCATATTTGAGCCAAAGGACCATTCTTGATGAAAATTGATAAATAGACAACCAAACTATCTAAACTAAGCACTAAGCTTTGAATCTTGTAGGCCAAAAATTAGATGCAACCACTAACTAAAATGTACGAACAAGGCCCATGAGGCCCTCATTGCGGCTTTCTTGAATAATTTTGTGGCAAGGGCTTGTGTTGGGAATCTAAAAACTTCTCATGAAGGAAAAATTATGGAGTTCAGGTAATTTGAAGCTGCATCATGACTTTGGAGAAGAAAGGATCATACAATAAAGATGTTGGTAAGTATTGAATTCTAGAATAGTAAGCCTCATTTGTGATAGACAATAATGACATCTACTCATGATATTAGCGGCACGAGTCGTAGCCTTGAACTTATTTTTATTAAAAAATGTAAATTGTAGAAAGGAGGCTCAAGAAGCATGCTTTGCCAAAATTGTCAGAATATCAATCATCCCTTGGCATTTGTTCCCACGGTCATGAGGAGAATCCGTGGGAGGCTCACTTGGATCACGTCAATATCCTTCTATATTTGGGTAGATGAATTAGGAAGGATTATATTGAGGCAATTATGTATCAATTAGAAGTTATTTATTTCTTTATTAAGACATCTTGTATAGATCTATAAATAGGGATAATTTGTATAATAATTAGAAGGTATTTTTACCCTTCTCAAATTCTACGAATTCTAACATGGTATCAGAGACAACGGCCTTAATTGCCGTCGAAGAATGATCTTAGATCGTCGGAAGAGGAAGAGGAAAAAAGCCCGAAGCATTCGAGGCTTGATCGCTGCCAACTCCGTGAACGCCGAAGACGGAAGCTGAGACGGAGTCGAAGCTCCGATCCAAAATTTCGATCAGACAGGAAGGACAAGTTGTAAAAAAATCGTAGCCACGAAGGAGCCGAAGCGACGCTGGACCTAGAAGCCCGAAGCCTGAAGCCGAATGAAACCGGACGGGCCGAGCAAACTGTGACGAAGTCGAAGGAAGGAAGGAAGCGGCGGGGCCTTGCGGGACGGACGGGTCGAGCAAACCTCCTGTGAGACGGAGCCAAATGAAGGAAACATCAAAGCCTCTAGACGCAGGAAGGAGCCGCTCGGAGGAAGATACTAGATTGGATGTCGGAAGGCAGGAAGAAGCCAAGAGGCGAAGTCGCCCAAGAGAATCACAAGCTGAATTGATCCCGTTTGGAAGAATCGACCGCAAGAGCCGAGCTCTGCGGGCGACCAGGACGAAGCCCTTGCAGACGAAGCTTGCGAACGAAGCCCAATATGGACTCGGAGCTTGCGGAAGAAGTGGCTGAAGCAAAGCCGCACCGACGAAGCCGCACCGACGCTCAGAAGAAGAAGCTGTTTGCAGACGCTCGATTTGATCGGAAGCTCCTTCCGATTATCCTGTTCCGCTCAGATCCACAGAGACGCCCTCTCGATTATCTTAGATGGGCCGACAACAACAAGAAGTCTTAAATTAGATTTGAGACATGATTAAGGCCTGATATCAGCCTTTATTGCTGAATGCTGATATAATCAAATAAGCCTTTATTGCTGATACAAGCAAATCAGCCTTTATGGTTGATCAAATCAACTTTTATTGCTACCATAAATACAACCTTCATTGCTGGAAACCTGAGGGATACAAGTTCCCACAACCAGTCTTAATTGTCGGAATTTTGAGGATAGTATTCCATCATCGGCCTTCATTGCCGGCTTTCTCTGGTGGTTGATATCCTATCTATAACCAATGCAGGTCTACCTCTAAACGAGTAATTGCAAGCCGGTCTCCAGCTTGAGGGGGAGTGTCAGAATCTCAGTCATCCCTTGGCATTTGATCCCACGGTCATGATGAGAATCCGTGGGAGGCTCACCTGGATCACGCCAATATCCTTCTATATTTGGGTAGCTGAATTAGGAAGGATTATATTGAGGCAATTATGTATCAATTAGAAGTTATTTATTTCTTTATTAAGACATCTTGTATAGATCTATAAATAGGAATAATTTTGTATAATAATTTGAAGGTATTTTTACCCTTCTCAAATTCTATGAATTCTAACAAAAACTTTACCATTGTTGGTGGTGCACTTTAAGGCATCATCATGAGCCGTGTAAAAAATAAATTCATTTTAAAATAGATAATGAAAAATGTTGGTTGCTTGAACAATTGCATAAAATTCAAGATCATATGCCCTAAAGTCCAATTTAGGCCTAGACAAATTGGCATTGAAATAGGCAACAAGTCAATCAGCTTGACTCAAGATGGACCCAATGCCACGTTTGGAAGCATCACAATGCAATTCAGAAGGGCTGAGAGAAGTTCGGCAAAACCAAAACCGGCATTGAAGTGAGACATGGTTCAATGTCTTAAAATGCAAAATTGGCCTCTTTGGTCCCCTGGAATGGTGCGGATTCAAGGAAATCAATGACCAAGGCCATATTATGGCTGAAAGAAGGAATAAAACACCTGTAAAAAGGAGGCCAACCCATTAAAACTATGTATGTTAGTCATGACGCAGGCCTGAAGTTAATCTTGAAAGGCTTCAATTTTCACGGGATTGACCGAAAGACCATGCTATGACAATACTACATATTCCAAAAATTGAACACAGTTCACTAAGAAAGCACATTTGTGTAAAGTTGATCGGTGCAAAGCACTATCAAAACTTTTCGCTTGTGTTGGATATGCAAATCATGGCCAACACTATATAAAAGAATATCACAAAAGTAAATAATGACAAATTTACGTGATTCATGATTCACATAAATGTGTTTGGAGTATTCGTGATGCCGAAAGGCATAACAAACTATTTATATAAGCTTTCACGAATCTTAAAGGTTGTTTTCCATTTGTCTTCCAGACAAATTCAGATTTGATTGTAACAATTTGCTTAAAATAACCTCACGGTTGAGTCGGTTGAGCAAATCATCAAGGCGAGGAGTTGGAAAATGATATCATATAGTAATTTTGTTGATGCGCATGTACCACTCATTTTGGGGTACATGAGCAAGAAATTGATAAAATTAGTCATATATTCATGGACCGATACTGAACCTTGACATAAATTTTGGATACATTTATAAAGTTCCTGTTCATAGTTTTAAAACGATAAGAATGTGTTAACCTCAAACAGATAAAAAAAAATGAAAATTAAATCATACCTCTGCCGCCTGGATACCACAAATCCCGCCGAAATTCCGCCGAGGCGTTGTACAGCAGCGCCGAATCGGTCACCTCCCGGATATCGGCGTTGTACAGCAGCGCCGAATCGGTCACCTCCCGGATATCCTGCGACTCGCCTCGATCAAGCCTCCCTCAGCGTCGTTAAATATCCGACCCAAACGAGGCTCTGGTCGCTGCTCTCGGCTCTCCAACTCTACACGAAATCCTTTTCCCGTTCGATGCTTCCACGACTAGAGACTCGACTCCCGTAGCTGCTCCGACCAAATCCCGACCTCCTCTCCCACAGCAGCTGCCTCCGATCTCACTGCCCTAGTCCGACGCCGGAGCCTCCTTGCCCGACTGCTCCTCTCCAAGCCGCAGAGATCCCGCCGATTCTCTAGCCTCACCCGACTCCACCCCATCCCGATCTCACCAAGCCGAGAGAGAGAGAGAGAGAGAGAGAGAGAGAGAGAGAGAGAGAGATCCCTACCTCCATACCCGAACTCCCTTCCTCCTCCCGATCCCGTCAAAGCCGCAGAAGCTCCACAGCCGAACTCCTTGCCTTGCCCAATCTCCCTTCATGTCCGATCCTTCCAGTCCGATCGGAAGTTATAACATTTGGATCGGAAGTAAGAGCAAGAGCTCACTTGCTCTTAAGGTAATGTTCTCCCTTTCATGCTCTGTTTCGGTCAAATCCCGTAATTTTGCTAAAACAGAGAGAGATAGGGAGAAGGAGAGGTTAATTAGTCTTAATTAAAGTTAATATTAATTAAAACTAATATTAATTAGTTTTAATTTTAATTAATGTTTATTAATTTTAATTAATTATAATTATTTAAAATTAATGTTAAATTAATTTTAATTAATTATAATTAATTAACTATAATTATTAAATTTAATTATAATTGTTATAATTAATTATGTTTAATTTTAAGTAATTAATCCTAATTAATCTTAACTAATTATGATTAATTTTAATGGAAGTTAATATTAATTAATTATGATTAATTATTATATTTTTAAGTTAAAATTAATTAATATTGATTATTTATAATTAATAATTTTAATTAATTATAATAACTTATAAATAATTATAATTATTAAAGTAAACAATAAAATACCTCTCTTACCTTTTTCTCCCCCGATCCATGCCGACTCCGCGCAGGTATAAATTCTAAATCCTAAAACTCCGAGAACTCGTTTCGATGCATGCGGCTAGATAAAACGATCACCTATACACGCTTTTCTTAGCGTGGTGGGAGGGAGTGCGTCCTGACGCTTGCGACGAAGCGGGTAATCACCCAAATTCCTTCTTCGAAGTTCGTATCGCCTTGGAAACCCCGCCTATACTCGCTTTTCTTAGCGTGGTGGGAAGGGATCCCGGTGCGATGCGTACGACGAAGCGGGGATACCCATAAGTACCCGATTGCAGGGAAATAATTACTTTTCTTGCAAAATACTTTCAAAAAAATATTTTTTTTGCAAAACACCCATACACGCTTTTCTTAGCGTGGTGGGGGATCAAAAATTACACGGCCACGGTGTCCTCGAAAGAGGGCATCTACCATACACGCTTTTCTTAGCGTGGTGGGAAAGGCCCAGTTTTCCGTAGTTTTCCCCTAATAGGGGGAGACGCCTGAAGGCTGCCGAAATTTCGGGTGAAATATTGCTACATTTGGATTTGAACTCAAGAGAACAATTTGGGACTTGGACTTGATTGCACTCGGATGACATGCAATAACGACGAAAGACTTGTACCCGGACATTTGGACAAATCTAAATGACTTAATAAAATTTGAACTCAAGTAAAGTGAAATTGAACTGGACCTAAGCAAGAGCATGATTTGAACATTAAGCCGACAGGGCTTGGACTTGAAAAAAATATAAGAGAATTTGATTGAACTCAAAAGAACAAATGCAAAGAACATTGACTTGAGATTGTAGTTTTGAACAACTACAAGAGAACTTGCACTCGGACCTATTTGAACTCAAAAGAGACATGCACTGGAACTTGAACTCAAGCATAAACAAAGAACCAATACATAGAACTTTGAACTTAAGCTTAAGTTCAACAAGTTTGTTCGGGACTTAAACTTGCAAGCATTTGATTCGAATTCGAGCAAGCTCAATGTGACAACATGAGACTTTAACTTAGTAATTACTCCATGCTAAGTAGAGAACGAAATCTTTTTGATGGGTACCAATAATCAAACAAAAAGCTTGCATATTTCAACATATCATTGATTGCAATGAATGAAGCCTCTTCACAAGCAAATATTGAATAAAGAATGATATGTCCACAATCGACAGCAAAGAATGACATTGAAGTATCGAAAGATCAACATGACAATCAACATACAAATATCAATGAAGAAAGCTACACAAAAAATACAAGCTATGTTCAAAGGCAATAAAAGATCCAATGATTCATGAGCCAACACATGTGAAGGGATGTAAAGTCTTTTTGACAGTGAGGCGAGCCGCATGTTGAGGAGGATGATCAGCATGTGATGTATACAAAAGATACAACAATCCTCACAAATAATGTGGTCTCCTACCAACAAGTTCATTGTAATATATGATGAATATTAGGGACATCCCTACAATTAATGTCAATTCATTCTGATGATCAAGGTTTGGCAAATGTGTTGTTAAAAGACAATACAAATCTTGGTAATCTAAACTCACAGCGGCAAGTAGAGAGTACATACACTACTCCAACTACGTCAAGAGCTACAACGATCATTTTTGGGATGAACATCTTGACATCAGCAAGGGCACAATCATCCAAGGTAGAAGTGATGGGTTCTTCAAGCCAATAACGGAAAACAAGGAAGACAACATAATTGATAAAGCACTTATTGATTTCTATACGAGTTTTGGAAAGAGAAAGTCAGATCAAATCAAGATTGAGTGAATTTTAATTCAACTAAGTTATGAACATTTAGTTGGATAAGATTATAGAGGCTTACAAATTTCTTGATGAACAGTAGTCGTGCTTCCAACATATTGTCTGTGAGCAAATACAAAAGATCTACAACACATATGATCTCTTTACGAAGACAGATGTATGTGTCATATGCCACTGATGGGTAGATGTAGAAAGACTTCAGTAAGTGCAGTATCCTGAAGTCAATTTCAATCTATGGAGTACATCTACCTTCCTACCTATAGCAGTGGAGGATATACTATATGAGATCAAATACCACAACAAAATGCATGAAGAATACGACAAGTGCAATCTCTTATGACCTAAGGCAGGAGATTAGTTAGTGCATTACGATCCACCTGCATAAAGCAACGAGTAGTGCACGACAATCCACCTGTACGAAGCAGCGAGTAACTCTACTCAGAAGCTGCTATGCCACGCCACCGGATCTGCAACATCCGTACAAGCAGACAGAAGACGTCTATAAATATTCCAAAAATACCCCTTGCACGTGCACTATAAATTGTATACACATAGGTACACTAAAGGGGGAAATATATTCTCAACCCGCATGGGCCCCGGCGAGCGTGTTATTGGTACACATGTGACGTCTAGGGATGCTACGCGGGTTGACAAGTGAATTCAGGTTCGAAACCGATCCTTCTATACGGGTAAATAGAAGTTGACAGGGTTCGAACCAACAAACAAATATACGGTTATGGCGACCGTCATATTTGTCCTAATGCATTCATATTAGGCCTTCAAGGTCTATAACAATAAGAATTCACTATGAAGGGTATAAAGCATATGAAACCCGATCCTCTGTCGATAGCCAGACAGAGTCGACAAGGTTCAAGCCTTAAATGGAAATGACCCCGAACACCCCGATGATGGCCGTGTTGAATGCAGATCTCAACCAGAGGGGTTCTCAAATACTTTCAATTGTCTCCCAAAAGTCCATTTCAAATACTCCAAAGCTCCACCCAAAATACCCATAAAAATCCAAAAATCCAAAGCTCCACCCAAATACCTACACAAAATCCAAACTCCAAAAAATCCCAAAATTCCAAAAATATTTAAAAATGAAACTATCCATCCCAACGCTTAAAGCAAAATCCATCCACCCTCCGCAACAGTTTGCCGAGGTGGATAAAAATGAAAATTACTCTAGCTCACAAAGAGCCAAATGCCTAGTCAAAAATATCACTAGGATCCATTCTCAAACAATCTCTTGCCAGTAAGGACGTGGTACGTGTCCTCTAACCGGCAGTTTCGCCGCCAAATGGCACTGCAGGTAAACGGTTATGACCTGGGGCCCTCTGAACCGAGTGGTTTTGCCGTCAAATGGCACCACAGATAGCGGTTATGGCCGGAGCCAATATGCTCCTTAATGGCGTTAAATCCTTGAGATATGAATCAATAGGATATGATTGATAGGGCACAAAGCCCTTTGTAAGCTAAGGTGGATTCAAATTTGTCCCCTTAGATAAACATTCAACCCAGGTCTACAAGGTCCCCTTGGACGAAGCAACCCATGGCTGCTGACAAGGATCCTTCTGTCAGGTTGGGTCGACTACCTCCTCTGACTAAGTAAACCAGGGACCACGATGGCCCGGGACGACGGAACCATGGGATCTTGATCGGGTCTATCATTCATTCCCCCACCATCCGCTTTAAGTGCAGGATGGTGAAATTTCTATTTTGAATATCAAAATCTTTCTAAATTCCCAAACTTTCCAATTTCCAAATCCTAAACCCGTGCTGCTACTATATGCCAGATAACACGTATTTTATACGTATCTGATTGATGACTAGCCTTAATCGAAAGTTCTCTCTCGTGATCGGGAGGGGTAATTAACTATAGGGGCTTGCGCCTATAGGAAACCAGAACTCAAATCATAAAGTTCTCACAAAATGAGGGCGAAATCTCTGGGTAGTGTCTTATCTACAAACCCATCTGCCTTCCAAAATTTACCCCGGAACTTTGTTCGTTAAAACTCCCTCGCCGAATAAAAAGAAAAGCGAGTGGAGGCCGGGGCCGAATTTTCGGAGCCCACAGAATGCTTCCTTCATGTCGATCTTGAACGAGCCAACGAAGGACAAATTTCCTTAGGTGCCACCTATTTCACCCAGCCTCACATAAATATTCTTCAAAACTTGTAGCAGAGGCCAATAGGCCTTTTATACTGAAGCAAAAACAAAAAACGCAATCACATAAATGACCCGTAAGAACTAATAAGCTTGTCTGGAACAACTTTGGTTGCGTCATTTATTTTCTTCCCATGAATTAAATCTAACCAGTCGGTCCTCCCACAACTGTGATAAACTGGAAGACTATATGTTGAACTGAAGGTACTTTTACAACACTCGAGTATGTTTACACATATATCTGTTTCTTTTTCTGTAAAATTCAGTATAAATTGGGAGAATATGTTTACGCATATTTCTCTCTCTTTTTCTATAAAATTCAGTATAAATTCTGAATGTTAGGAAATTAATTTTAATCTGGAAAGACCTTCAATAGAAATAGTAACTAGATTAGCTAGTAATTAGAATATGGCAATCCTATCCTAGCAGACTATATGACTAGCATGCTATTTTCAGATGTTTGATAATGGACAGTTGACATAATTATTATCTTTCTAAATAAAGTCTTGTAACAACTGTTATGTTATCTTGAGAAGTTAACATAAAAGTTAAAAGAGTGACATATATAAGAATATTACAGTGGATGCATGCTTAGGAAGGCTTATATTATATAGACTGGTGCTATCACCATTCTAAGAAATATTACCTAATGTAAATTTAGGTGATTTGGATATATAAAATGGAGGCAAAATATATAGTAATGTGGTTGAATAGACTTAGGCTTCGTTTGGAAAGTTTTTTTTTACTGCTTCATAAAACAACTTTCTAGTACAAAAAAATAATTTTTTTATACTAGAAAGTTGTTTTAAGAAGCAACAAAAAAGTCATTCCAAACGAAGCCTTAATATGAATTGATTACAAAATAAAATAGTTGGAGTGAAGTTATCATGATTAGAAGTTGTGCAAAAAGATTTTTGCAACCTATAGTTGCAAAAATCTTTTTGCACAACTTCTAATCATGATTCATAAGATCGATCCAATATACTTGTGATAATGCAAATTACATACAACGACCAATGTGAAGATCTATGCTATAAATCTGGACACACCTGGATAACCAATATAAAATAAGAGAGTAATTCCATTTATGCTTCATTTGGGTTGGCTTTTTTAATGCTTCTTAAATCAGCTTTTTAGTACAAAAAAAAAAAAAAAACTTTGTACTAGAAAGCTGCTTTAAGAAGCAGTAAAAAAACTGTCCCAAATAAAACCTTAATTTCTATTCATTCTAAACTTTACATGTAGCTGACCACTTAGGTTTCATTTGGAATGACTTTCTTCCTGCTTTAAGAAGCAGCAAGAAAGCCGTCCCAAATGAAGCCTTATAGTGGGATAAAAGCTTCTTTGCTGTTGCTGCTGCTGCTGCTGCTAAACTTTTCTATATCAAATGCTTTGCAGGAATTCCTGGCCTTACCAAGGGCTGAAGCAATTCATCTTCTAATACAGCACAACGGGAATGCTGAGACTGCCATTCAACAGATGTTTTCGTAGCCTTCCACTGTACAGTTGTAAACTATGTTTCGAAGAAAAATTACCCATTCAATAGACACGCCATTGTTGGTGTGGTTCAGGATTTCTTTGTTCCTCATGACATCAACATTGTGCGATAGTGTATAATTCTTTGTATTAATATTTCCATCAGTTCTTTCACATACAGTTTATCGCTGGTAAGTTGTACATTAGCTTGTATATTATAGCTGGAGAGGAATCTGTAAATCATGAAATGAAACTACTGTTTATATTCTGAGTTTTCTATCATAAGCAAAAAAAAAAAAAAGTCAAAATATTTTGATATAATTTCTATGATGATGGGGTTGAAATTTATTGAATTTGCTTTTAGATTAGTGTTGTATATTAAGATTGTCATATCAATTTCAAAATAAATTCAATAATTTTGAAATAATTCCGATTTTCTTGGAGATGTTTGAATTGCTTTATGATATTTTTTCTTGGCATATCATCTTCAGTTGCTGTTTTTAATTACCCTTTTGGTGTTCCATTTGTAGATCATTTTCTGACTTTACTGTGTCAATTGGTTGCTTTTAAACTTAGTTCTAAATTCTAATGAACATCATATCTATCATTTGTGGTAAATTTGCTAATGGAAAAAAAAAAAGTTCAAGATATTATGATTTATTTAAAATTTATTGAATTTATTTTATGATTTAAAATTTATATTTATTTTATATTAAATCAATTAATTTTGATATTTATATTGACTAATATTTGATCTCTTTATTTTTAAAAATTAATTTAGGTTTTATTTGAAATAGCTTTTTTATTGTCTTATTTTTTAGATTGTAATAATATTTTTTTTATTTGCCAATTATTTTTTTGTTGTTATTTTTAATTGTATTTAGAAGTTATTTTTTACTATAGTTTTAAAAAGTTATATTCAGTTTTCTTGTTGCTTTGTAAAATTAATTCTTAGTATAAAAATATTTTGAAAGTAGAGAAAAAATAGTGATCTAAAGCTCTACCAAATGAAGATGTAGCTTTTTTTTTTTTTTAATTTAGACAGTGGCCCATCTTTGTGAGAAATTATTTTTTGCAGACATCGAGCCTTTCGGAGGGTCAGAACGTGTCACGTCACCAGGTACACAGTGGGTATACAGCCGCGGTGCACATCAAAGGGGTGAATTGACGTGTTCTAATTCGTCTTCGAACGGCGTTCATATCGGCACAAAATAATTTTACCATCTTTGCACCCTTAAAACCATCAATATGAAGAAATGATATTGATTCAAAGATGATTTAGCCCAATTTTTGTCATGATTTTGATGAAGCTAATGTCCATTGGTTTAATCTATTAGATTTTTATGATTTTTTTTTTGTCAAAATGAGCATTTGAATTCTACTCATTAGTATTCTCAAATATATATTTTATTAGTGAGTTATAAAATTAAGAGTATCTCCTATAAACTTTAATAATCCCTTCAATCTATTTTGGAAAGGAATTCTTATTTGAAAACTCACTTATTGAAATCTCCTAAAATAATTAGTGTAGACATTATTGCTTGTGAGTTAGTACAAAAGATTTAGGCATTGAAGGTGAGCAACTCTTTGGGACTCCACCGTCCAAAGTTTGATCTTCACACTTCTTTAATCGTTCAAAGTACCAAGATTAGTTAAAACCTTGTATTCAAAATCCTATATATATATATATATATATATATATATATATATATATATATATATATATATATATATATATATATATATATATATATATATATATATATATATATATATATATATATATATATATATATATATATATATATATATATATATATATATGACCAATAACCCCACCGGGCTTAGGTGGGTTGGTGGGCGTGTTTGGTTGGAAACCCTCATCCCAAGCTCGAATCCCCTCTCATACGGCACGATACTTAAGTAGAGAGAAAAGAACTGTGGGTCCTGCACCTGTGGGGTTGGTTGCAGGTAGACCCGTTGAGGGATTAGTGGAGATCGCCAAGCGCGTCACAAGCTGACGTGGCAGCGGGCCGATACCCCAGTTCAAAAAAAAAAAAAAAAAAAAAAAAAAAAAACTATATATATATATAATATTTATGTATCCTAAAGTCTTGCTACCCTATTAATGATAGTTACAGCTGGAGTTCCAGCAAGAAATTGTGGGGTGGAATGAAAATTTGTGGTCATGAGGTCATCTACGTAAATAATGAGGTTATCTATCATTGTCATGATGCATTCAAGATGTTGCAAGTGATGCTAGCCATATAATTTTTGTTTTGCATTAATGTAATTTTTTTCGGTCAACTTGTTCTGGTCAATGAAAAAAAAATTATTATTATTATTAGAACGGGACATCTATCCGCTGTCACTCCAAAGGGAAAGTTTGGCGGCATAACTAATCTCTCAGCGGGACACTAGCAAGGCCACCCACCGGCATCGGACCAACACTTGCTTTGCCCCGCTACAGAGGCGAGTCCGTAGTAGAGGAGATTTCCACCCGGGATAGAAAGTTCCTAATCGTGCTCGCCCATTAATCACCCTAAGCCTCGATGGCTAAAAAAAAAAATATTAAAATAATAAAATCTTCCTGTTGATTCTATTGTTATTGTTTTGATCAACTAAGGGAGATGATTGTTAAATTGTTATTTAAATTAGAAAATTTATATGTATTAATATTATTATTTTGGACACGATTTGGCCAATAAAAAAGCTCTAAGAATATCAACTCGATCTCTCTATCAGTATAGCTTCATTCAAACAATTAGGTAGGATTTTTTTACTCAATTTAGTTTCATTTTTTTATTATAGATGATCAATCATATTATAATTAATTATTTTAAAAAAATAAAAATAAATACAGGCTATAATTTGGCATCCACATGTGATCATGAAATGTGTAGAAGGCAAATTGGATTTGTTCTTCATCGAATTGATTGGGTGTGAATATTGATTGGCAGATTGGCTTAAAGGCTTCATTTAGGATGATTTTTTTGCTGGTTTTTAAAGTAAATTTTTAGTAAAAAAATTTTGTACTAAAATTTTGTTTTAGAACACAGTATGAAAGCTGTCCCAAACGAAACCTTAGTCAATTCTCAAAATTAGTTTTTCTATATTTTAAATTTTTCTTTGGAAAAAAAAATAATTTTTTTAATATATTTTGGTTCAAATATTTTATTAAAAATTGATCTTGATGAATAGGAATATTATTAAATTTATTTTGAAATAAGTTAAAGATATAAGAAATTTTATTATATTTATGTCATAATAAATTCAACGTTTTTATATTCATTTTTATCAAGATTTTGTTCAATTTTTTCTTAGTCGTTTTTTTTTTTTTTTGTTTTTTTGTTTTTTTTAAATAATGAGCGCAGATGACTTCAAAGTCTAGAAATTCAAAAGAAAGTGAAATTCCAATACTAAAGGCTTTTATGAAGGTCACCTTTTTTGTCGGTCTTCTAAAATTTATTTGTTTTTTCCTTCCATTATTGCTTTGAACGCTTTTTTTTCCTTCTCTCTCTCTCTCTCTAGATTTAGGGAAGTTGGTGAGTAACATAATCAGACTAATACCTTTAAAAATAAAATAATAATAAATATAAACAAAGTGAAGAACAAAAAATGCATCAATATTTAGAACAGGAAAAAAAGTAATTATGAAAATAAAATGAATATCGAGAGGTTGTAAATAAAATGATTAAAATCATGAGAAGAATATTTATATATATTGGTAGATCGAGATGAGTGAGCAAAATGACTAATAGAACAATTTTTATACATCATTAAATTTTGCTGAATACAATTAATTCTTTTGAGATTTATCTTAATTAAAAAATTATGTCTTAGCTTTTCACAAAGAATCAATACACAAGTATATAATGAAAATTTATAATAAACACTAAAATTTTTATATGAAAACTCCAAAAAAAGGAGAAGACTATGAAGCTCGACCCAAATGACCGAAATGATTTATTGTGTAGATATGTTACAAGAGTTCTCTCATTCCAATTAATTTGAGAAGACGACATTATAAAATATATTACACAAATTTTTATTTTTGTAAATGTGGTAGAAAATATTGGAGACATAACAATTAGATGTAGTTTATCGAGCAATATTATTAATAGTGCGACGATAGTTAGGAAGATGATAACAAGATGATGGTGATCAGGTATAGCAGAATAGATTACGATAATCAAGTAACATTAGTGAATGATGACAGTCAAGTGATGATGGTCAAATAATGGAGAAATTATTTTGTACGGAAGTCGAACACAATGTTACGTCCTGAGGCGAATCAGGTGCAGCCACGTCAGCAGTACCGAGCCGCGGTATACAGCGAAGAAGTGACGTGACACATTCTAGTTGGTATCTGGATGGCGTTCCGCTTTCGCACATAATAATTAATCCAAATAATGGCAATCTGGAGGCAATGATTAGGTAACAAAAGTTGAGCGGTGTTTTTCGAACAATAACTAGTGGTGATCATGTAAGACTTAATAGAGTTCTCTAACTCTTTGCATAAACTCGCATCATAATTTATGTAAAAGAATTCAAAACGAAAAAACTTGATTTTACATAAGTCTTAAATCCTCAAGATCTTAAACAAGATGATTTTCACAATCTTTAATCGGAAGAAAAACATACCTTGATTCATTTTGAATTTGTCGAATTTCGAACTATGGTTTATCTCCCTTCTCCCTTCACTTTCTTCTATCATGAGTTAATCAACTATGGAGCAAGATAACTCCTCCTTATGAGAGAGAGAGAGAGGACCAATAGTTATTTCCTACGGATTTTTCATAATAATCCCTCATGAGAGTTATTTTACAATAACTCATAAAATAACTCATAGGAGTTATTTTACAATAAACGCTCATATGAGTTATTTTACAATAACTCATAGGAGTTATTTTATAATAACCGCTCATAGGAGTTATTTGATCAAACGGTCCATAAACGAATGATCAAATTATCTTTTCTTGACCAATAGAATTTAAACATAAATAATTAAATTATAATAATTCAAATATATGGGCCACATAATGGTTTATATAATTAAATATATATTCTTAAATAATTATTGCGACGTCTCGCATAATTAATATATTTAATTATTCTAACATTCTCCCACTTGGCCCATATGAAATTATTCAATTAATAATTTAATTAACATAAGCGCAATATATAAATCCTTTTTCTTAAATTGGTCAAATCATAAATTCATTGTTAAGTACAAAATTAATACGAAACATGGCGGTCATACACCATTAGTTCGATGTATTTCCTTCCATGTATCACGATACTAATCTTATACTTAATATGAAGCATAATAAGATGCACACATAATGGTCCATCAATAATGTCTTTATAAAGACAAATCCCGTCAATATTCACATAAACATTTATGTGTACACATCATAATAAACAGGATACACTAATTATCAGAAACAAACTAAAAGAGCTCAAAGTATCAAAAGATATAAAGAGCAAATAAACATAATTTTAATAAGGATTTTCAGTAATGCCCATCCTAACAACATGTTCATGAAATGTCTTCGGTGGCAACCCTTTAGTTAATGGATCCACAATCATAAAATTGGTGCTAATGTGCTCAAATGATACTCTTTGTTTCTGAACTTCTTCTTTAACGCCAAAGTATTTTAATTCCATATGTTTAGCACCCTTTGAATATTTGTCGTTTTTAGAAAAGAAGACTGCTGCGGAATTATCATAATAAATTTTCAGCGGCTTGGCAATACTGTCAACAACTCCAAGTCCTGAAATAAAATTCCGCAGCCATAATCCTTGAATTGTGGCCTCAAAACATGCCACAAATTCAGCTTCCATTGTGGATGCAGCAATGACAGACTGCTTCGTACTCTTCCAAGATATTGCTCCTCCACTTAAGAGAAACACATATCCAAATGTGGATTTTCTAGAATCCAAACATCCAGCAAAATCTGAATCTGAATATCCAATCACCTCAAGGTGATCAGATCTTCTAAAAGTGAGCATGTATTCCTTTGTTCCTTGTAGATATCGTAAAACTTTCTTTGCAGCCTTCCAATGATCAAGCCCTGGATTACTTTGATATCTACCCAACATTCCAACAGCAAAACTTATATCTGGTCTAGTACAAGTCTGAGCATACATTAAACTTCCAACAATAGATACATAAGGAATTTGTTCCATTTCTTTATGTTCCAATTCATTCTTTGGGCATTGCATAAGGCTCAATTTATCTCCTTTCTGAATTGGAACAATACTTGCTGAACAATTTTCCATCTTAAATCTCTCAAGAACTTTATTAATATATGCTTTCTGAGACAATCCTAATATTCCTTGTAATCTATCACGAAATATTTCAATTCCTATCACATAGGATGCCTCACCCATATCTTTCATTTCAAAGTTATTTGAGAGAAATTTCTTAGTTTCATATAATAAACCAAGATCATTAGTAGCAAGCAAAATATCATCAACATACAAAATCAAAATTATAAACTTGCTCCCACTGACCTTTAGATATATACATCGGTCAACAGTAATTTCTTTAAATCCAAAAGAAGTGATGGTATTATTAAACTTGAGATACCATTGTCGGGAAGCTTGTTTAAGTACGTATATTGATTTCTTAAGTTTACACACCATGTGTTCCTTTCCTTCAACTGAAAATCCTTCAGGCTGATCCATATAAACTTCTTCCTCTAAATCCCCATTAAGAAAGGCTGTTTTCACATCCATTTGATGTAACTCTAAATCATAATGAGCTACTATCGCCATAATAATTCTTAATGAGTCCTTCTTAGAAACTGGAGCAAAGGTCTCTTTGTAGTCAACACCATCTTTCTGAGTAAAACCTTTGGCAACAAGTCTAGCCTTATATCGTTCAATATTGCCTTTTGAGTCACGTTTGGTCTTAAAGACTCACTTACACCCAACTCTTTTAGAACCTTCAGGCAATTCAACGATGTCCCAGACTTTATTATGATCCATTGATTTTAACTCTTCTTTCATGGAATCTAACTACTTATTAGAATTTATACTTTCTATGGCTTGTGAAAATGAAACTGGATCATCATCAATTCCTAAGTCAAAATCTGACTCTTGAAGATAAACCATATAATCATTCGAAATAGCAGATCTTTTAACTCTGGTAGATCTTGTTAATGCTACTTCTTGTGATTCATTAATTATAGGTTCATTGGTGACAATTTCATTTTGGGATGTATAATCATTCATTTGCTCATCTTATATATTGTCAAACTTTTCAACAACAGTAGGAATAACAACTTTATTAGAAGTGATGGGCAAAGGAATTTTCACTCCAACTTCTTTAACCTCTACATTACGAGGTTCTATACTCCCACTAATTTCATCATTTTCAATGAACCTAGCATTTCCAGTTTCAACAATTTTCGTACTATGATTAGGACAATAAAATCTATACCCTTTAGATTTTTCTGGATAACCAATGAAAAAACCACTGGTTGTTCTTGAATCAAGTTTTCTTTCATGTGGATTATAAATTTTTATTTCTGCTAGGCAACCCCAAACATGCAGGTGCTTTAAACTAGGTTTTCTTCCTGTCCACAGTTCAAAAGGGGTCTTTGAAACTGCCTTACTAGGAACCCTGTTTAACAAATACATAGCGGTTTTTAAAGCTTGCATCCACAAAGATAAGGGCAAAGAAGAATAACTTAACATACATCTAACCATATCCATTAAAGTACGATTGCGTCTTTCTGCAACACCATTTTGTTGTGGTGTGCCAGGCATTGTGTATTGAGCACAAATGCCACGCCTTTCAAGAAATTTAGCAAATGGACCAGGACATTGTCCAGATTCATCAAACCTTCCATAAAATTCACCACCTCTAACAGACCTTATGATTTTCACTTTTCTATCTAATTGCCTCTCAACCTCATTAATAAACACCTCAAAGACGTCTACTGATTGAGATTTTTCATGCAATAAATAGATATAACCATAACGTGAAAAATCATCAATAAAGGTAATAAAATATTTTTGACCACTAAATGAAGGCATATCAAAAGGTCCACATATATCAGTGTGTATGATTTCAAGAAGCTGTGTGCTTATTGTGGCTGCTTTCTTAATTGTGTGTTTAGTAAATTTTCCTTTAATACAATCCACACAAATACCAAGATCAGTGAAATCCAAATCAGGAAGAATTTTATTTCTCACTAATCTTTGTATTCTTTCTTTGGATATATGACCCAAACGTTTATGCCACAAGTAAGCAGAATTTTCATTCATTAAACCACTTTTTGTTCCAATATTATGATGCAAGGTTAATAAAGTCTCAGCAAATAAATTATCAAGTTTTAATTTATATAAACCATCACAAAGCATACCAGAACCAATAAGTTGATTACACTTAAATAAACTGAAACATCCACTTCCAAACTTAAAACAAAAACCAGCTGTATCAAGTTTCGATAAAGAAACTAAATTTCTAGAAACAGAAGATACATAAAGAGTTTGAAAAAGATCTAAATGATGTCCAGTATCTAAAATCAAACGATATGTTCCCCAATGGCTTCAACTTGAGCTTTGACTCTATTTCCCATGAAGACAAACTTTTCATTTGGCTTTATGGTTTGGATCGTAAGAAATCCCTACATCACATTTGAAACATGAGTGGTGCAACCAGAATCAATCCACCAAGTATTATAAGGAACCTCAGCCAAATTTGATTCGAAACATACAAAAGCACTAGGCTTACCTTTCTTTTCAAACCAAGCCTTACGTTTTAGGCAATCTTTCTGATAGTGTCCACGCTTGTGATAGAAATAACATCTATCATTCTTTGGTTCCTTCTTTTGGATTTGGACAGATGACACATTAAGCTTTAGGTGTCCTTTATTGTCCTTTGGATTTTTCTTTTCTGATTTTCTTTTAAAATCTGGTTGACCTATGAGATTAATTGAGTGAATTCCTTGTTTCTTAAGCCTTGATTCCTCCTGAATAAGCATACTTTGTAATTCGGTCACATTCCATTTATCTTTAATAGTATTATAATTAATTTGGAATGGACCATATTCAGGAGGTAATGAGTTATAATAAACTGTACAAGGAAGCTTTCACTCACTTTCATTCCCATAGTATTCAATCTTGCTGCTATATTAGTCATTTCAGTAATGTGCTCATAAATTGTACGAGAACCATTAAATTTCATGGTGGTTAACATACCCATTAAAGTTCCAGCACGTGACTTATCAGCAGACTCAGATTGAGAAACATTCTCCACAGACTTCATAAATTCTTTAGCATTATCTGTTATTGGAAGTGTTGGCTTAATAATGTCTGCTACAGTCATCCGCATAAACATTAGGCTTAATCTATTTGATCTTTCCCAAGCTTCATGAAAAGATCTTTCTTCAGCACTACTTGTATCAATAAGAGCAGTAGGCTTATTATTAAGTAGTGCAAAATCCAGATCCAAAACACCTAAATGAAACTGGATTTGTTCACTCCATTCAGAATAATTAAGCCCATTGAACTTTATAATAGATGAAGCTTGCGAATGAAGAATTACAGAATTAGATGCTGCAAAATAAAATACAAGACTCTCACATATCGATGATTTGAAAATTAAATTTAAAAACATAAAAACAGATTCAGATAACATTTTTCATTAATCAATAAAATGTATATTGAAGTTCTCCTTTGGGTGATACTACAATATACAATGGTAATCATAATTGATGCTTAAAATAAAATTCTCATAATTGATAATTATACATACTCCAATTAAATATATTTGCTATCTTTGGATATACTAAATATATTTAATTAAGTATGATAATTTATCACATTTATATCCAATAGTACAAAATGACTAATCAACCTTTGGGCGATTCTTAAATATTTTGTAGCAATTTGAATGTTAATTACTCGTGATAAAAATTTTATATAATATTATGTCATTCTGTTAATAGCATCGCATACTCACGAGTAATTAAATATTATCTAATTGATATTTATGAAAACTTTCTAGTTTGACAACTTTGGTGATTAACAAACTATGCTTGATATAAATATCAAATTAAATAATTATGATGATGATTATTTCAAATAAATGAAATACATAAGGAAAATACTTAATGTATATAATTACATATACGAACAAAATCTCTTTAAATGAAATATGGATTTACGTCATTAATTTTAATATGACAAATCCATTCATAATGAAATAAATAACATAAATTATTTCCAAAAGCAAAAAATAGAAACATAATTAATTTGCCATGAATTAATCAAGGCAAAATTATGATTCAATAATTGAAATCGATAACAAATAATATGAATTCGATTTCATTAGAAAGAATCATCGAAGAAATTAAAGAAAAACTTAAACGAAAAATCACTAGTTTTCAACCATGCTCTGATACCACATGTAAGACTTAATAGAGTTCTCTAACTCTTTGCATAAACTCGCATCATAATTTATGTAAAAGAATTCGAAACGAAAAAACTTGATTTTACATAAGTCTTAAATCCTCAAGATCTTAAACAAGATGATTTTCACAATCTTTAATCGGAAGAAAAACATACATTGATTCATTTTGAATTTGTCGAATTTCGAACTATGGTTTATCTCCCTTCTCCCTTCACTTTCTTCTATCATGAGTTAATCAACTATGGAGCAAGATAACTCCTCCTTATGAGAGAGAGAGAGGACCAATAGTTATTTCCTACGGATTTTTTATAATAATCCCTCATGAGAGTTATTTTACAATAACTCATAAAATAACTCATAGGAGTTATTTTACAATTAACGCTCATATGAGTTATTTTACAATAACTCATAGGAGTTATTTTATAATAACTCAAATGAGTTATTTTATAATAACCGCTCATAGGAGTTATTTGATCAAACGGTCCATAAACGAATGATCAAATTATCTTTTCTTGACCAATAGGATTTAAACATAAATAATTAAATTGTAATAATTCAAATATATGGGCCACATAATGGTTTATATAATTAAATATATATTCTTAAATAATTATTGCGACGTCTCGCATAATTAATATATTTAATTATTCTAACAGATCATTGACATCAAATGTGAAGTAGAACTTTAAAATTCTTCAAATCTTCAAGAATATGGGGCTTGCTTGATTCATCTAATTGAATCACTCAATTTAATTATAAAATGGCTGAAATTAGACATGTGATGATTATGAATTTAATTTTAAAAATTTTCATTGCAAACATTTTATTAAATACCAATGACTTATTAGTTCTTTTTGTTGAAAATTTGATTTATAATGTGCTGAAAATTCATTGGGAGGTTCCTTATAACTTGTAAGATGTGAACAGAGGTGGAAGATCCTTCGTTCAAGTCTTTTATTCTGGCGTAAGCTTCACGCTTCAGTCTACGTTTTAATATATTTTATTATTTTAAGGAATTTTTTTTTAATTTTTTGGGAGGGGGAATATTTTAAATAATAGATTATAGATTTCGATTAAAATTGCGTTTAAACTTTCAATTTTTTTAAAAAAAATTGGTAAAGAAAGCGATAGTTATTAAATGGATATTTAAATGTATATTTTATAATTTTTTAATTAAAAAACAATAGAAGTAGTTGTTTAAGTTTTAAATATAATATTTATTTCAGGTAAATTAAAAAGAAAAAGTAGCAAACAAGTGATTTTTATTAATATTTAAGTATTTTTCTCTTTACTGACGACAAAGTTACAGATGAAGATGCCTCCACTCATATTAAATAAACTAAAAATTAAAAAACAAAATAAACAGAGGAAAAATTATTGATACAAATTAAACTGAAAAACTAAAAAAAAAAAAAAACAAAACAAAATAAACTGAAAAAATAAAACGATCAAATATCTTACCTAACTGAGCCGCGAAAACTGAAAAAAGTGCAGAACGTAAACGGGTTGTTAGTGGGCCAAATTAATCGAAATTAACGGGCTGACATTGAACCAAATCAACCGAAATTAAATAAAATCTTAATTTTTTTAACATTTAAGCCCAGTAAAATAAACTCATATACATAAGATTTAAATCCAAGACGTCTTATTTGATAGTCAAAACTCTCAATCGAAAAAAATAAGATGAGCTGAGTAAAATTACTGAGTAGAACAAATACGAGATACGGAAACGTTTCCCATATTCTGAAATATGCTAATTCATATTTTGTGTTAGCTCTTTTTTAAATTTTATTTTATTTTGCTCTGTTTACTGAATTTATTGCTCTTAAGCTGCTTTGAAGATTTCTCCCTAA
Organism: Dendrobium officinale; assembly: GCA_019514585.1. Taxonomy (NCBI): domain Eukaryota; kingdom Viridiplantae; phylum Streptophyta; class Magnoliopsida; order Asparagales; family Orchidaceae; genus Dendrobium; species Dendrobium officinale. The sequence continues at coordinate 9,709,889 of CM033686.1, forward strand.
AATTTTCTTCAACAATTAATGAATTTAAATTTTAAAAAATTCAATAAAATTGGCAAAGTTATTTTATAAATACAAATTAAATCTGAAAATAGATTTTTGCTATCCCGTAGTTGTTTCTATAGGATATATCTAATTGAAGAGAAATGGAAAAAAATCATGAATATATTTTATTTTATATTTTATATTACAATTTTTAATAGTAATTAATAGATCGTAGAATTTTTTATTTTCGTCCAAGATTCAAGTCCATCCACGCGCCCTCTTCGAACATTATATACGCTAGACTGACGCTGCTCTTCTCTCGGCCACTCCCTAAGGTCTACGTTTCCTTTCCATAGCACAAATCTACCATGACCTCCGGCACCGCCACCGCCGCTGCCGACGATGAGCTTATCTACGATATGTTCTCCATGATGCGAGCGTATCGCAGCGGCCGCGTGGAGCGCTTCGAACCCTTCGAATTCGTCCCGCCGTCCATCGACCCACTCACCGGCGTCGACTCTAAAGATATCGTCCTCAATCCCACAACCGGCCTTTCCGTTCGCTTCTACCGGCCGCCCTCGGTCTCCGCCGATGGTAACCAGAAGCCTCCTATCGTCGTCTTCTACCACGGCGGTGGATTCTGCGTCCATCGCTCCTCCTCCGCCCCGTACCACAATTACCTCAACTACCTCACATCAAAAGCCAACGTCGTCGCCGTATCCGTCGATTACCGCCTCGCTCCGGAACATCCGCTCCCCGCCGCCTACGAAGACTCATGGGAGGCTCTCCAATGGGTCATCGGCGGCGGTGGAAATTGGGACGGAGACAAAATCATCCTCGCCGGAGACAGCGCAGGAGGGAACATCGCGCACTATTTGGGGATGAGGCTTGGAAGAGAGAGGGGAAGAAAGTGGAGGGGATTGTGCTATTGAATCCTTACTTTTGGGGGAAAGAGAGGATTGGCGTGGAGCTGGAGGAGAGAGACGGGACGTTGCTGACGGTGAAGGTTGTAGACGCGGCGTGGGAGTTTTTGTGCCCGGAGACGACGGGGTCCGATGATCCGAGACTGAATCCGGTGGCGGAGGGGGCGCCGAGCCTGGCGGAGCTGGGGTGTAAAAGAGTGTTGGTGAGCGGTGGGGACATGGATTTGTTGGTGGATAGATGGAGGATTTATTATGAGAAATTGAAGGAGAGCGGGTGGGGAGGAGAAGTCGAGCTTGTGGTGGCGGAAGGGGAGGATCATGGATTCTTTTTGCTTTATCCGGGGAATGAGAGGGCGGAGGCGTTCTTTGATAGGTTCGTGAGTTTCTGCAACGGCAAATAGCTTGTTTGCTTCGCCGATTAAGATCTTCGGAGAATTTTAGGTGTGGAGAAATTTAAATATTTAGATTTATAGAATTTATCTGTTGGGATGGGCTCTACAGTGCTCATCCCCTTTGTATCCTATTTTCTTAATTTAAATTACAAGAAACGATAATATTGATATATTCAATATTTGTGTATCCTTTTATTCCGCATAATATTTAGGCTTCGTTTTAGATAATTTTTTACCGTTTTTTTTATAAAAAAAAATAGTATAAAAATTTTAGTTTAATTTTTTTTTATACTAAAAAACTGATTTAAAAATCAATAAAAAAAATGGTCTCATCTGAAGTCTAAAGTATTTTTTTTAAGCGTAAGGCTTCCTTTAACATATATGTTCAAATACTCAAATGCTGTTGATTTTAAAGAAGATTTTGAAACTACTTTCTATTCTAATTTTATATATATATATATATATATATAGTTTGGTCAAATTTCAAATCTAATTCTGATTATTTTGATAAAATTTTATTATAAAAATATAGTTAAATATGATTTAAATATAATTATTTAAATGTGCTTAAACTATAATCAAGCGTGGAACCAGCCTAAATTTTAAAGAGGGGGCAAACTTATAACTGTTGGTGCTGCCTTGAATTTGGCTCGACTTAGCACTTCAAGAAAATGGGTCAATAGCAACCTCTATCTATTCATCTTCTAAATCATTGTAAGCTTCCTACAAATATATCGATGGTACAAGGGGAGCACGCCCCTCGGGGGGGGGGGGGGTGGGGGGGGGGGGGGGGGGGGTGGGGGGGGGGGTGGGGGGGGGGGGGGAGGGGGGGGGGGGTGTTTTCAAAAA